>JABMCL010003660.1:47500-87500 GCA_018857735.1 Alviniconcha marisindica
GTCTGGAACAATCTCCCGTGCAAAGACAGGTCATGACAAAACATATTTCAAATCACCTCTGAAATCTCAATGTCCTGCTGTGTATGTGTGTGTGTGTGTGTGTGTGTGTGTGTGTGTGTGTGTGTGTGCGTGCTGACATGCATGTTCAAGCAAGTTTGTTTAGACTGCTTTGGTTCTTTGCTTTGTAATGTGCTCTGTGCTCTTTTTTGGAGAAACAGCACATAAAAGATAATTAGTATGATACTTATGGGTGTGTGGACACACACACACACACACACACACACACACACACGAGCATTTTGACTACACACACACACACACACACACACACACACACACACACACACACACACACACACACATGCTTCTATTCCCATTGCACTTGTATAATTTTCGGAAATTCAGTCATACATGAAAATGAGTGTATCTACACTGTACACTGCAAGAAAGTTTTGTAACTTCTGGACATGACAAAGAAGATGTGAATATATATATATATATATATACATACATAAAATATGTACAGATGCACTATAAGCAACTTTTCCTGTGATGCGTAATTGATCTTTCTCAAAAAGAATCTGTTCGTCAAACTGTGATCCTCCAACAGCAGGGCACACAAAGTCGACCTTACTTCTGATGGAGCCCCTTGGCAAATATGGGTGCTCACCCAGGGCAGGTATCACAAGCTGATGTCCAGTGATTTTCTCTGTATAATCCTATTCCTAAAGAAGTCAAAGACTTCACCCTGATTCAGCTCTCCAAAGCATTCTGGGACTATCATTCTCTTTTCTAAAACAAAATATGAAAGATAATCAAATATAAAAGTAATAACAGTAAACAACTGACGCAGTGACCAGAAAACTGAGAGGATAGCATGTAACTTGATTTTTTTTTTACATCCAGTCTACCAGGACGCAAAGAGCTCTGAAATCTTTTATGATATATATAAAAAAAAAATATATATAAAAATAAAGGACTATGTTCTTGCTGGTGCAAAATGTAACAAAGACCCCCAGAAGTCTTGATTTTGACAGCAAAAGTCTGAAGATACCCATATCTGAAATTGTACCTCTAGAATCAGTAGAAAACTGACCCCCAACCCCCTAGATGCTAGGAAAACTGCTGGAAAATTAGGAAGTAAAATATTAATTTCACAATGCGTGTGTGCGTTTTGTGCCACAGCACTGTATCTTAAAAGAAAAGAAAAAGACAGCCTGCTCCCAATGTTTGGAAAACTGCTCAAAATATATTTCATAGACTGATAGAGTTACCACAAACAACACACCTGTTTTATAGATACACCACTATTTTTGGATGAAACATTTATCAGTTTGGTAAAAGTGACAACAACAACAACAAATGTTTATAAACTTGACCAGAAGAAGAAAAGACAATTCAACTATGTTCACTAAAACTGCATTCAAATGTTCTGTCAGTTAACAACAACTCATTATTTTACACCACAACCTATATGTCTCTTTTTGCAAGTACTCCCTGTTGGAAAATCTTACCAGTTCAAAGAACAAGACTACAACAAAGATTTCTACTACATATGATACACTGTTTGACTCTCAGTGAGCACAGGCAGCAGCAATGCCCAGATGTGTACTGTATTCAACATGAAGATTTGAACAGCAAATCAGTTCTACTTTCAAAACCATGACACACTACAGCACACACACACACACCAAATCAGAACAATTTAAAGTACAAAAAAATAAAATTTAAAAACAAACCCCAAAAACAGGAGGGAACAAAACCGGATAAGGGTAGATATAGTATATTATTTATATAATTTTTATGTATTTTATGACATGTAAATAAACAGAATTTACTGTATTTCCACAACAGAAACATTCACACAGTACTGCTACATCACTTGTTCCCCATGACTACAGGAGTGTGCATTTGAAAGAAGAAGTAAACAAGAACAAAACTAATACTTTTTACTCTGTTTTGATGAGGTACCCCTGACTTCAGGATCTAATCCACAACTAGGCTGTGGCAGCATGGTAAATAAACTGCCTGGCTATGGCGTGACTGTGAGAGAGGGATAAAAACCAATACCAATGTTAGAAATACGTGAATATATTGCAGCACATCATGCACAAAAAATACACCATCACAACAAAAACTTAATCTTTAGAATCTGAAAAGGAGTTGGTGTAAACAGAAATGAATTAAAAAATAATAATTAAAGTACCTTAAAAACCAAGACGTTACATGTATGTATTAACACATCACAGCTGATACAGGGCAACAAAATGAACAAAATTTTATTCTGATGAAAAACGGAAACTATCAAACTGACATCATAGCAAAACAGCTAAGTCAGCACTTGCTTAATAGCTTCAGGCACACTGTTTGACGACTATGTATAGATCGATACATACATACACCCACCAATACCCACACACAGATTAAGTGAAAATATTCTTAGTATTCAGCTGCGGAGAAGAAAGCTTAAACAAAAGCACAAAACATAAATAAGGTGTGGAAAATGACAGCAGTGACCATAAGCAGACTGTCTCAGATGTACAACACATTTCTCCCTCCATTACTCGTTGGTGGGCTTATGTGTGGTTTACGGTTAGCAACTCAGAATTTCAAAAAGACAAAACAAAACAGAAAGCTTGCGTCTGAATGCAGCCGCAGACATCAATTCAATGCTTGATCTGTTACCGTTAGGTCATGTTCACAAAGCACATCTCGCTTGAAGTAACCATGTCAAACCAGTATGCTAGCAACAGAATAGCATTGTCGTCAGATAGCAGGCCCTGTGTTCTGTTTGGGAGTAACAGAACACTGTGGGAAGGCATGTTAGTTGAGGAAACACTGGTAGCAGTAGCACACACAGCCAGTGTCACTGCCTAGGAAGATGACTTTTTAAAGGGGACCAAAAGTGAAGATGCAAGTTAGCCTAAAAACAGGAAAAGTACAAATATTTCCATTTGAAGGCTTTGTCTAGTTGTTCTATCAATATTTATGCAAAAGATGTACTTTTCTCCTGTGACTTCCAGATTTCTGGGGCGCAGACATATTGGTCAACTTTATCAATGAAGAGCAGAAAAATCTTAAACACTGGCAGCCATTGTCTGGACAAACAAAAATACTGCAGATACTGATAAGACTGGGTTGTAGTGTAGTGCTGCTCTTGCAGCTGCTGTGTGACCTGAATATCCCTCAACGGACAATGAAATACTAAAACCAAAACCAAAACCCAAAACCAATAAGAACTGTCTCAAACTAAGAGAACCTAAAATACAAAGAAAGGGTGCACCAGAGATTTGTTTCCTTTTACCACTTCATTCAAAACAGAATTTCATCTGAATTAAAGGAGCATGGAGTTCATGTGTTCTTGAGAAAGTTCAACTTGTTCCCCACACTCAAAAAAAAGCTACCTGCAAATTGCCAGACACAGTTACTCAATCCTGCTGAAGGGGTGGATCTCTTCCTAATTTGGGGGGCCAGAAGAAGAGCTGAGGAGACCGAATTCAGTGTTTAGCACTCCCCCAAATCAGATTTTACTGAGTGTACACACTGAACATTTTTAAGAGCACAGGAAAATGAATTCAGTGTTTAGCACTCCCTAAAATAGATTTTACTGAGCAGACACACTGAAAAAATCTAAGAGCTCAGGAGAATAAATTCTAGATTTTACTGAGCAGACATACTCAAAATCTGCAAAGCTGAGGAGACTGAATTCAGTGTTTGGCACTCTCCAAAAGTAGATTTTACCGAGCATGCACACTGAAAATGCACCATCCATACCTATGTGACCTAGTGTCCTAAAATTGAAATGTGTTGAAAAAGAACAGCACCGTTTAACAAGTTGCACATTCACAACCAGTTAATGGCAAGACCGGAAGGAAGCACACCACACACACACCAAAGTGCTATTTACACAAGTCAATTTACAAGCATGAATGAAATGGAACAGACATGCACTACCTTTTTTTCTTATAACATACAGAAGAACCTCTTTGAAGACAGCTAGAACCATCAAAATAAGCTCTTAAATTCTGGGCAGAAAGTTCTCCTAACAGCACAGAAAAGAAAAAAGACAAATGCATCACCGAATGTCACATTTTCAAGGATCACATTAATGCATGTTTTATGCATATTTATGCAGTTCTTAATACCACATATGCATTTTTCAGATTGTGACATGTGTATGCTGTGTGATATACTTGTGATGAATCACTCACACAGAATCAGTAAGTATGATTCTGCCATAGGCCTTCCTGTAAAAAGAAAAACTGTTGCTGTAACCATTTGCTTGAAGCTGAGTTCTGTGCTGTGCAAAAGGGGCTTCAGTTGACAGAATTTAATCAGTATCAGTAGATCTACTTAGATCTAAACTGAAGCCAAACAAAACCACCTATGGCAGACACTCACTGGAGTGAGTCTTGTGTATGGGACAGCAGGTCATTTTGGAGACCAGTTTGGGGGAGGTGGGGGGAGGGAGGAGGGGTGTCAGATCTCACAGTTGCATAAGCCTGGCAGATTTTGAAAAAGCATGAAGCTTCCCACCCTCAACCATGATGCCCTTCCAAACAGATTTCATCAATGCTGTCCCTTGCCAAGACCTGACCAAGAGAATTTGTGACTTTACTGTTCTCTCAACTTCACTATTATTTCACCACATGTTAAACTCACTGAGACAGTAGAAGCTTGAGAACCTTTCTTAAGCAGTTCAGTACATTTCGAGAAGGCTTTATTGGCCCTATTTTTTTCTGATTCTCATTTTGTGGATAGTACAAACCACATACCAAAAACAAGGACAGAAGCTGTATTATTGTTTTACCACCCTAAACAAACTCTCTCTCTCTCTCTCTCTCTCTCTCTCTCTCTCTCTCTAAGATACAAGATGAAATCAAAATGTATTCTTAAAAGCAAACCATCAGAACCTAAACTTCCTACTTCACAGATCCAAACCAAAAGCCAAAGAGCAAAGCACACAACAGGTATGGCCATAAATGCTCTTATTTACAAGAATACATGCAAGCAGAAGGGCGGATGTACTATTCAGCTGCGACACAGGCGCAAAACAAACAGTCAACGAAGCACAAGTATTACAACAAAAATTAATGACTGGAGTCTGAACAAATCATTCTGTGAAGTACATGCAAAGTGTATGATGTTGAACATATCATTTTGTGCCAGTATACCCTCAGAATTACAACCTGTGTCACTTATCACAACTATTTCACGCACTTCTCCATCAACTCACAGCAATGTATATAACAATCACTATTGTTGCTGTCATTGCCTGCAGAGATCCCGCATCATGGAGACAGAAGCTGACTTTAAGTTCAACTTTTCCCAAAGGAATCTGAACTGAGAAAATGCAGCTGAAACTTTAAAAAGAAAAAAGAAAAGAAAAAAGGCCACTTACACGTAAAACAAGCTCCTTAATTTTAAAGCTGTAATTCTGCTTTAAAGGGGAACTGAACTGAAGACCCACTAAACATGCTGGATCCAATCCAGAAGCATTTTGGATACAGCCAGTTATGGCCATTGCGGCCAGCCAGAATCGGGCCGGATAGTATATGCCGGATCCAATCCAGAAGCGTTTTGGATACAGCCAGTTATGGCCACTGCGGCCAGCAAGAATCGGGCCGGATAGTATATGCCAGATCCGATTTCCTGCATCCATTTCAGCTCCGTTTTTTTCAAAAAGGCATCAACCATATTGTGCAAAACTGACCCAGATCCGATCTGGATGGCCTGGTCAGGGTTTGGCCAAATGCATCTGGTCTGGAAGAGAGCTGGTGTGCAGGAATCATCAGGCCCAGTTTCTGGCAGGAAGCAACCAGCCCGCTACCAGTTTCCGACTTTTAGACTCGGTTCCGTTCTTCCACAGGCATCCTGGATAATATTGTCCAAAACCAGCCAGGATCCGCTTTAGTTCTGGCTGATTGTGTCAGGTTTTAGCCAAATGGATCCGGTCCAGAAGCAAGCCGGTGTGCAAAAATCATCCGGCCCGCTTCTGGCCAATGCTTCCCAGCTGATCCAGACCAGATCGGATCCGGCATGTGTATTGGGGATGAAAATGTCCTAAGAAATGGAGAAAATGTGCACATTATGTGGACTCCATTTGATTCTTCTATCAGTATCAATACAAAAGAAATCCCCTTTGAATCTGAGATCCGTGGGGTGCAGCCATGCTGGTTCACTCTTTACTAATGAAGAGCAGAAAAGGACTGGCTCGTGACATATTTGACACTTAGCCACATATGCCAGCCTTGCCTATGACATCAAAAATACAGACTGCTGGGCATAAAATGTCAGCATTCATGGTCATGTTTTCATGACTTTCAAACAAAGACTTTTAACAAATGGGACATGACTATGAAACTGAGTGAAAAACTGCTGTGGGTATATTTCTTTTTATTCCGCTACTATCAACATGGCCTGTGTTGCTGCTTCCATTTGGTTACCCTTTTTAAAAAGACAACACAATTCTCAAATCCATCCTGTACACTTCCACTGTGTTTCTTGGTTCTCTTAACCATTGTTGTCACATGTTGCTTCAAACCTGCATTCACTACTTCACAGCTGTTGTGCTTGTTGAAAGTTCAATCAAGTGGTCAGAAGGGATTCTGTAAATTTATCGATTTTGGGGAGAAAAAAAAACCATGACGCAAACCTCACGTCCTGTCAAAATTCATATGGCAATCATCCTCATTCTCTTCTGTACTTCACACACACACACACACACTCTCCCCACCCTCCCGCCCCCACCACAGACGCGTTATCGATCAAGCATCATGTTTTCTTCAGCGTAGCATGAAAGACATGATGGCGAGGTTCTGCAATGTTTGACACAATGTTCTCACGGTGGTGTCATCGTCACCAACAGGGTAAAGCGGTCACACCACGCAGTAGCAGCTGGAGCCAACCGGACCGCTGTCAGCATCCAGGCGAAGGTTGCGTCCTGTTGTTTCCCACAATCCCGGTGTCTGGATGATCTGGTGAAGCCAAGACAAGAAGGCGGTTAGTTAACCAATGAACCTGACAGACAGAGTTGGGCACCACAAGACCACAGACAGTAGGCTATATTATTATCTAATGATTGTGATATGCCTCTTTTTTTCTTTTCTTTTTGGCCAAGCACATCATTGTGGGAGTTTATTCAAAAACATTCATCCATCATTACAACATTCCTCTCGCTCACTCATTCATGCATCTTTTTTTCTTCTTTTTTGAAATGCAAATATGCTTACATAATGAACCAAACAATACAACTGGAAAAAAAAAATGGACAGCACATAGTAAATATAGGACGCACGCACACACACACAACATAAACATGGGACAGAAAGACCAAAAACAAGGAGGCAGTGATCAGTATGGCATTGTAAGGTACATTAGTAATATCATCACACATCATTTAAATGTATATGATAGTGCAGTATGCCTCATTTGACTGCAGCCAATGCATATCTCCTCACCAGTGATGAAGGTCTTGCTCAGCATCTATCTGTAAAGCTAGGCTTTAGCTTAGGTGAGGAAAG
The DNA here is from genome assembly GCA_018857735.1 of Alviniconcha marisindica. NCBI lineage: Eukaryota > Metazoa > Mollusca > Gastropoda > Provannidae > Alviniconcha > Alviniconcha marisindica. The sequence continues at coordinate 55,024 of JABMCL010003660.1, forward strand.
TAATGCTGGTGTGCTCTGTGGCAAATATTTGCCATTTTTCTGATTGGGACGAAAATGTTATCACAATCTAGGTTGAAGGACAGCCCAGAACCCTGTATTCCCTGAAGATGGCCACGCCCAAAGAAAGAAGTTAGTAATTGGATTTCAACATCCTGTCAACAGCAGTGAAGAAGAAAAGAAGAAGAAACACAAGGAGGAGGCAGAGGAGGAGGACGCAGTGTGTGAACACCTCCAGTGATTGTGCTAGACATTTTTCAAACCCATGTGACATCTACAAAGTAGCAAAAGTGGTTCATGGAAACTGGTCAGACAATCCCTGTAACTGGTCAAATACACTGCCGTCTATAATCATACTACTACTAGAACTAAGAACTCAACTCCCTGCTCATTTCCCATCTAGAACACACACACACACAAGCACGCGCGAGCACACACACACACATACACTATCTCTCTGTGCTGCATTTTTGTTTTTTATCTTAGTTTCTTGAGAACAGGTCAAGCAAAATAACAGTTGGTATGTCTGACCAAATGCTGATTTTGTTTCAGTAAAATACCAGAAATCACTGGTTAACACAAACCCTGCACCTCTGTCACATGAAGACTGCCATGCCTGAAGAAGAACTTAGTACTTGATTTTCTAACGTTGTGCCAACTGCACTGAAGAAGCAGACGGAGAAGAAAAGAAGATAAAGCACAAAGAGGATTCAGAGGAGGAGGCAGAGTGTGCATGAACACCAGATACCTTTTCCACCAGCTCCTCAAAAGCACACTGTACTCCCTCCTTGGTCTTGGCGCTGGCTTCAATGAACAGCATGTGGTGTTTGCGGGCAAACTTCAAGCCTTCTTCTTTCGACACATCACGCTTCTCCTGCACAAGCACAATACCTTATGACAACCAAGTCTCCTGTTTGCATATTCCACAAACATATAAATGTGCTCCCCCCAACCACCTCCCCTGACTTGGGGGGTGGGGGTGGGTGGAGCTTTGCATTTCAAAGTGTTCATTTTTCTTAAAAATTTATTACTACATGATGAATACATCTGTGCACTGCTATTCATGATTTCAAACTCAAGACAGTGATCATGCTAGACATTTTTAAACTGGTTTGACACAAATAATGTAACAAAATTGGCTCCAGGAAACCAGTCAAATAATTACTGTAACTGGTCAGCCACACGGTCGCTGATACCACTGCTAGAGCTGTACTAGCTAACACCCAGTTCCACTCCCTGTCTAGAACACACACACACACACACACACACACACACACACACACACACACACACACACACACAACACACACACACACACATGATCTCACTGTGCTGTGTTTTGGTGTTGTTTTTATCTGTTGCTGTTTTAGAGCCAGTCCAATAAATTAACAGCCAGTATATCTGACTGACTGCTGACGTTTTTTCCTGGGATATGCTGATCTTCACCGGCAGAACGCCAAAAACTTCTGGTTAATGCAAACCCTACAAGAACTGCTGAGGAAAGCTATACTACCTTTTCATTCACCGTTTTTAACGCTTTCATATCTGCTCAGGTAGATTAATAACGGCTGATTCAACCAGATATAAATTATAAGCACCCCCTGAAATGGCTAACTATGGGAGGAAAACAGATCAGTGACTTTGCCTTCAGGAGTTCAGCAGTAACAGAAATGTCTAGAAACAGCAACAAAACATTAAAACAATAAAAGCACCAATTTCTGTCCCTCAAAAATGTTTTTAAATACTTTTTTGCAGGCAAGCAAACATCTTTCTTTTTTTCTGATTTGCATGATGTAACCAGATCATAATTCCTGCACCACATTTTTCACACTTTTTTTAAAGTCTAGATTTTTTTTGGGGGGGCCCCCTGTTCTAGACAGGGATACGTAAGTTGAAAATGAATGAAACAAATTAGCATTGCTTAAAATCAATCAATCATAATACTCTTATTTTATGGCCCATTAGACACCAGTTCAGTTTAAATCTTATCCTAACAAAAAAGTCCTCAGCTCCATGTATATTAACTCATTATAAGGAACACAGGTGTTCAACTCCATTCCAACTCTGTTTTTCTAAAATTACAGCTTGGTCAAATGGTTTGATAACTTTTCATAGGGTGTACACACAACACAGTCTACCTTGTGTATGAATGCACACCCACACACAAACCTACTGACGAACACACATTTACACACCTTGTCAATCTTGTTTCCGACCAGCATCTTGATCATGTCATGTTTTGTCGCAAAAGTTTCCAGCTCACTGAGCCATGCATCCAGCTTGGTGAATGACTGCTTGCTGCTCACGTCGTACACTGGCCAAGACAAGAAATCCAAGCATATGCTCAATTCACAGACTTTTAAAATAGAAAAAAACAACTGCGCGGCCATCTAGTTGAATTTCAATTTCAGATTCTCCAAAACCTTGGCCCCTACATATGATGAGCAAATAAAGTTAAAGGTGGGCAGCCCCTGACCCCAACTGCTAAAGAGTCCATAAGTCCAGCTCTCATTCCACATGCACGAATCATCAACAGGATCAAAAATAGCTATTTGCTTATATGTCTATTTTTAGATCAACAAATTCTATTGTTTTACTCATAACAGAACATGTGGCATCAAAAACTTGAATACGATTGGACACCGCATACTGCTTTACTCCCTTTAGAAGAAAGAAACAGCAAACTTTTGACACATTTTCAAACAGACCTTTCAAAACTCAGTTAATGAGCTATGATTGTACGAATAAAAATTCTACGTCAAAGTGCAGAAAAAAACACAACAAGCAAGTAATTAAGTGTTGGGGTATTATATTTAAACCTGGAAGACCTTAAACAGAGTAAATACGGTGAAAAAGAGTCCTACTCCCTTTAATATGTTCATAAAGAACCTTTTTGGCTCACAATACTAAGAGTACATAGGGGTTATCAAAAAGGGGTTATCAAAAATCTGATTCTGGTGGGGACCATTATTATGTTGGTTGCCTAGGTGAGACATGTGTTTCACTACCTGAGTAGCTCATCAGCAATCAACGGCACATGAGAGGATATCAGCCCAATACTAATGCACTGCAAGAAAACCACAGTATAAGTGGTAGACTCCATTAGCATGGGAGAATACTCTTGGCTGACACACCCAAGAATAATCTGTTTTAATAAAGTGTAGCAGATGCTCAATCAGCATGTGCTGTTGTTTAATACAGCTTTGGGTTGTGACTGTGTCAGCGTGTGAAGTCTGAAATCTGCCAGCAAAGAGCTGACGCTCAACGTCCATAAACTAATCAAATACTCACCTAATATAACACCCTGCGCTCCTCTGTAGTAGCTAGGTGTGAGAGTTCTAAATCGTTCCTGTCCAGCTGTGTCCTGAAATTCATTATTACACTTTACACTTCATGTGAAACAATCTAAAGGAATACAATTTACAAATTACAGCAGACAAACCATCACTCCTGTCTGGACAGCTGTGTCCTGAAGTTCATTATTACACCTTACACTTAGTGTGAAACAATCTAAAGGAATACAATTTACAAATTACAGCAGGCAAACCATCACTCCTGTCTGGACAGCTGTGTCCTGAAGTTCATTATTACACCTTACATTAAGCGTGGAACAATCTAAACTAAGAAATATAGTACAAACTACAGCAGGCAAATCAATTTGCACACATACACTATCAGGGTTCGTACAGAAAAATCCATTCAAAATTCACAAACTTTTCACAAACCTTTGCAATATGGGGCAAAAAAAGCAACACAAAGGTATGCAACTCTGCCGCACATCTGGTAAAGGGGCACAACCCTTACTGGAGCCAAAGGCTGATGCACTTTATCAGTCAAAACTGACTGGAAGTACATTCTCTGTGATTTTGCACGGCAATGTTTTAAGATTTTTTTTTTAAACTACTGTTTGGTCTTGGGAAGCGCAGTTTCTGACTGATAAGCTGATATTTTTTCCCTAGCGCCCTGAAGACCACAAAATTCACAAACTTTCACAGACCCCACTCAGTTTTCACAGACTTTCAAGGCCTTGAAAAGCTTATCCCATTTTTCTTAAATTTTCAAAGACCTTCAAAGACTGTGCGAACCCTGACTATACAGTGTAAAGGAATGGAAAATGCAGGGAGAAGCTTCTGTAGCAAAAATATTATTATTTATAGCTGAGAGTTATAACCTGCAACTCTACATGATCATAGTAAAATTGCACGAAGGTATTTTACTGCAGTGTTGGATCAAAAGTGCATCAGCAAATCCACACTTCGAGCATCGTTTTCTGGCACCTTTGTCCAAACTCTGCCGGATTTAGTTACACCCCTGAAGAGGCACTCTTTATCTCCGCACAGCTGTCCACTGACGCAGTCAGCGCCCTCCGAAAAGTTTGATACTAATAATATGACTGTAGAAGCAACCTAGCATCCAAGCATGCACGTAAACATGAGGCACATCCACCCCGGGTAAAAAAAAGAGTTCCGTCTCGATTCAAACGATTTTGGTTTTATCTGAACTGGCGTAAGCAACATGGTCAGTTATAAAACAAATGTCTGATATAATCTGAGTTGTTTGTAAGTAATGTAACAAACGTACTACTGTTTGAGCACCAACAAAAAACTGCTTGTTAGCTGACAGTTTTCTGGACCCTATGGCGTAATTGAATACAGCAGTGGTTGAAGGAAGGATGTCGTAAACCAGTGCTTGGAGTTTGCAGAAAACCCTGCAGGGAGAACAAACCATGGTAACTTACCCAGATGGCCAGCTTTGCCTTGTTGCCGTCCACAGCCAGGGTTTTCACCTTGAAGTCAACACCTGCCAGCACAGCATGGGAAATGGTTAACAATAACACAAACAAACAGCCAGATTCATTGTCAGTTAACATCACACAATATGGATTTTCGGTCACTTTGCCTCTGAAAATGTTCACAGCAAAAAAAGATGAACTGGGCAACAGCTGACATTTGATCAATAATGAGTCACTGTGGTTCATTTAGTTTAACTACTTGTACCCATTATGCTAGTTTAGTACCAACACTAGCAAAAGCATTGTAGTAAAGGATACAAACCAGCTGCCAAAATTACAGGAGTATTTGGCATGCTGATTACAATTACACTTGACCTCAAGGCCCTGATCATGAATGTACATAACCCATAAGCACAGACAGAAAACAGTCATACAGTTTTGAAAGCTTGAAAACAGGCCACAGTGTGCAGGAAAGAGGCACAGCTGTCTGTCCACAAAGCTAATGACCATGCTAGACATTTTTCAAGTAAGTAAGTAAACATGGTGCTTAACGTCCACAGAAACCATAAGGCTTATTACTATTAGGGACGGGGAGAAGGGGGTATGGAGGTGGGGGAAGCAGTGTAGCATCTATTTATAAGGTGGCAAAAAAGTGGTTCATGAAAGCCAGTCAGATAATCACTGTAACCCGTCAGATACATGGCCATCCATGCTACTATTTCTGTTGTACTAGCTTCACCACCTAGAACCACACACACACACATGCACACACACATCGCCACACGCATTCTCTCAGTGTGATGAGTTTTGTTTTTGTCATTTTGGGTGTGGGTTGTTTTGTTTGTTTGTTTTTTGAGAACAAGTCAAACAAAATAACAGCAAGTTTGTCTGACCAATTGTTCATTTTGTTTCTGGTTATGGTATGTACTGATCTTAATTCTTATAGTTATACGGCAAAATATCGGAAATTACTGGTTAATGCAAACACTGCAAAGTGGACAGGGGTTACTCACTATTCTTCAGCATCAGCATGCTCCATTTTTCACCAACCCTAAAAATTGTGTATGAAAATAATAATCATGGATAGCTCTTATAGTTACAGTGTAATTTTGTAAATCTTTTTGCAGAACAAAAAAAAATATATATATAAAAAAAAATGTGCTAGCACATTCCATTCACACACATGCATGATGTACGCACTGGTCTCATAATGCACACACACACACACACAACACACACACACACACACACACACACACACACACACACCTATTGTGGCTGCTTGTTCAGGGTCAAACGTGTCATCTGTGAACCTCAAAAGCAAACTGAAACAAAGAAAATAAATATTGTTATAATAAATCAGTCATTAACTGTCAATGTGTCATTCATAAATCAATCAAAACATTATTTCACCAGTGAAGACCAACAATGACATCGGCTTCTTGATTACTCAGTGGCTAGTATTATAATTTAAATTAAATTGATAACACAGAGATAAATTTACAATCCTACTCTTTCAGTGTTTACTTTAGGGAGATTGAAATGAGTAACATATATTTTGATTCCACAGTTTAACACTAAAGTCACTGTAGATACAGTTCAACTTCAAATAGCTTAAAATTAAATCAGGCAATGATTTTAGATTTCTGTGCCAAACAAGAGGGATTTTTATCCTGCTCATTTAAATTTTCAACTTTTTTCTAGTTTCTAGTATTCTACATTCCTGAATTGAGATGACAGACATCAAAAGCACTTGAAGTGCCTACTTCAAGTAATTCTGATAGTTCACTTAGCTACCTTATTCTTCGGTCACTTTTCATTCAGTGAATCCTAAAATTGTATTTAGTTTTTATTATACACAAATGACCACTAGACCAGTCTTGAACATTTACTAAGGTTCGGAGTGAAACGCGTTTTGTATGGCCAGTGAATGCCAGAAGTCCTCAGGCCTATTGTCCCGAAAACAGTATATGTATGTATAGATATGACTGTGCTGTAAACAGTAAGCACTTCTTTGTGCACGTCCCCAAGTTCTACCAAAGTACCGTTAGATCGTTCATAACAAACCCGAGACAAAAACACAGATGATAAACTCCTTTACTGATTTAGAAGCAAAAGCAAAGGCAGCCGCGCGAATCGACTGACTAACCTCGAGAACTAGTGCCATAACGTAAACAAAGAAAAAGAACGCCACATACAGCTACGAAAAGTGAAAATTGTGTTACTGTGTCAAAGTTTGTTTTGTCTGAACCCAGTCATCTGGAAACACACATGACACAACACTCAGAGTGAGAATCACCTTGACTTTCCAACACCACTTTCTCCTATAATAAGGATCTTGAGGGTTGTCAAAATTTCTTGCTCCTCCATCGGTATCTCCCTAGAGATTGCTGATATCAAATGAAACACTAGGCTGTTTGGAAAATCTCAGTCGACTTCGCTTTAGATCACTTTCTCTGACTTGGAAAGATGGCGTAAAAATACACACGTTGTGTATTCGTCATCAATGAATGAGTTCCCACTTTTAAACGAGTGATTTGATTGGACAATGCATAATTTCCGGAAGCAGTAACAAAATCTTTGTTTACGCGGTAAGATTCGACTTCTGTCATTTTTACTTGGTTCTTTTACATATTTGGCGATTAGTTGCCTGTCCGTTTGCCCCAGCAAGTTTTTTGTTTATCCAGTTTGTGTTTTAATTCCGTGTACAGATGTTTTGCACAATGTCGATGGTAGTTCCAGTCACAGTCACAGTGGATTGTCCTTTCCAGAGTAGCTTATCTGTAGATTTCGTAAAACTTTGTAGAATTGTTATTGTACAACTTGTGGCTTGCGGCCGCCGGGACAGGAAATCGTTGATGTGCTTGACGACAATCAAAACATTAAGTCATTAGTTGTAATTATACTCATAATACTGGAGTGGCCAGCATTCGAAGTAGAAAATAACACTCGGCTGACACTATGCTCCTCATGACTTCACTCGTCACCTCCGTTTACTCATCACTGCATCAGTCTGATCTGGTCAGGCAATAAAACTTTTCAAGAAGACACGATCTGGCACTGATTGGAATGGGCCAGGATCGAACCCAAAACCACTCTATGTGAAAACCTGAGACAGATTATGAATATCACTGGGCATTTTATATTCTAGTTTCTACTCCTAGCCCTAGTTCAGCGTCAGAAAAATGAGGATGCATTTTTCGTGCAAATTGCACAATTTCTTTTCAGTTTATATAAATATAGAGAGAGGTCATTTAAATGATTCATTGATTTTCACAACAGCGCCTTCACAATACACCCAACCTTTACCCTAACCTCCCTCTATAAACTAAAAAGAAAATATATACAAAACTGCACAAAAAATGCATCCCCAATTTTCTGATGCTAAACTAGGAAATGACCATCACTTTTTAGTCTCCTTAATAAAAGTTAATTTAGTCACGTTGATGAATGTAGGACAAATGCACACTCCAGCCCAGGCCTCACTTTCCAGCACCTCCCTCCTTAGAAGTTGGAGGAAGGATGTTGAAAACCAATGCTTGGACTTGGAGTATGGGACAAATGCTCACGAAAACAAATTACAAAACAAAAAAAATGTTGCATCTGGCCATTTGCTCACCCACCCGCATTTCCCCACAGACAGACGCTGAGACAGACACACTTAACATTCACACATTTCACAATATAATATTTACACATGCATGCACAAAGAGCAAGAACATAGTACAATATGGCAAATGAGTTGGGTTCCAGACCACACACACACACACACACACACACACACACACACACACACACACATCCATATCATGTTTTTCTGTTAATTTCAAACTGTATTTATCATTAATACTGATTTTAGTAGTGTTCTGCTGCAGACACCAATAAGTTACGTAAGTATTTGCTAAAAATAAATAAAACTCGTCAAGCACCATGTTCACTGTTACTGTGTTAGTGTTACCATTTGATGAGTAGAGCCACACACAAATGCACACACACACACTATAATATAATTTTAAAAAATGACTGTGGCTACATTGTGGAAGAAGATCTATATTAAATTTTAACCCAAACCATCTTGTTTGGCAGTGACAGTGTTCATCACAACTAGCAGCAATGCTCACTTTGGAATATAATCTACTCTAGTAAATAACCTGATGTTAATTAATAAAAACTGTTCTGTTTTGAACGTTCCAGACTCTTTTAAATAAGATTTCATCATGAGCACATCAACAATGGACATCCATGAGGAGCTGACAAAGCTGAAACCTATGCTGACCATGACGAGTGCAAAGATTGATCGGTGGACAGGAGATGAGAAGCAGAGCATTTTGCGTGAAAGCCAAGCTCAAGGTCAGGCACTGGAGGATGCAAAGAGAGGTATGAATACTATGACAATAACATTACTGGTTATCATCACGCACAGGAATCTCTGTGTGAGCAAGTGCTCTTTGTACGTTTTTACAATAATCCCGCCCCGGTTATCAGATCCATGCAATTTCATTACTGTACTGTTAGTAACCCGGGAACCGGAGCAGACAACGCTTTTGTTTTGAAGGCTGGTGTTGCGTAACGCCACATGGCCTTCACGCAGCCGACTGGCGATAGCCGCTGGTGCGCGCCATTTTCAAATCTGTTTACTCCCTTAATATTTTGACCGCTTGTTTGTTTACCTACTCCTTGTTCACCTAGTCCTTTTTATGCAGCAAGCCACCATGTGTAATATAATTTAGCATCTTAGAATGTTTATTTAGATCTTATTTAGACGCAGGATCGAGCTTAATCAGTAGCCGATACCTCTCTGGGTCCATTCTTTTTATAGCCGTCGTCTGCATGGCGCGTTCTCTGTTTATGAGTAGGCCTACTGGTGAATAGTAGTGAATCGTTGTTTTGACTCGATTAAAGTAATTCTGTATCGATCAATGCTTTGTCGTATAGTATTTTGCTTAGCTGACTTCATGTTTAGTGTTTATTTTGGGTTGAAATTAACTTATTGAGTATTTTGTACTGTAGAAGCTAAGTTATATTCATAGACTACTTGGTATCACTATCAGCGCTGTTGCGACTAAAATAACGCGCCCCGGCGAAAGTTCGCACCGATTGTTTTAGTACTAGTCTTTGAGTGTGTCTTGCTTCTCTTATAGAGCGTTGTATTGTAATTGTTATGTACCATTTTAACCGTGGGAGTGTGTTCTTTATTCTGATGTAAGTTTTATTGATAGTTATATTTTGTACATTGTGTTAGTTGTGATTTAGTTGTACGAATCTGCTTATAGATAGGTGCAAGCCACGCTTCCCACTCTTGTTGTAAATAAAATAAGTCATGTGTGTACATTTTGTTTATATGGTTTAAAAGGTTGTAACTGTAGCTTTTATTTGATGTATTTCATGTTTTAATTAGTTTAGTTATTGTTGAGGAAACTGTATTTGTGCGGGCCAAGGAAACACAATTGTCAGCCATTTTGTGGTCCAGAGGGCTGATTTCATTGTAGCGATAGCGTGTGTTCTTTGCGGCCCGCGCAGTTCTCTTATCTATGCGTGCGCGTGAGGATTTTGGGTGTGCTGAGAAAGTTGTCTGCTGCTGTAGAATAAAGCCTGTTCGCCGTCGCCGCCTGCTGTGGTCTCCATTTTGACTGACTCCGCTGCCTGTGTCCTGTCCTTCTACCACTCCACACCATTACAACTGAATGATCTGAACAAACTGCAGAGCCCATATCAGTTTATTATTTTATATGCCAAACCTGCAGTCCTAGTATGTACTCAGCACAGGGGGTATCATGTGGTATGCTGCCTGGTCTCAAAGGATCTGTTCTACTGTACTTCAGGGTGGAAACTGGAAGTCAGTCCTGCATACCTCAATCTGCAGTCTCAGATCAGTCTCTGTCCTCCCAAATCCCAAAGCCTTTGAAGAGAAAACACCAAGATGGTTGAACTTGCCTTTCCAGTCAAAAGCACTGGTTATGTGGAGTCTGCAACTGGGTTGTAACATCTTGTCAACTGCACGGGGTCATGTTAGAACTGGCTATGTGGACACCACACAGGGTCATGTCAGAACTGGCTGTGTGGACACTGCGCAGGGTCATGTCAGAACTGGCTATGTGGACACCACACAGGGTCATGTCAGAACTGGCTGTGTGGACACCGCACAGGGTCATGTCAAAACTGGCTGTGTGGACACCGCGCAGGGTCATGTCAGAACTGGCTATGTGGACACTACACAGGGTCATGCCAAAACTGGCTATGTGGGCACCACACAGGGTCATGTCAGAACTGGCTATGTGGACACCACACAGGGTCATGTCAGAATTGGCTATGTGGACATCGCACATGGTCATGTCAAAACTGGCTATGTGGACACCACACAGGATCATGTCAAAACTGGCTTTGTGGACACCACACAGGGTCATGTCAGAACTGGCTATGTGGACACCACACAGGGTCATGTCAGAACTGGCTATGTGGACACCACACAGGGTCATGTCAGAATTGGCTATGTGGACATCACACAGGGTCATGTCAAAACTGGCTATGGGGACACCACACATGATCATGTCAGAACTGGGTTTGTGGACACCACACAGGGTCATGTCAGAACTGGCTATGTGGACACCACACAGGATCATGTCAGAACTGGCTATGTGGAATAATCTACCACTGTGTACTGGGCAGCATCAGGACCTGTGAGAAGACTTGCCCAAAACAAAACAAAAAAGAACAAAAACTTAGTTTCTTAAACATTGGGATTTGTTTTACATGTTTTTATCAATAGCTTGTAATGTTGTATTGTTAAAATACTGTTGCATGTCATGATACTGTAGCTCATTTTCAAGTTCCTGGGAGAATGAAGTTGTGACAGTGTTAGATGTATTTTCCAGTCAGCCCATGTTGAAACATGAATGTGAGTTGTCTACACATTTTACTCTTCTTCTCTTTGTATGCTTTTTATCGCTGCTGTTTTGAGGGGCTGGATGGCAGGTATTACGACGAGTAATATTAGTATGAAACTACTCACTATTGACCCCCGACCCTTCCTCCCTCTGCTGTCTGGATCCCCTACCCTTCCTCCCTCTGCTGTCTGGACCCTCAACCCTTCCTCCCTCTGCTGCTCTGGACCCCCTACCCTTCCTCCCTTGCTGTCTGGACCCCTACCCTTCCTCCCTCTGCTGTCTGGACCCCTACCCTTCCTCCCTCTGCTGTCTGGACCCCCTACCCTTCCTCCCTCTGCTGTCTGGACCCCCTACCCTTCCTCCCTCTGCTGTCTGGACCCTCTACCCTTCCTCCCTCTGCTGTCTGGACCCCCTACCCTTCCTCCCTCTGCTGTCTGGACCCCTACCCTTCCTCCCTTGCTGTCTGGACCCCCCTTCCTGCTGTTGGACCCCCTCCCTTCCTCCCTCTGCTGTCTGGACCCTCACCCTCTCCTGTCGCCCCACCTTCCCTTGCTGTCTGGACCCTACCCTTCCCTCTGCTGTCTGGACCCCTACCCTTCCTCCTCTGCTGTCTGGACCCCCTACCCTTCCTCCCTCTGCTGTCTGGACCCCCTACCCTTCCCTGCTGTCTGGACCCCCTACCCTTCCTCCCTCTGCTGTCTGGACCCCCTACCCTTCCTCCCTCTGCTGTCTGGACCCCTACCCTTCCTCCCTCTGCTGTCTGGACCCTACCCTTCCCTCTCTGCTGTCTCCCTCTGCTGGACCCTTACCCTTCCTCCTCTGCTGTCTGGACCCCCTACCCTTCCTCCCTCTGCTGTCTGGACCCTACCCTTCCTCCCTCTGCTGTCTGGACCCTCTACCCTTCCTCCTCTGCTGTCTGGACCCCCTACCCTTCCTCCCTCTGCTGTCTGGACCCTACCCTTCCTCCTTGCTGTCTGGACCCTTACCCTTCCTCCCTCTGCTGTTGGACCCTACCCTCCCTTGCTGTCTGGACCACTACCCTTCCCCCTCTGCTGTCTGGCCCCTACCCTTCCTCCCTGCTGTCTGGACCCCACCCTTCCTCCCTCTGCTGTCTGGACCCCCTACCCTTCCTCCCTCTGCTGTCTGGACCCCCTACCCTTCCTCCCTCTGCTGTCTGGACCCCCTACCCTTCCTCCCTCTGCTGTCTGGACCCCCTACCCTTCCTCCCTGTGCTGTCTGGACCCCCTACCCTTCCTCCCTCTGCTGTCTGGACCCCCTGCCCTTCCTCCCTCTGCTGTCTGGACCCTCAACCCTTCCTCCCTCTGCTGTCTGGACCCCCCCTGCCCTTCCTCTCCTCTGCTGTCTGGACCCCCTACCCTTCCCTCTGCTGTCTGGACCCCCTACCCTTCCCTCTGCTGTCTGGACCCCTACCCTTCCCTCTGCTGTCTGGACCCTCTACCCTTCCTCCCTCTGCTGTCTGGACCCCTACCCTTCCTCCTCTGCTGTCTGGACCCCTACCCTTCCTCCCTCTGCTGTCTGGACCCCCTACCCTTCCTCCCTCTGCTGTCTGGACCCCCTACCCTTCCTCCCTCTGCTGTCTGGACCCCTACCCTTCCTCCCTCTGCTGTCTGGACCCCCTACCCTTCCTCCCTCTGCTGTCTGGACCCTCTACCCTTCCTCCCTCTGCTGTCTGGACCCCTGCCCTTCTTCCTCTGCTGTCTGGACCCCCTACCCTTCCTCCCTCTGCTGTCTGGACCCCTACCCTTCCTCCCTCTGCTGTCTGGACCCCCTACCCTTCCCTCTGCTGTCTGGACCCCCTACCCTTCCTCCCTCTGCAGCTAATGTACCCTACAAGTTGACAGCTCATTCATTGGTCTATTAACTCTTTCACTGCCATGCTTGCCATGCCGTCACTTGGAAAACGACCAATAAAAGTGCGAAACTTGAAATCATTATGGCTTTTCCCCCCTTCGCATGAGCACCTGAAAGTGAAAGGAATTCTATCAAAATGCACAGCATTCAAAATCAAAGTAGATTTGTTATAGGACCATCCAATATACTGTTTGGAAGTATATATGCATGTGTACACTTTTCAGCCCAGAAGTTTTGTAGGTTGGGGCAGTGAAGGAGTTGATGTATTATCTGATTTGTGATATGGACAACATTATGCTGTCATTATATTTATTCTATGCCTGTTCTGCCCATAATACAGACACTTCACACTGCTGTTGTTGCACAGATTTGCAGGAGAAGGCCGGACGTTTACGGGCACTGCACAGAGAACTCACAGCTCTGACCAGCACGCTGGACAACCAGCTCCATGAAAAGGAACTTGTTACAGAGGAGCTGGACCACACCCACCACAACATAGCCAAAGAACAGGAGTGTGAGTGTAAATAAGACAGTAGTCTGTAGCTGATGGTTTTTTGTTGTTGAAATTATTCACTATGTGTGTGTGGTAGGGGGGTGGGGTGGAAATGGTTAAATATTTCAATCCTTTCCAAAAATTTGGGTCACATTACAGCAGCCACAAAAGAACAGTGCTATGCATTTCTACCAGTGTGTGCAGTATTTTTGGGTGTGTCCAAACGGTAGCATGGCTTTTTTTCAACATGCACACCAGTGTTGATGCATGCAATTGCACATGGAGGCTGTGTGAACACCATAGCAGAGTCTACTCTGAAAATTGATCCTGGAAGAAAAATACTTTGCAGCCCCAGGTAATCAAACTAATGTCAGTATTGCACCTGGCTTTTGGGTATGTCAGTCTGTGCTGTCCCGCCCCTGTTCAACCGGGATATATATATATATATATATATATATATATATATATATATATATATATATATATATATATATATACGCTTTGCTGGCATCGTCTTGACTTAGAATGATTCTCTTTTTTCCCTAGTTAATTGGCTCCGCAGCTCCCCTCTATAGTGCTAATTTAAATTAGCTTTTGAATGGAGATAGTTTTTTGTTTTGTTTTTAAATTTAGGACACTAGAAAAATGAAGCGCTACTTTCTTCTTCTTTTTTTTTTATCAACTCATTGCCTTGCTGTTAACATTTTGTTAAATAGATGCCCCAGAATTTATGCTTCTAATGTTTCAGTGTTTTTGTTAACTTCTTCCACTGGGAGTGGGTGTAGCCATAGTCAGCATTTTGAATATGCTTCAATTAAGTACTATGATGAGTAGTATGTGCTATTTATCACAGGCAATGAAAGGACTCTGTTAAAAGGTGGATCTTTACAGTGCGCAAATGTCTTAGTGCATGCTGTGTGCACAAAGGCAAATAAGCACTGATAAGTCTGCACAAGTGTTGACTTGGTCACAAAGACTTTTTTCTTTGGTACTCTGCATAGTTTAACACATAATGCTTAGTCTATGTTGGTTGGCACAGCACTTAGTGCAAGTTTAATAACATGAAAGAAAGTTTTAAGATGTTAACAGCACTGCTTAAATATGCAATGACTGAACTTTGTTGTCTGTGTGCGTGCAGTGATGGTTGCACAAGAGAGGACTGTGGACGAAAAGCTGAAAGAACTGAACAGAGCTGTGGAACTGTTCAAAGACAGAATGGGCCTCAGCTTCAAGAAAACTTCAGGTATCATCACAAGTCCTGAGTTTTGAAAGTATTTAATATTTATTTACGATTGTATTTTTTGTTGATGTTGTGTTGCTGTCCTCGAATGTCGGTTGACAAGCTGAGACCAGTGCCGAAGCATGGTTCAGTATAGCTTTACGTCCACGGAAACCAGAAGGCTCGTTAGGACGGACAGCCCAGGACGGCCACCTCGACTCTCACACAGCTCCTGAACTATGATTTGTGATGTTTCATGTTTTTTCCTTTTCAGTTTTAGCATGTGGGTCCCCTACCCATAAAGTGATTAAGTAGAATGTGTAGAACATTATTATTATTTTCTTCAGGTAATCGCCTGCAGATGATTTTCACCAACATAGACCACAAGGATCCAGACTGCCCCTTCTACTTCTTTCTTCAGGTGGACAGTGGGAAATACATCAGTAAGTTTTCACAGCTAGCAATGTTTTACACTGCACCATAAAAAAGAAAATAAGAAGATGAAGTAATATCATATGCCACTGTGGCACTGATTCCAACTTCTGCCCAAACCAGCAGACGTTCAGAGTGATTACATGTTTCATCACATCAGATATTCAGGGTTCGCGTTAACTGATAAATTCCGGTGTTCTACCAAATAAGATCAGCATATATATACAAAAAATAAAATCAGCAATGGATCTGACATACCAGCTGTTATTTTGTTTGACCATTTTGTATAAAAAAACAAAAAGCGGCACAGTGAAAGAGTGCATGTGTCCTTGCGTATGTGTTTATGTGTGTGTAAGAGAGAGGGAAAGAGTGTGATGTGAGTGTGTGTGTTCTGGACGGGGGGAGGGAGCTGGGTGTTTGCTAGTACAACTCTAGCAGTAGCATGGACAGCCATTTATTTGACCAGTTACATTGTTTGTTTTACCTGTTTGCATGAACCACTTCCGCTACCTTATAGATGTCAGAGCTTCCTCTAGACCAGCATACACCAGTTTTTACTGGTAAATGTTTCCCTTGTACTGGTAAAAAACAAAGTCGCTGATACCACATCCCAGCTGAAACTGAGTGCTTTGTGTGACTTGCTGGAGATATTCTGTACCTTGGGTCCAGAAGTAAATGGAAGCACGATCACTTCTGGTGTTGATCAGCAAGTAAAAAAATGAATGCTCACTGTCAATGTCACACCAGCCATGTCACAACCAAACAGCACTGTAACATTAAGTACGCCACCATTATTTCAGTTGGATATTCAAAATCACCCTGTAGTCACTCATTCAGAGTCGCATATGAATAGAGCACAGTGAGTATGCTGAGAATCAAGGAATAATGCTATATATAAAAACAATCACTCAATCAATTTATAATCAGCTGTTTTTACACCCCTCGTGTAAATACAAAAACATTTGGTGAAAGATCGTTTTCTTACGCTGGCCCATCTGTTTGGAACAATTTGCCTCAAACACTCCGCCACTTTGATTCTGCCTCCTCTTTTAAAGCCACCCTCAAGATGCACCTGTTTAATAATTATTTCTAAACTGTTTTTCACAGCAGTGCCTTTCCCCTTGTCCAACGTGTGAGTGTGTGTGTGTCTGTTGTTAGTGTTATTGTAAAGTGCCCTGTGCTCCCACCTTGTGCGGTAGATGGGCACTCTAGAAATCCTCTTTATTATTGTTGATTATTATTATTAAATTCTACCAAACCAGCATACTCATTTGAGCAATGAAAATAATATCAAACTTTACACAAGGGAGTACAGCAATCTCAAGCTTTGCACTAGGGAGCCCAGACATAAACACTGTTTGACTATATAGTCTTATTTCCCAATGTTTTTCCTTCCAATAAATATATTGTTGTTTGTTTGTTTGTTTTTTGCTTGTGGTGTCTCAAGGTGGGTGTTTAAATTTGATTTTGATTTAAATTTGAGGTTCATGATTTACAAATATTTTATTATTATATTAAAACAGAATATTTGACGTCACAGACAAAAAAAACATTTTCATTGACCTTTCTGGTCAGCAAATGCTTAGAACACATACGATTACATACAATATGCTGTCACCATCAGAGTCTTGGGTCTTCAACAGGTCTGTCATTAGCCTGAAGCAGGATGTTCCTGAACACTGGCCACATCAGAGTGTGGAAAGTAGACTAATATTGTATGTCCAGCCCACAGCATTCAAAGATAATTTAACTTTGAACACCATTGACGCACCATTAGAATGTTATATGTCATATAGATAAATAACACAGTGGGATTTTCCTTTTGGGTTGAACAGTCACATGCTATTGTGACTGTACAAACAAGTGAGTCCTCTCCGACTGTGACTATATATATATATATATTATATATAGTGTTTGTACAACTACACAGCACAAGATTTCCTGTTGTGCAAAACTTCAATAACTTATAAGGCTTGTCTCCCTTGTGCTTAGTCACAGGTTGGCTACCATCATGTTTAGCTCTGCAGGTGGGCAGAGACCAAAAACCCAAGGCCCTGTATGTGCTGCAACTACAAGGATGGGTACATACATGAAATCAACAACACTGGAAAGACATCCTGACAAGATTCGGCAAAACCTCCAACAACCTTAGGCATTAATTGGATTGGCAGGACTGTTTTACCTAGCTTTCCAATGGAAAACAGCAGACCAGATTTCTTGCAGGATGATAAAATATACAAGAATCCTAGTAACTTGACAAAGAGAACTGTTTTTAATAAAGGTGCCCAGCAGAAGGCTTAAACGTGGATTTTGGTGCTAAAGAATAGGCCACTGAAATGGGGGGAAAGACAGATCTGGACGGTACTGTTATGCAATTTCTGGTTTACGCACCCTTCGCATTCATCCTGAGGGGACCCCATGGGGTTGGCAGGACATTAAACTCCAAAAATTGACCTGTTAACACAGTTTAACAGAGTAATAATAGTTTCCCTCTTATCTAATCACCAGATAGAATAACTTCATTAACTTACACATGATACCTGCAGTACCTCCAAAAATGGACCTAGTGTACCAATGACAAAATCAAAATATAACAGAATGTAGTCTGCCCAGGCCTTTTACCTCTGTACAGTTGATTCACTTTTGGTGGTAATGTAGCATTAAGCTGATGGTGAAAAGGTGATTTGGTTGGTAAAGCAGACAAAGAAAGCCTTGTCAGTTCAGCTGTGTGAACTACGTGTATAAGCAGCATAATTTTCTGCAAGTAATCAGTTGCTTCCCAAGAAGAAAGAAGGTAATAGATCCCCTCAGAAGGGTCCTTTGTGTACAGAAACCAAGGTCCCCACTGCTGAGAGAACCCATTAATTAAAAAAAAATATGTATATATTATTACTGATTAAATATGTATATATATTATTACTGTGATGCTTAACATCCACAGAAGCGATATACAGCTTATTATGGATGGGCCTGCTGATCTAAAAACAACAACAACAAAAAACATGTGTTCCTAAAAATATAAATTTTTTTTATATATCAGTGCAGAGAACCCCAAGAGCTCTATCAAAAATATAATACCATCATCTCTCTCTCCCCCCCCCCCCCCCCCCTCCCCCCCCGAGGCCTAGAGTAGATTGGAATGTAGCTTCACACACTTTGCCTGCTTCCTGGGATTTTGCCCAGTTTTTGCCTTCTCGTGTCATTCAGCTTCTTTTCCAACCCCTTCTTGCTTTTGGACAGGGGATTATAAGTAGGGCTACACTCCAGCAGCATAAAGTGACGCAAGCAGTGTCTTGGGACTGCTGCTTGTGAGCCGGTTTGGTCTAGCGGTAAGCTGTTAGGTTGGTAAGCAGAAGGACCTCGGCTCTGCACTCATTCCGTAAGTTTTTGGAAAAGTTGCATTTTGCTTCAGGTCCTTGTAAGCGCTGTAGCTGGTCGTGTTATGCCTAACCTTGGGTCAGCACTTTTTCGGAAAGCTTTTCAAAGCAAAACATGCAGTTTATGGCAGTTTCTTCAAAAGTGCTGCGAAAGCTGATTATTTCCGAATTTTGGGTCGGCCCTTTTTTTTAGAAAGCCTTTCAGAAGCGCTTCAGCTGATTGTTTTGTGCCGAACTGTGTGTCGGCATTTTTGGGAAAAAGCTTTTTAGCGAGATGTACGTTTTGTTTCAGTTTCTGACTGCGAGCCGGCAGTACCAGATCTGGATAGCCTCGTCGAGAAGCTGAACGCCACCAACAATCTCCGATCCTTTGTTGTCGCCATCAGAAAGCGATTCAAGAAATTAGTTCAGAAATAAAAATGCGTGTGTGGTTGCGTGTGTGTGTGTGTGTGTGTGTTTGGCAAGCACGCACACAGTAGAGGAGATAGGCAGGTTATCTGAGTTTGTGTACGTCATAACTTTCAATTCTGTGCGTGTTTGTACACCTAGTTGTTTCTATGTGTATGGCCTTCAGATTTTGCTTTTGTTCTCTTTTTTAACCTCCTTCGAACCCTCACAAGACAAGCTAAAGCTACTTTCTTTCAATGATGGAAATTGACAATGGTGACTCGAATGTGTATACTGACTTACGTTTGGTTATTACATGTTGCCTACATATATCGGCAAATTACATCATCTACAAGTTTTCACAAGACAGCCTGTATTTTATAAGCACTTTTGTGCGAGTTCAAGCCTATCAGTTTACCACAAGACGAAATAAGATGACGGGTCTGAATAACATTTATGTATTGGTCGACACTTCATGGCCTCCCTAACATTTCACTTCCTGTCTTCACTTTCAATTTTCTGGCAATGATAGTGTACCTTTGCTTGCACCGAAAACACAGTGCGCCGACGGCGACCAAAACCAAAATCTTGTTCATTTGAAGAAGGTTGCACTTTCACTGGTTTCAGTGAATATTTTTATTGATAGTGATTTAACTTAACACTGTACAGTCCTATAGTGCAACAGAAGACGCCGGAGACTTCAAGCCGCTCAAAAATAGCTTAGATCAGAAGCAGATCAGTAATGTACTCTTTTATTATTTTATCCAAACTGGAGCTTTACAAAGCAAAGAACTGAAACGGACAAAACAAATTCCCCGAGCACACACACAGAGTCACTCGGATAGCTGATGCTACTAGTTAGTTGTTGGTAGCAGAAGTCACACGGAACGCCAGTGTTTTGCGCCACCTTTTACTGTTCAATTCAACCCCCATCTCCCCACATGCAAGCATCGTAAAATTTTGCTCCTGGAGTCTTGTGCTTCTTGCCTGGAATAAGTCTTGCATGTTACAGCTATCAGTAAATAGAGCATGCCCCAGGGGCGGGGTTTTAGCTCGGTTGATTTGTCGTAACCGCCGCGCTGCAGAGTGGCGGGTTCGATTCCCCAGTGCGGCAATGATTTCTCTCCTTCCCCCCTCCCCACACCCGCGTCAGCGTTTTAGTGCACGCTCTGAGCCTCGATTTCCGGCACCTTTCCTCCAAAGTTGAAAGAAGGACGTCGTAAACAGCCGCTTGGGGTCAAACTCCAAGCACTGGTTTACGACATCCTTCCTCCAACAGGTGTCAGAAAGCGGTGCTCGGAGTGTGGCTTGTTTTTTGTTTTTTTTAGTGCAGACTGACACTACGATGTTCGATATGCTGTCGCATACATCAACATAGGCTGTGCGCATGTTAAAATTTAGTCTCAGTCATGCCGCGTTGTCTCCAACGGAAGACGGAATGTGGCTACCCAAACTGGGAAGACGATCACATGTATACGCAATTTGTCTCCTGTAAAACGGGTGTACTACCTCTACAAAAGAAAGAGGAACGCAATAGACCCCCCTCCATAGTTCACGAGCTGTGTGAGAGTCGAGGTGGCCGTCCTAACGAGTCCTTCTGGTTTCCGTGGACGTAAAGAATTATTGAACCGTGCTTCGGCATTGGTCACAACTTGTCCCTAATATGTCAACTGACATCTGAGGACATTAAGCATCACTTCATCATCATCATGTCCATGAGTTGAGACCGTCTAGCCTCCCGTATGATTCCCATATGTCTCATCGAGGAGCTGTGTAGGAGCTGTAGAGTGGAGGTGGACGTCCTGGGCTGTCCGTCCTAACGAGCCTTCTGGTTTCCGTGGACGTAAAGAATTATTGAACCGTGCTTCGGCATTGGTCCCAACTTGTCCCTAATATGTCAACTGACATTTGAGGACATTAAGCATCACTTCATCATCATCATAGACCCCCTTGTGAGCCGGTTTGGCCTAGCGGTAAGGCGTTAGGCTGGTAAGCAGAGGAACCTCGGTTCGAATCCGCTTCGGTTCTCCTTTCTCTTCAAAAATTGTGGTCTGTGGACACTGTCTTGTGACTTTGTCCCTCAAAATTAATAAAACATTAAAATGGCTCTCATCACTGCCCATCTTAATGTAGGGGTCATTCTGGTGGTGACGGTGTAGCGATAGGTATATAATCTCCCTCTCCCCCCACCTCCGTACCCCCTTCCCACCCTTCTCCCCGTCCCCAATAAGCCTCACGGTTTATGTGGACGTTAAGCACCATGTATACTTACTATAGACCCTCAACCCAGCATCCCCAGCCGAAGTGTAAAGAACCGGAGTCAGCGGTGACTTGTCAAAAGTGAAAACTGATTAGCTCAGTTGATCAGACTTTGCCTCAAAGCCGACGATTGGCCTTAGTGGGTGCAAAGATTGTAATTCTTGTAATCTGGTGTATGTTACCCCAACGAGGATGACCGTAGTAAAGGAACTAGCCTTTTCAAAAGACGTTTGCCCTGCAAGCAGAAGTGAAGGGACTGTAACACTAAATACAGTACTTATAATTAAGAATGTTGTTTTAAAATGCTCATTCATATGTTATGCTTTTTAGCTGGTAAAATATGTTGATAAACGAAATTGTAGATATTTATCATTATGTTTACGCTGTTGGAGGATTTACCATGTTATGATTGTGTCAGTTGAGACTGGTCTGAGGATCAGACATGAGATGAGTTTTGACGGTGTAACTGATTAATAGTTTGCTTGTGAGAGTTGGTCCTAACTCTGATGTGATGACCCTGTGCGCTTGACAGAACGCTACAATCTAGTTCCTCTCTGAAACGAACGGCAGGAGTTTACAATTCACGAGAGAATTAAGCGCCATTTTGGAAAAAGTAGGCCGACGCACTGCAATCGAAATACCTATGCGTCCTCGAACGCATAAGTTACTGGAAGGTATGCCGCGGACACCGTTTTTGTTGTAGTCTCGGTCAGCAAGTTGGTGCAGATTGCTGCCCGCTTCAGTAATGTACAATAAACCATCGTTGTGTCTGCTTCCAGTTTAAGTCGCTTATCGTTACATTCAGTTTTGATATCCTTGGACTCAGTAACAGTAACAGGGCAAGAAGTATTTTATAATAAAGTTTTAGGCATGCTGTGCTTTCCTGTCAAGTCTTTTGCTTGGTATGTGTGTTGAATGAGTTTTTGCGCCCGTCTCAGTTCATTCCAGTGGTGGTCTGCTTTTCCCGTCTGTCGTACTAACACGTCTGTTTCCCACCGTTTTTTAAACGCGGGCACACATACACGTACACACGCGCGCAAAGGCGCAAAGCCACATAACTTTGGTGGGGGAGGGGGTGGTATTCAGTTTCAGAAAAACCTGACGCACCCAAACGGCTCCTTGTAAAATGAGTACGTCGGCTTTTCTTTCTTCCCCTCCCCCCGGCCGATCTCCTACGCTTCTTTCCGACCTAACTATGCCCATACAGTCACTGAATTACTTGCCGAGTTTATTCTCTCTCTCTCTCTCTCTCTCTCTCTCTCTCTCTCTCTCTCTCTCTCTCTCTCTCTCTCTCTCTCTCATGTATATATATATATATATACTTGCCTGGAATATATATAGGTGATTTCACTGCCTGGAATATACGATGAGGTGATTTCACTGCCTGGAATATATATATATACGAAGAGGTGATTTCACGTGTCTAAAGTTGTAACTGCTTTCTAGCCCCCAGGGGCAAAAAGCTCAATAAAACCGTGAAACTTTGTTTCAAGCACTAAAACTGATTGTGTGGCATGAAACGCAAAGCACATAATTTTATGCAATTACCTTTGGTAACACGCACAAGCAGGCAATGCCAACTGATTGTACAGCTACAGTTGTAGCGATAGGCCTACAGCAATACTGTTGTTAGCGTCAGCTTCAAGTTGTGCGCTGAAGAGTTGATCAGCGGTGACGGGAGCAAGAGACAGGTGTACCGTGTCGGCTTACGGTCAATGACCCAGACAAAAACAAAAGACGGGCCGCAGAGCTCGGGAGCTGTGTGAAAGTCGAGGTGCCGCCGTCCTGGGCTCCCGTCCCTAATAAGCCTATGGTTTCTGTGGACGTAAAGCAACACTCAACCAAGCGCCGCCTCCATCCGCAGGTTTCTCACCGAAGACGCAACCAAGACTCTTTTTACTTCCTATATCCTCTCACGGCTTGACTACTGCAACTGTCTCTTCATGGGTACACCTAATTCTGTCATCCAACCTCTCCAGGAAATTCAGAACTTCGCTGCAAGACTTGTTTTCTTGGCACCCCGTCACCACCACGCAACACCTCTCCTGGAAAAACTGCACTGGCTTACCATTTCAGAAGTATTAAGTATAAAGTCGCTTGTATGTGTTTCAGTGCTTAAGTGGTTCTGGTCCTGCTTACCTCTCTGAACTGCTGCATGTCTACACTCCGTCTCGTACACTACGCTCTTCTTCTGACATCTGCATGCTGGAAATCCAATAATATAAACGCAAGACTTATGGCTTTCGCACTTTCTCTTGCTTTGGACCCCACATTTGGAATTCACTCCCACAAGACCTTAGACACTGCTCAACCCCGTCATCTGAAAACCTTCCTCTTCTCACAGTATTTCCATCCTAACTAATATCAGTACCCAGTTTCTGCTACAGTCAGTGTGTGTGTAGTGCGTTTTGTTTTGTTTTGTATAACACTTTACATAAAGTACTATGGTAGGACTATGCTCTGCATGTGTATAGAATAATTATCATATGTAGGTTAATATGTATCATGTGAGCGCTCAGGGCGCTGATGAGCGCGTGATAAATGTACATTATTATTATTATCCTAAAACCTCCACCAGTTAGGATCGTAAGCTAAAGCATGTGCAGCTATGCGATCTTTTCCCACACACATTCAGTCTGTAACTGCGCCACAAACTGGAAGAATAGTAAGTAAGTAAACATGGTGCTTAACGTCCACAGAAACCGTACGGCTTATTAGGGACGGGGAGGGGGGGGGGGGGGGGAGGGAGAGTATATACCTATCGCACACTGTCACCACCAGAATGACTTCTGCATTAAGATGGGCAACGATGAGAGCCATTTTAATGTTTCAGTAGGAAGTGATGGACAAAGTCACAGGACAGTGTCCACAAACCACAACCTTTTTGAAGAGAAAGGAGAGCCGAAGCGTATCGAACCGAGTCCTTCGTTACCAGCCTAACGCCTTACCGCTAGGCAAACGGTCACGGGAGAATAAAGAATAGGCTCTTTTAACGCTTGTGGGTGCAGTCCGTGCGAAATAGTTGGGGGGGAGGGGGAGATTATCTGTAGTCTGCGTGTCCGTTGTGATGTTTGAATGCCTGTGTCTGAACTGAGTGTGGTTAATGTCCCCTTTCAGTCGCAGTTTTGTGATAGACTAGAACAGTATTGGGCTCCCTGTAAACTCTGCCCCGTTTTTGTTTTTGTTTTGTTGTTGTGTGTGAGCGTTTTGGGTCGGGAGTTTAAATCACACAGAGCAGTCTGTGATAGACTAAAATAGTACTGGACTCCCTGTAAACTCTGCCCCGTTTTTCTTTTTGTTTTGTTGTTGTTAGGTTTTTGTTGTTGTGTGTGAGCGTTTTGGGTCGGGAGTTTAAATCACACAGAGCAGTCTGTGATAGACTAGAATTGCATAGGGCTCCCTGTAAACTCACTCCAGTTTTTTGTTGTAGTTGTTAGTTGTGTTTGTGTGTGTGTGTGTGTGTGTGTGTGTGTGTGCTTTGGGTGGGGAGTGTAAATCACAGAGCAGCCACTGGAAGTGCGCCATACAAAGGCGATTTATTATTACTACTAACGCAAGTTTCAAGGCGAGATCAAGAGGAGGGAGGTGGAGCTGGACCTTCAAGTTAGCCCAGAGCAGGGAGGTGGAGCTGGGCTGCGAAAGTTGGACTTCTTTTGCTTCGAGTTGTTCCTCAACAGCAGTGCAACGGACATTGTCCTTGTGACTGCCCAGCACGGCAGTTGAAACAGCAAACTGCGCAGTGCACTAGTCGCTGAGCAATGGCGAGGGGACACCGCCTTAACACTTCCATTGTTCTGGCGGCGGTCCATCCTTTGACTCACATAGTTCAGGAGCTATGTGAGAGTCGAGGTGGCCGTCCTGGGCTGTCCGTCCTAACGAGCCTTCTGGTTTCCGTGGACGTAAAGCTATACTGAACCATGCTTCGGCATTGGTCTCAGCTTGTCCCTAATATGTCAACTGACATCTGAGGACATTAAGCAACACTACCTACCTACCTACCTACCTGCGGGGGTCCACGGTCTCTCCGGTCTTTTTCGGGCGGTGTCTGTGGTCGAGCCTTCACTCTTTCGCCCCCTTCCCCCCTGTCCCCGTCCCTAATAAGCCATCTCGCTTCTGTGGACGTAAAGCAAAATGGTCATGGTCTACTAACGTCCCGTCAAGCACGTAGGGCCATCTCAGGACATGGCTGTGCTAGGTAACAACGAGAATGAAATACTTGTAGACGAGCGGACAGACCCCAACATTTGTTGCCTCAGTTATCAACCTTCTAATCATCATTAATATTGAAATTTGATATTTCGATGGGCGACAGGTGTGACGTTACAGAACCCCCTTAGATTGCATTTGTTTCCGTCTGTTGTTTTTAACAGTTATTTTGTGTATTGTTGTTGGGTTTGGTGTGTAAACAACGTAAGGCTGCAGCACTAGCTTCAGCTTCTGATGGAAACCCTGCCGCTCATTGTGCAGAGGGAAACCGAGAAGACTTAGGTACCCCCCCCCCCCCCAACCCCTTCCAAGATGATAGCTCATGTAAATAGATGTCTCTAGACTGATTGGGGAGTAAACACAAAGTGTAGGACAATCGGTGGTTCATGTTTTCTTAGAGGTTGACTGGATAGGAACCCGTCCTGTTCTGGGATAGTTGTTCTTGTTACCCAAGTTGTTTTAGGTATTCTTGTTGCAGAAGTTGTTCTGCCAAGTTGTTTTATATTTTTAGATCTAAATTGATTTAAATCATCAAGTTCTTTTGAACTTTTAGATCTAAACTCCACTTAGTTAAGATGGACGACAATAGGCATTAGGAGAATGGGGTTAAATAACTGAGGTGTGAGAGCGAGAAACCCGGGTTGCTGGTATGTATGATTGAAACGTGATACTGATCTGAGAATGGTTCATGTGATTTGATTTGGAGAAATTAAATTGGTTGGACTTTTTATCCCTCTCCGTTGAAATATAGTGAGATGAGCGTGAGCTTGGAATAATCGTTGTTCGTGCTGTTTCGTTGTCATGGTTTTGTTGGGTAAAAAGGGGTAGCACACGCACACACTATAAATACAAGCACATTTCAGGGGCAAACAACATATTCCAGTAAACACAACTCGAGGTCTCTAGTTAAAATTGCTGTTGTTGTGCTGTTCTTATTAACTGCGGTTCCCCGGCATCCTTAAACAACCCCCGCCCCCCTCCCCCAAAAAGAAAAGATTTTAACAAACAACAAAATAAGATAGCAACGTTTGTTTCCGGCGACCCTAGTTTTTTTTTAAAGCGGTGCGATGCAACTTTGTCGCAAGTTTTTGTTGTTTTTTCGGGGGTGGGGGGGGGGGTGGAATTGAAACAATGTGCTTCACAGCCCGACTGAAGTTCGGGTTCCGAGTCTGAGCCTTTTTGTGGCACACACAATACACACACACACACACACACACACACTGCACATAATTATTACGACAACCGTTAAAAGTACACGCTGATACACCTCTCTTTATCGGACAGCCGTGATTACGACAGTCTCGTGATTCATTCGGACAGCCATGATCATGGACCTATATATCTACTACAGGTCCATGGCCATGATGCAGCGATTTTAGCTGGCCTATTTGCGTCGGCAAAAAACCGGTGTGACCGTGACTGACTGACAAGGCAGTGTGCTAGGCCACCACACTCAGTCCGAGCACTGCTTTTCGGCACCTTCCTCCAAAGGAAGAATGTCGTAAACCACTGCTTGGGGTTTGCTAGGCCACTTGACTGGGTCTAGTAATAGGCAAACTCCAAGCACTGGTTTACGACATCCTTCCTTCAACCACTGCCGTATTTAGTTACGACATAGGGTCCAGAAAACTGTCAGCTAACGAGCAGTTTTTCGTTGGTTCTCAAACAGTAGTAAGTTTGTTACAAACAACTTAAATAAAACAGGGCGTGTCATTTATAACCGCCAACAAAGTTTACACCAGCACAAAAAACCACAATCGTTTCAATCGAGACGGAATTCTTTTTTTTACCCGGGGTGGATGCGCCTCGTGTTTACGTGCGTGCTTTGGCGCTAGGTTGCTTCTACAGTCATATTAGTGCTGGAACCTTTCGGGGAGCGCTGACCGCGTCGCTGGACAGCTGCGCGGAGATAAAGAGTGCCCCTTCAACCAAATCTGGCAGAGTTTGGAGAAAGGTGCCGGAAAACGATGCTCGGAGTGTGGGTAATAGGGTGTCTGGCGCTGGCTGTACTGAGGCTGGACGGCATGGACCGTACTCAGGCCATCTGTTGAAGATAAGGAGTTGGGTAGCCGCCGCGTAGCTTCATGTCAGTTTTGACAGTACGCTTACAAAACCAGTGTAAGTTTGCATAGACATGTGATCAAATTAATACATTTTGTCAATTAAATTGTACTAGTCACAGGTTATTGTGTACATTTGAGGGCTGTGATATAGATTATTTGTGGGATGAATTAGCCAACTGAGCCGTTGTTGTGATAGTGCTGACAACTTTAGGCAGAACAGAACGATAGCTCATGAATAGACCCCTTTCACTTAAATCTTCGCGCATGCGCAACGCCGGACGGGCGGCGTAGGCGATTTGCCACCGGGAAGTAATAATATTAATAATACTGGATAACTTTTGTATAGCGCTATTCCGGTCTGGTGTACCCAAACTCACTGCGCTTTACAACATCCTCCAACATTTTCTAAGTTTCACAAACATGTAATTATGACAACTAACAATGTATAATATACAAGTACATGTGCCATATGAGAAGCAGCAATATATAAAGAATATGAAGTAGGGGGAACGCGTCCGCTGGGTTGCCGGCCGAGCGCATTGCTGTATTTCCCTGGTATTAGTAGTACTAGCAAAGATTATATAAATACATCTTTGGCTTGACCTAATAAATTCCAAAACCGGCGGCGGACTACCCACAAGCTTAATGGTAAACGCACCACCAAGTCACAACAGTCTAAAAGACTATAGTCTGCAGCAAATTAGTAATGGGGACAACCGCAGATTGCACAGAATCGATAAAACAGGGAAGAAGAAACGAGGTGTGGGTGTGTGTGTGGGTGTGTTGAGGGGGGGGGGGGGGGGGGGGGCAAGCCTATTTCTCTCATGAGGTTCGACACTTATTTCTCACTGCGGCCTCCCAAACTGAACCGAAATGTCAAACTCTGCCCGATGTTTGAGCCATAATTATACAGCACAACTAATATTAATAATAATAGTATGGAATTTATTAATTGCACGTTCGACGACTTAAACAAGTTAAAGCCTTTCGTCATTTAATTAAGGATAAGCATGGAATGCATAAATACTCACAAAAATCAATAGCATAAAATAACACATCGGCTTACTTAGTCATACAAAGCAAAGTGAAACTGACACACACTGAAACACAACACCCTCGCACTCACAGACTCGCACGCACGCACGTACTCGTACGCACGCACAAACTTACTACTGTTTGAGCACGTAACCGCCCCCCCCCCTCCCCCCCCCCCCCCCCCCCCCCCCCCCCCACACACACACACACGTAGGCTGTATGTGTGTAAATTAGGATGGATGTGTAACCTGACTTAAAATAATACCGACAACGGCCAGCCAGGCGCCGGAGAGTCTTTCTCGGTAAACGGTTTCTGAATTTCTGTAAATTAAAAACAACCTAGTTCAAACAAAAACGGCTTTTCATCTCATTTTTCTTCGTTTTTCGCCGTTTAACTGTTGTTTCAGTGTCGTCTTTCTGTAAATTACTTTTATTTCATTTTCGTTTCTTCGTTATTTCTGTATACGCGCACACACTCAGTTGTGTACACAACCGATTTATCTGACACAACCAGATAAAAGTCAAGACACTAAGAACAAGTAAGTGTGACTGAGCCGGCTTGGCAGAAGGACCTCGGTTCGAATCGGCTTCTGCTCTCCTTTCTCTTCAAAAAGGTTGTGGTCTGTGGACACTGTCTTGTGACTTTGTCCCTCACAATTATGAAACATTAAAATGGCTCTCATCGCTGCCCACCTTAATGCAGAAGTCGTTCTGGTAGTGACAGTATGGCGATAGGTATATAACCTCCCTCTCCCACCGCGGCTTCCTCATAGTTCAGGAGCTGTGTGAGAGTCGAGGTGGCCGTCCTGAGCTGTCCGTCCTAACGAGCCTTCTGGTTTCCGTGGACGTAAAGAATTATTGAACCGTGCTTCGGCATTGGTCACAACTTGTCCCTAATATGTCAACTGACATCTGAGGACATTAAGCACCACTTCATCATCATCACGGCTTCCATCCCCCCCCCCCCCCAACCCCCCACCCCCATCTCCCCGTCCCTAATAAGCCTTATGGTTTCTGTGGATGTAAAGCAACACTGAACCGTGGTGGTCCAGAGCTGATGAGCTATGTAAACAGGGAGGTGGGCCTGGGCTCTCATTGTGTGGACGTTAAGCACCGTGTTTACTAACAAGTAAGCCAATAACTACGGTTCTCTGGTCGAGACTGAAGCTGCCTTGAACACCGTCCCCTCCCGATGTCACAATATCAGTCAACTTAAACACCATAGAACATCCTCTGTTCGCTGAGGAATGATGCACTATGTGCCGCACAGAAGAGAGATCGGACTGGACTTCAGTTGCACTCTCCGAGCATCGCTTCCAGCACCTTCCTCCAACCTCTGCCACTTACGCCATTCCTTCCGGTGTTGCTTAATGTCCTCGGATGTCGGTTGGCATATTAGGGACAAGCTGAGACCAATGCGTGATCATAGTTCAGGAGCTGTATGAGAGTCGAGGTGGCCGTCCTGGGCTGTCCGTCCTAACGAGCCTTCTGGTTTCTGTGGACGTGAAGCTATTGATTGAACCATGCTTCGGCATTGGTCTCAGCTTGTCCCTAATATGTCAACTGACATCTGAGGACATTAAGCAACACTACCTACTACCTACCAATGCGTGAGCATGGTTCAATATTGCTTTACGTCCACGGAAACCATAAGGCTCGTTAGGACGGATAGCCCAGGACGGCCACCTCGACTTTCACACAGCTCCTGAACTATGACCACTTACGCCACTGAGTGGGGCACTCTTTATTTTCGCGAAGCTGTCCTCCGACGCTGCCAGCGCCCTCCGAAAGGTTTGGGTACTTGTGCAAGCAGGACAACGTCCAAGCACGCACGTAAACATGAGGCGCGTCCGCCCCGGTTAAAAAAAATCCAAAAAAATCTCTTGATTCAAACTGTTTGGGTTTTATTTGCGCTGGCGTAAGCGTCGTGGTCAGCTATAAAAGAAACGCCTGATATAATTTGAATTGTATTGTCCCTAATATGTCAACCCGACATCCGAGGACATGAAACCCACATCGTCATCAATTTGAGTTGTCTGTTACAATCTTACTACCATTTGAGCATCAACGAAAAACTGTCCGTTACTGACAGTTTTTCGAGACCCACGACATAATCAGTTATGTACGGATGGATGCCGTAAACCAGTGCTTAGAGTTTGCTGCAGTTGTCAGATCGCCCTGCTCGTAATGTTCCTGAACTGAGACACACTCCGAGCCAAACTCCAAGAATTGGTTTACGACATCCTTCCTTCAACCACTGCCGTGTTTAGTTACGCCATAGGATCCAGAAAACTGTCAGCTAACGAGCAATTTTTTGTTGGTGCTCAGACAGTAGTAAGTTTGTTACAAATAACTCAGATTATATCAGATGTTTGTTTTATGACTGACATGTTGCTTACGCCAGCTCAAATAAAACCAAAATCGTTTGAATCGAGACGGAACTTTTTCTTTTACCCGGGGTGGATGCGTCTCATGCTTACATGCGTGCTTGGGCGCTAGGTTGTTTCCACAGTCTTATCAGTACCCACACTCCGAGCACCGCTTTCCGGCACCTTCCTCCAAACTCTGCCAGATTTAGTTACGCCACTGAATGGGCACTCCTTTTCTCCACGCAGCTGTCCAGCGGCGCGGTCAGCGCTCTCCGAAAGGTTCTGGTACTAATATGACTGTAGAAGCAACCTAGCACCAAAGCACGCACGTAAACATGAGACGCATCCACCCCGGGTAAAAAAAAGAGAGTTCCGTCTCGATACAAACGATCGTGGTTTTATTTGTGCTGGTGTAAACTTTGTTGGCGGCTATAAATGACACGCCTTGTTTTATTTGAGTTGTTTGTAACAAACTTACTACTGTCTGAGCACCAACAAAAAAACTGCTCGTTAGCTGACAGTTTTCTGGACCCTATGGCGTAACTAAATACGGCAGTGGTTGAAGGAAGGATGTCGTAAGTGCTTGGAGTTTGATCAGTACCCAAACCTTTCGGAGGGCGCTGACCGTGTCGGTGGACAGCCGCGCGGAGATAGAGTGCACCTTTAGTGGCGTAACCAAACCTCATAGTTCAGGAGCTGTGTGAGAGTCGAGGTGGCCGTCCTGGGCTGTCCGTCCTAACGAGCCTTTTGGTTACCGTGGACGTAAAGCTATATTGAACCCTGCTTCGGCACTGGTCTCAGCTTGTCCCTAATATGTCAACTGACATCTGAGGACATTAAGCAACACTACCTACCGTAACCAAACCTGGCAGTTTGGAGGAAGGTGCGGGAAAGCGACGCTCGGAGTGTGGAAGCAACCTAGCGCCCTTCGAGAGCCGGTTTGGCCTAGCGGTAAGGCGTTTAAGCCCGTTCTTAATTGGGCGAATGTTTCTTCGCGAACCTAGTTGGAAGTATTCGGCGAAGCTAGTTGGTTCTTAATTGGGCCAACTTGTCTTCGCGAACCTATTTGGAAGTATTCGTCGAAGCTATATTCGGGGTCCAAAAAGCTTCGCTCAACATGTTCTGGGAACATTCGCCCTATTCGACGATCTT
>JABMCL010003660.1:97500-127500 GCA_018857735.1 Alviniconcha marisindica
GGACTTTGATTGCATTTTATTATTAAGATTGTTCATGAATGGGATTTTGGAAGATATAGTAAATTGTATTTTTCCATTTAAAGCAATGAAGGTCTCAATAATTTTAACATTTTCTTTTCTTGCATGACATTGTGCCTTTCCAAGTCCAAGAAAATTATTCACTTTTTTATGGTGCCACTAATTTTTGCTTCTAAAGTTTTATTATTGAACCCATCAGTGAGGCCAGAAGTTTGACACACACATTACCATTTAGTTCTTAAGCTAGTTATGATTTTAGCTTGATTTACATGTTGCAGAAAAGTTTTGTGTTTTTGTTAACTTATACTCTTGTTTTTACTTTCAGAATTTACTCACTGGTGTTGGCATACGGCAGGCATCAACTTGTAATGTATGTTGAACTTTTTGACTCATCAGAAAAACCATATGTCTGTATGATACTTTGATAGTGATATCACACACACACACACACACACACACACAGACACACACACACCCTTATAAGTTATATATATTTATTTACAGGGATCACACTTGGTGGACTGTACATAGTCATAGTCCTTTCAAGATTTATTTGTGTTAGTGACTAGCATAGTCGTCAGGATACTAGCCCTTTGAATTTTGTGTATCAAAAACAACTATCCATGCATTACACATCATGATCTGAAAAAAAGAAAAAGTGGTAATTGGCATTCAAAACTGGATAAAATGTGCATAAAACGCTTAATATAAAAAATAAGCTTGTCTGAAAGGTATCTGACTGTAGCAAAGTCTATCTTATTATCATCATGCAGGTGTTTGATCATGTTAAAATCTTGGACAATTAATGGCATATATTTGAGTGAGAGTGTAAAACTGAAACTGATGCTTTTCCAGACTCCGAAAAAAGAGGTATTGATTTTTTCTCAGTTACTGTTCAAATGAGACCTTTCACCAGTTTCAACATTATGATTATAAATGTGAAAATTCTTTGACTCAGTTTGAGTGTTACATTTCAGACCTGTTTGGGTAAATTTTGTATTTTTTTTAAAGAGAGAGAGGAAAAAAGTAAAGGTCACTGCCATGTCACTTGTCCGAAGGATGAAACTGGTGAAAGTTGTGTTTTGCTTGTCAAGTTCTTATGCAACTGGTTTCACACTTTGCATGGTTTTATGTCTTAACTCTTATGTTGTCATCTGGTTACCACATATGAGATTGTGACAAAAGGTGATACAGTGCACTACAAGTATTAAATTGATAATAGACTAACATGTACATCCTCATTGTGTATGATGTTTGCTTTGTTTGATTGTTTTCTAAAGAGGTACATACAACAGAATAAAGAATAAATATTACCATATTAAAGGTACAAATTATTTTTTCTTTGCAAAATCTTACATTGAGGTCCAAATGGGACATTTAGACACCTGTCCACTGGCACTGCATCTTAAATTGCATCTTAAATTGATGCCATTATGATCATTATCACATATATTACATAATGAGGTGACAAGAGACAAAAATTGCTCTGAAACTTTTCAGACTATTTGATCTGACATTTTCCCCAGTCATTTGTGATTTGTCATGTCCACTTATGCATCGTTATTATCATTATGCATCGTGGTTAATAACAATGCATAAGTGGACATGACAAATATCTCTCCTTTTATCATTGCAGAGAACACAAGCCAAAATTTCAAATTATCAATAATTGGTGATTAAAGTACTAATTTTTCCTCATTTCATAAAAATACAACTAGAATTATAAACAAAAAGGTCAAAAAACAATACTTTGTTGTTTTCATGTCTGATCATCACACCTTTTATCACAACTGATTTTCTGTAGGGCAGCTGGGAAAATGTCATGTTCACTGAACATGTTTGGTCTCAGTTATCTTTTCTATGTCATTTTTTTGTAAGTAATTATTTGTTCTTTCATTAAATTCAGAAATGTTAGTTAAATTTCTGAGTTGAAATTTTCAATGCTTTGTCCCATTTTTTTGTACAACCTTTTGTCACTGACTGTTATTTAAGAATTGTTATGCCAGGCAGAAAGAGGGTTAGTTAGCAATTGGATTTTTAGAGACAGAAGTAAATAATGAATTGCTTTTGGCTATTATCTGGATGTATGTGTACTAGTATTAATTATTGCATTGAGAATATGATCAGTGTGGAAAGTGCAGTGATCTAAAACAGTCAAAGATCGTTCATTAATAAGTCAAAAGATTGCAATACACACAGAGAAGCAAAAAGCAAGCATACATATTTTATTTTATTTTTAAATTTATATATTATATAATGCATGCTCACCACACACACACACGCACACACACACACACACACACACACACACACACACATGCAAGCACACATACTCATTTTTAGTCTTACACTGTTAACACTTGTTTTATCTGCATACAGAATCTAAAGGATGTACTTGAAAGACTCATTCCTGAGAAGCAAAAAGAAGTGGTGGAATTTCGTAAACGTAAGGGAGGAGCAAAGGTGGGAGAAATCACTGTTGACATGGTAAGTTTTTTGTTTTAGTTTTTATATCTATTGAGCTATATAGGGAGTATATAACAAAAGTCCAAGTATGTCCTGGTTTTAAAACCAGTTTTAGTAATTTGAGTTGTATAATTATTTCTTACATCTACACATACTGTAGGCTAGAAGAAACCTGAACTGCTGAGTTTTTTGTTGTTGCATTTTTCCCCACCAGTATTTGCACAAACACTATAGTATGTGTTGAGTGTAACAAACTTGAATCACATAATGATAACAAACCCTTTACCAGTGCTTTTGATTTGTTTCTACGGTGGTCATTTATGTAGGGTTCCTCGAAAAAGAAGAAGGGAGAGTTGTGATTTGTAAATCAGTTGAGCTGAAAAACACAAGTGGTCTTCTGTGAAATTGCAAAAAGAAAAGCTAAAATGCAACATTTGGTTGCTTTAGCTGGAGAAGAAACAGTTTATTTTTTCCTTTTCATCATAAAAAAATCTGTATTTACAATATAGTGTGATTCAGTGTTACATACGGTTATAGTTTTTTTGCCTTTTTTTTCTTATTCACATTAATAATTGTGAGGAGTAATGAGAATTAGCATTTGACTGAAAGCAGTTCATTGTTTGACTGTTGAGTGGATGTGTGGATGTAGAGGAGGTAGTGTTAATATTATTACTGATGTCCTATACAGTGTAAATATGTACATACTTTTTTGTGTAAAGCGCTTTGAGCTAAGTCATGTTCTGGACATTGCGCTATATAAGTGCTATGTATTATTATTACAGATGTATGGTGGTATGCGTGGCATCAAAGGTCTTGTTACGGAAACATCTGTTCTGGATCCTGATGAAGGAATCCGTTTCCGAGGCTACAGTATTCCAGAGTGTCAGAAAATGTTGCCCAAAGCCAAGGGCGGCAACGAGCCTCTACCAGAGGGTCTCTTCTGGCTGCTGATCACAGGGGAGGTCCCCACGCAGGAACAGGTTGACTCCATCAGCAAGGTGACACCTCTTTCTGCTCAATGTAGTCCTGTAATTTCATTTGCAAAACAGTCTTATTTTATTTTACTGATTTTTAGTTTTTCATACCTATATTTTTTTTTGGGGGGGGGGTGGGGGGCTCTGTAAACACCACAATCATATGATTATACAAGAACATGGGGGGGAGGAGGGGCTTACATCTTTATGAATGAAGTTGACACTGCATATCCAAAGTGGTTTGTAATGGAACTGCCAAACAGCATAACCTGTTTGGTATATAATGACCAAGAACATTCAGCCCATCAGTGATTGTAATGTTCACATGTCTAATGAGCCACTTCACACAATGTTCAGTCATGCAGTGACCCAACCGCAGCAGGGCAACAGCAGCCACTTCAACTTCAGATGTCTGTGTTTATCAGTGCAAAGAAAAGATAACCCCAAAAATATATCCACTGAAACAGTGAAAGTCTTCATGCTGAGTTCTTTGTGTGTGTGACAGGAATGGAATGAGCGTGCGGCCCTGCCAAACCATGTGATCACCATGTTGAACAACTTCCCAAGCAATCTTCACCCCATGTCACAGTTTAGCGCTGCCATCACTGCCCTCAATTCAGAAAGCAAGTTTGCCAAAGCCTATGCTGATGGCATCAAGAAGTCAAAGTTCTGGGAGGTAATCTGCAGCCTTGCTACTTTTAAACAAACAGAATGTTCACCATGTCAGCTTTCTTGTTTTGCTCTTGAGGAGAATGAAGATTGTCTTTTTTTTTGTTTTTTGGCTTTACATTTGTTTAATATATATTTTCATTATGAAAAAGTGGGTTTGATTCGTAACCAGTATTAGGCTGGTTACTTCTGGTGCAACCTGAATGTTAGGATAGAAACCACACACTTTGTTGAAACAAGATAACTGCTTGAAAGATATGAGGTTGGCATTTAGTATTACATCTACATTATTATACAGTACTCCATATTGCGTGTGATTTTCTGCAAGTGTTTATCAGAACAATTAAAAATGATTGTGATCTGTGTTAAAGGGCAGATCATAGTGTATGAAGATTATAAGACAAATGAAGCTGCCCACTGTTTCACTGGTTAGCTGAGTCTTATCCCCTACAATTAGGACCAGTACAGGATGTTAGTGTTACAGAGTGGCCTAGTGGTTGCATGCCATCTCAGCCCATTTATTGTGTTCTGTGTTCCTGGCTTTTTGTTGTCAATGCTCTCTATCTCTCTCTGTCTCTCTCTTGAATTTGAGTGCTAATTTTCTCTCAATCTGCCTCTGTGTGTGTGTGTGTGTGTGTCTCACTCTCTCCATCTTTTTTTTCTTCTTCTCTTTCTCTGTGGGGCCTTGTAATTGAAAACAGAAAAGAATTTAAAGCCAAAACAAAAAAGCCAAATCATGCCTTGTCATTTTTATTTTTACTCCTCTGTAGCTTAGCAAGGACAAGTTGTTAGGTTTGGACTGAGCCTAAACTACAGTCCTCGTAAAATGAAGTTTCTGAGTTCGAGTTCTCTCTCTCTCTCTCTCTCCCTCTTTTGCTCACTTCGCTCTTCATTCTTTTAGTGTTTATAAAACTTTATTATTCTGTTTTTCCCCCTTGTTGCCCTTCTCAATCACATTATCATTGATTACTGTGAATGTGCCGGGAGTGGCATTAAGCAAAATGGTATGAATGAGTGAGCAAGTGTAGATATGCTATTAATTTGAATAAATGTCCCACACTGCTTTGCTAGCACAACAACAGCAAGAACAGCAGTTGTCACCAGCGCGTATCCTACATATTTAGAATGTTACAGGCTTGTTTGTTTGCCTCAGGTGACCTATGAAGATTCCATGGACCTGATTGCCAAGCTGCCAACAGTGGCTGCCATCATTTACCGCAACTTGTATCGGGACGGGTCCACCCCCTGTGCGATCGACACCACCAAGGACTGGAGCTGGAATTTCACCTCCATGTTGGGCTATGAGGACCCCGAGTTTGTTGAGCTCATGCGGCTCTATCTCACTATTCACAGGTTAGCTTCTGCATTGTGCTGTGAGGTCGTGATGTTAAGTGTCCTGCACCCGGGTGTGAAGGGTAAGCTTAATTATAGCCCGTCTCCTCTTTTGATGACCTGTCTGTGTAGTATCAACCACTCGCTATTTACTGTCATTTCCAGAGGATGTAAGGAGTACTACCCACACCCCACACCCATATTTAGCTGTAGTGAATTTGCTGTCCACAAAAAAATTGAATCGCTCAGCAGTACGCAGCAGCATTTTCCAAAGATGAACAGCACAGCAGATGGTAAACCACTAATCCAGCTCTTCTGTGCCACGGGACTTGGTAACAAAGTTCAAACAGGCTTTTGCCATTTTCTCTCATTTGTATTTAAAAATAACTTGAGTTTCGATTTAACACCTTTGAGTCAATCCTGACAATATGACTAGGCCTAGAGGCTCATTCCAGATCCCATTTCTGGGTCATGTCCTCTGTCGGTTGTCTGGAAAATATCACTGGTCAGTTTGCCAGGGTATGTACTTTCTATTTCAGTCTAATAATGGTGACAGATTCAGGTTCAGAATAATCATAATTTTGGGGGGAAAGCATGCATGCTGAATTTTATTCTCAGATAAGGTGGGTTCAAATTTGAGCGTTAAAAAAAGTATCAAAATGATGGCATGTGATGATTTCTGGCAGCAGTGTCGATATGCATGTGAGTTGTAACTGTAGTGTGTGCATGGGATGGTGAAATAGAATGAGCAGTCCAGAATTCAGGTGTGATTTTGATGACAGATTCTCAGAGACACTACTAGTTGGTGTCTGTGTATAATTGTACAAGTATATTATTCAGAACAGTATGGGGCCCACCTTCAATTTG
The DNA here is from genome assembly GCA_018857735.1 of Alviniconcha marisindica. NCBI lineage: Eukaryota > Metazoa > Mollusca > Gastropoda > Provannidae > Alviniconcha > Alviniconcha marisindica. The sequence continues at coordinate 103,827 of JABMCL010003660.1, forward strand.
GAAGTGTCGTATTGAAATGCAAGTTTTACCTCCACCATTTGTCTGTAGGTTTCTCCATCCATTTGGGTCATTTGGAGAACAACTTAGGAGACAATGCGTGAGCTGTCCTTTTTTTTTTTCCTCCAGAGGTCGAGGTCATTTTGGTTTTCCAACTGCTAAAGTGGAAAACAGTGCAGCTTTCTAGTTGATATGTCAGTTGAGGGCCTGCTTCTATGTGCATTTTGTAATGGCTGCATGTGGAATTCCCTTGTTTTTCCAGCACTTTGTAATTCAAAGAGTTATGGATGGATGGAGAGAATACCAAACTTAAAGTAAAGCTGAGTGTCGCGAAATGACATTTGTTGGTTTGGGGCTAATGCTATTGCTCCTATCTTGTTATAGGGTAAGATGTTTTAGATCTTTGGTCTTCTTCCATGTAGTCAACAGTGTCCATCATCAGCATGAAGACTGACTCTATTGTTTGTTTTGGTGTTTCCATAATCCATTGAGCTCTGACAGGGACTACATGATCTCTAACATGCATATGTGATCTTTTTGCATGTGTATGCACACAGGGATGTCAGTTTATTGTCTCGTCTGAAGGACTTCAGTAGAGTCTGCGCAGAAGCTCAGGGTGGGCACAAAGCCAAACGTGTAATGGTCACCCATCCGTGTGGGGACCATGCTTGATTGTGCTCAACGTTTGGCTTTCAGGAGCAAGTTCTCTCACTCTGTGCTACTGACTCTCGTCTTTGATTTATGTTCCATTGTGGCATTGCATTTCATGAAAATAGTTGGAAGTTTGGAAGTATAGTCATTCAGGACCCAGGCAGAATTAAAGAAAAAAAGTAATCCTTGATTTTTTTAATTATTGTCCCTGCATTGGGGTACAGTAGATGCAGTAACAGAGGCCCTCTCTGCTGGGAATCCAGAACTATTAAAGTTGCTCACTTTTATTAGTTTAAGCCAGGAGCAGGACAGAATGTAGCCATGCATGCTCTGCCAACTACCAGCAATTTTGCTTGCTGGAAATTTCTGCTTTCCTGGTTGTCCGCTTCATTTCCTTGAACCACAACGCGAGGTGTGACTTAGTGATGAATGAGACGTTTCTGCTTGTGATTGATGACTTGCGTTTGGCCTTTGTATGACCTTCACAGTTACCTGGGCATTCAAGATCAAGACTCTATCCTGGTATTATCACAGCTTGACCTGTAACTCTCTGTTGGCAGGGTTTCTCCTCAACAGTTCATTCACAAGCTTCAGAAGGTTCAAAGATCGCTCTGCTTGGCTCATTTCCAAGGCCTAATGTTAAGATTACTTGTGCTTCTGATATGTCAAAAGTTGATTGCCAGTTTCATCTAACATGCTACATTGGTGTTCCAGATACTGCCTTGCCTTGTGTCTGATCTGCTTTTCCTGTGTGTTCCGTCCTGTTTTGTTGCATCACTCTGCTGATGCCCCTAGATTTTGTATTCCAAAATGGAAGAAACAGATCCACAGGCAATGCAGCTTCTCCTGTGTTTCAGCCATGTCACTTGGAATACACTTTCTTTCTCAGTCTACCAAGCTCAAACACAGTCCCAGTTCAGAACCAGTCTTAGTCTTTGATTGCCTTAATTACAGACTTCAGTATGCAAGGCTGAGTGGAGTGCTTTCATCTGTTTTGTACAAGAATTGGTGCACCTCAAGGCGCAGTTTTAGCACCCTTTCTGATTCTGTAATATGTAGCCTTATTATGATTGTTTCTGTCTGCTAGGGTGGAAATGTTTAAAATTTGACAGAGGAAGGCTGAAAAATATTGTAAGAAAAAAAGTAGGTCATGTGGTGGGAAAGCCATTGGATAGTTTTAAGAATCTCCATGAAAAACAAAACAAAACAAAAAGTTCAAAACATTAATGCAAATATAAAGTTGTTTTACCCTCTCTGCTCTGTTGCTTTTTAATAAAAATTATAGTAGCCATTAACCGTGTGTACATTAGGACATCTGTTGAGGATGATAATTTTTAAAGAGGATGGGGGGATGTGTACCTAACAAGTTAATTTTTTTAGGGAGTTTTCTGTTTTGGTTTGTCAGATATAACTTTATCTGGGTCAGTTAGCATTTTCTAGGTATTAGCATTAGATTATGTAGATTAGGAGACAGGGTGTGTGTGTGTGGGACAGATGACCTTGAATTATTAAGATACCATTTAAATTCAGTTTTTGGTTGTGCTTTAATGTGTGAGGTCGAATGACAACTTTAATTTCCTGCTGGGATGAGTAAAGTGTATTGTTGTTAATACCACCTGCTTTCACTCGGCCTGCAAGCCAAACTCTTAGTTTCAATTCTATTGTCACTATCAGCCTGGCATCATGCTTGCTTTATCTGTCTGTGTATGTGCGTGTGTGTGTGTGTGTGTATGCGTGTGAAGTACAAGGTTTTGGGGCCTGCCTGTTATTTTTGGGTAAACTATGACATATATGTTTGCATCAGTGTATGTGTTACTGTGTAATGCCATAGGTGTGTGTGACATGTAGTCAGCTCAGACTATGAATAGAACTTGCTTCTGTTATTGCTTTATCAGCTTCTTATTCTACTCAGATCCTTTTTCTTTCCCTTTATATCTGGGCATGTGTGCATGCATGCGTGTGTGCAAATATGATTTATATGTGTGTGTATGATATTCAGAATATGAGAGTAGAGAGAGTTTGGGCCTGTCTGTCTTATTTGGGTAAGCTATGATTTCTTTCTATAAATCTATGTTTTGATCAGATGGATGTATCATATTTGTATTCTGATCAGGCCATGAACAGAACTCCTAAATTTTAATGCTGCTGTATTTGGTAGCTTCATATACTTTTTCTTTACTTTTGTGTGATCACTTGTGTTTGTGTATGCTTGTGTGCATGCATGGGTGTGTATGTGGCGCAAAGGTGAGAGTTGAAAAGCAATGGACCCAAGTTAATCGTTTGAGTCATATATTTCTGACCATATGCCTATTTTAATAGATATATCCTATATGTATTCTATCTGTCCACCTGCCTTCCTTAACCTATGTATTATAATTCTGCAGCTCATTCTGTGATAGCCTACAGTTGCAGCAGCAACAAAGAAACAGTACCTCTACTTCAAGCAAAGGAATGTAATCTGAATACAAGGCAAAGAAGTCAGCAAGGCTAATATTTTATGGGGAAAGAAAACTAGTCAAGATACCCAACTGTCATAGTTCCACTTCCATCATCATGCCTCCAAAGCCCCTTGACAAACAAGCTGAAGGAGCGGATACGAAAAAGAAAAGTTAATGAATCTGCTGTTGGGATAATCAGCAATTACACATATATACTGTATACATTATTTATTTATTATGTAGATAATACACTTCGTCTCATACAGAGGTCTCTGTCACGACGTCATATTTGTCTCATACAGGGGTCTCTGTCACAACGTTGTGACTTAACTCAGCTTACTTGCTCAGCAACTGGGATCCTGAAAGGAAGGGAAGGCTCTTGAGGTTCTGAAACGCAAGCCCTAATGCATGCAGGTTTTTTTCTCTGTGGTTCTCAGATCAGGCTTCTCAGCTGAGGCGTTCCCTGTTCCATGCCGTCCACTACAAGTTGTACAACATTTTAGCTATGCTTCATTTAAACAGAAATTTATTTTGTTCATTTTATAGCTCCCTAAATTGTTGACATTGAAACTATTCCCATTCTTTGGCTTAATTTTGGGGGAGAGAGAGAAAGAAAAAAAAAGTGAAATATTCAGTTACCTTTGGAAAATTATTTTAGTCCCTGTATAACCTTGCCCTGTGAGGCTGGGAGTCTGTGTGGCACCCACACTGACCACTGTCAGTGAGACTATAACTTCAACAGCAGTAAGTATGCACAGATGGTTGGTTTTGAGTGCACTGACAGACATGCTCACACTCACGCACATGCACACACACACACACACACACACTAACATACATGTACACACACATATATAAAATCTCAGTATGGCTGCCTACCTTTTGATTTGAGTGTGTGTTTTGTGCAGTGACCATGAAGGAGGTAATGTGAGTGCCCACACCTGTCACTTGGTGGGCAGTGCCCTGTCCGACCCTTACTTGTCCTTTGCCGCTGGCATGAACGGGCTGGCTGGACCGCTGCATGGACTGGCTAATCAGGTGAGTGTTTCAGGCCTCATCAGGCCATGTGGGGGTGTGGATACACTGAAAATTGTCTAGAACTCGGGAAGAAAGAGGAAATGTCAACAGGTTTAAGACTGGGGTGCTAGAATCATCTGTAAGTAGCACTGTAACAGCATGAACCCGCGGAGAAACACAATGCAGTAAATGGTTCTTTCTCAACCTTTCCAGCATTTGCCTGGGTATGTCATGGTATGGTAGTAATTGGAGTTTAACATCCTCTCAACCACACAGGTTTATATCAGGATGAATCATATATTATGGATGCCTGTGCTGTCCATACAGTTTGTATAGGAGGTGGTCACTATTCCAATTATGTACACCATCAGCAGTTTTATTTTTTATGCTTGCTGTGGAATATGATGTAACACTGTTTGTTGCATCTTCAATGATTGTTCCCGTGTTGTATTAATGTTGTGATGTGCACCGTGTCCTGACTGATGGTTCTTTGTGTCACCCAGGAGGTACTGATGTGGACGACCAAGCTGATGGAGACCCTGGGTGGGGAAGTGTCTGATGACAAGCTGCGTGACTTCATCTGGAACACCCTGAAATCTGGACAGGTAAATTAGCATGTTCTGATTAATGCAAGTGGCCATCATAATTCACTGCTGCTGATGATTTGTGAAAGTGTTTAAAGTTTGGGATGGGGTTGAGTGGTGAAGGCAATGGACTCTGGATTGATGTATTTTGGGTTTGAACCTGGGTTTGGGTAACACTCTTTCACTCCTTGTTATCCTGTGCTTACTCCAAAGCACATAGCTTGGGCCTGATGGAATAAACTTTTGACTTGTGTGTCACACTTATGGGTATGGTTTGATCCTGAGACCCTAAAACTTACCAGTATTTGTTACAACACTTGTCAGCGCATTTGTCGCACCGTTGTGTCAGTGTTGCTGACTTGCAGTTTCCTTATTTCTGTGTTTGTGTGTGTGTCTGCATGCAGGTGTCAGTCATAATTAAAGTTTCAAGTGTGGTTGTTAATTGTTGTGACCCTCTGGGGTTTCAGCAGCCAAGCTTACATGCCAAGTCTGAACCCCTAAACCTTGAATGTACACTGCTGTCCTAAAGATGACAAGACAGGGACATCAATTCTGTAACCCTTCATCGCAGAATGTTAAGTTATTGATCAAACTGATTTTTTGTTGTTGTTTTGTTTTGTTTTTTGCTGTGGGTTAATCAAACATTTTTTGGCATCTGTAGTTTCAGATCATAAAAATATGTGCCGGATTCCTCTAAACAGTTGCAAGTAAAAGGGAGAGGCGGGGGACGGGGAGACTTGAGCTTTGTACCTTTACTGCTTTTCTTGCATCTTTTTTAAATTTCTTTATTATTTTTAGGTTGTCCCAGGCTATGGTCATGCTGTGCTTCGCAAGACTGACCCTCGGTATACATGTCAGAGGGAGTTTGCAGCTGAAACACCTGCCCAACGACCCCATGTTCAAGCTGGTGTCACAGCTGTACAAGGTGGTGCCCGACATCCTGCTTGAGCAGGGCAAGGCCAAGAACCCATGGCCCAATGTGGATGCTCACAGTGGAGTTTTGCTACAGGTGTGTATTGTATGAAAAGTGTGTATGCATGCTGATGAGATGATTGTGTGGGGGTGGGGGGGGGGGGGGGGGGGGGGATGTGTAAAATGATATGTGTACATACTTGTATTTGTTCAGAAAAGTAGAAGGTGCGGTTTCTGAGTATCACTGCTTGCTTTGTGAGGATTAGACTTCACTTTTTGAATGCATTTTCCTTGAATCCAAGTGCATTCCAGTTGACATTGACCATTACTAACATTTGGGGGTGGGGATGGGGATATTTTTGGCTGCTCCATTTGACCAAAAAATAATAATAAAAAACATAGTGACTTGCAATACTTAATGGTTGGAAATTTGACCAAGTCTTGCATTTCCTCAGTTACACGCCAGCCAAATAGTTGATTTTTGTTTTAAAGTTCTGCAGAAAGAAACATGGCAATGACAGTCACTGTGTCAGTTTGTTACACTTTAAATGAAGACACTTTTCTTTCCTTGCAGTACTACAAAATGACGGAGATGAACTACTACACAGTTCTGTTTGGTGTGTCACGAGCCCTCGGCTGCCTGGCATCTCTTGTCTGGGATCGAGCTCTGGGCCTGCCAATCGAGCGACCCAAGTCTTTCGACACCCCTCACCTGCGTAAGCTGGTCAGCGACAAGTAAATGGCTTCTGGCGACACAGACTCAGGAGTCATTGATACCATCACTTGGTATCATTTAAGCAGCATCGATACTGATCGTACAGAGAAGTGATTGTTTGGTGATATATTTGTAGTTTATTCTGTATCCTCAGTTGTCCCACTTGGGCATTTTACTGTCAGACTTCAGGTATCTCTCCTCCTCCCCCCTCCCCCGGAGGAAAGCCAACCACATTGCTATGGGCTCTTCTGGAGTGTGCACACCTGCGGTGTACACAACCTCAGACTTCTCATCTTAACCAGGGGAGTAGGTGACTTGGTGTTTTACTTGCTCCCCTGGGGAACAGACGCTGAGCTCACCACTCTCAGATTAACGGAACCAGTTTTTTTTTTAAAGAAAGTGTCAGTGTTGCTTACTTGGAAACGTGTGTGGGCACAAGCAACAGATATCATTCTCATATTCGTGAACCAGGTAGGAATACATGTAGCTGTGCTTTGAAGTGGTGGTTCTTCTTTCGTATTGCGTCCAACTGCAACATTATAAGACTCTGACACTTTTAGTACATGCTGGGTTATTTTGGTGTTTCCATAATCCACTGAGCTCTGACATGGGCTACATGATCTTTAGCATGCACATGCGATCTTTTTTGCATGCGTACACATACAGGGACTTCAGTTTAAAGTCTCATCTGAAGGACTTTTTGTTTGGTTTTGGTTTTATCTCACATTTTCAGTAAATTGCACTCTGTCAGGCATTGAACTAAAATACATGATAATTATATGCAGTGTTTTTTTCACTAATGAGAATGTTGTTTTATCTTCACTCCAATAGCTGACATTATTTAACTTTTTAGCAAGAGAGTGTTGTAACGTTTCCTAATGATGACTTGGCAAAATGTTATAATGTTGCTCTTTTGTTGTCATTGTTCTATTTGTTCTGTAGATTGTGGCCACTGTGTAAGTGGTGTGTGGTGCTTGGTGAATCAAACTGAGAAATGTCTGTTAAATATCCTATAATTGTCTAGTGATGAGGAGGAGGTGATGGGTAGCCTTGTTTTCACATCTCTTTTCATGTCACTTTTTGTGGCTGTGCATACATTGTGTCATTTTACTCTTGTTTTAGTTAAGATGCCTGGAAATAATACCCATTGGTATTTTTTATCTCTTGAAAATGTCTAGGATTGATGTCAGCAGTACAGTTTTGGACATTTTCTGCCTTGTTTGATATTTATTGTCAGGTCACTCGTGGCATTCATAGCTGATGTTTTTGTGAACAAAAAAATATAGTGTGTCTGCGTACTGTAACTACTGCTTTGAAATGCCGGATGTCAGGTAATGGGGAGACTGAAGTAAGATTCTGTAACTTTCAGGTAGGCATGTACTGTGTCAGGGTGTTCCAACAGGCGCCATATATCTAGCCAACTGAATTAGGTTTTTGTATCCACATGCTAAAAAAAAAACTTTGAAAATAAAAATGAAAAAAAAGAAAAGAAAGAAGAGAACTTGGAACCAACTGGAAGGAGAGCTGTGAGGCAAAAGAGTCAAACGAAAGATCTACAGTTACCAAACGTTTTCCTTATGGACACTGCCTTTAATCCTTCTCTTTTATTTTGATTCTACCCAGTGTCTCGGCAGAAAAATCTTCAGGCACAGGTCTTGCTTCCTTGCATTTCTGTGAACACACATGCGTGCGCACACACACACACGCACGCACGCACGCACGCACGCACGCACGCACGCACACACACAGACATCTCTGATCACGACTGATGTGATGAAATACCATGTAACTGGTGATATTAAAGGGAGGGCCAATATTTGAAAATCTGGAGCAAACATGAACCACATTGTCGAGATATTACGCAGTGAAGAATGAAGCCCGATCTCTCTCAGAGATCGGGCTTTATCATTGAGGACTCGCATCAGAAAAATGAAACCTTTCACGTGTTCATATTTAGAGAGCATGTATACTTTTTATATATGCCATCACTGTTGCAGCCACTTCGTGACGGACATGAGGAAATCTCAAAGGTTACTGCCAGTGATGTTACTGTGTTGTTTGAACTGCACACAAAAGAGTTATGTGACTGATCATTGTGTTTTACACTGAATTGTCATCCACAGATATTATGTGACTAAACAAAATGTATGACTGACAAAGGGAATTAATAGCGCTTGGCAGATCTCACAAATAAAACAATGGAGAGCCAAACCGATTCTTCTTCTTCTTCTATGCACATAACAAACTTCTTTTTTATAGAACTTACCAGAAGTTCACATTCAGGGGGTGTATGCATGTTTAGCCGAAATATGCCAAGTGCATGCCTGTTCAGCTGTAATCTGCCAAGGTCCAGGGCCTTTTACGTGCTGCTGCAGTAACCCAGGGGCGAAACGGATGCTGAAATTAGATTCGGTACAAAACAGTTACCCTGGTGAGGTAAATTCTGCTGCTGCGCCTGCTGGGGATCGAACCCCCGACCTTTTGATCCTGAAGCCACTCTCTGACCACTTATCTATCCCCAACTCCTGTCGGAAACTCTCACCAGGCATGCGAGGAAGTAAAAGCTACATAAACTGTAGGCGTACCGTTGGCAGAGTTTGATATACGTATCCCTGGTGAGAGTTCCTGTAGGCGATTCGGGTCTCTGGTGTTACGCCCCTTCTCGGCCGCTATTAATTCCCTTTGTTGATGCTGCACTGGCGCTCTAGGCTTCTTGCTTCCGATCAATAAAGTGGATGGTCCGTTCGATTGTTGGAGGGATCAGCAATGGAATCTGGCTACGTATTTATTCAGACAAAGGGTACCAAGTTTACTGAAGGTGTTCATGCGCAGCAGTTGGGTTACCCGCGTCTTCGCTTGCTGTGCAGCAGCAGTCTTTTAAGTTCGGAGATTATTTATGTTAGTGAGCTTGCTTGTTGTGGTGTACAAACTGTTTCAAAAGCAACCAGTCCGATTCTTGTGTCCGCGGTAAAGATAGGACGGTTTTGCAGCTGCTTGTCCTCATTGTTCATTTCTTGCCGAGTCGAACTCAAAGCAAGTCTTCATATCCAGTAGCGTTTTGTAAGGACTGCGACTAAGCAAGCAGCAAAATGAGAAACGGACCGCGACCCTTATTTGATGATCTGTGCCATCGTCAGCGTCTGTCTTCGTGTGATAAATATGCCTCAGCGTTAGTACAAAAAGTAGTAGTAGTAGTAGTAGTAGTAGTACGTCATCACATGCTTTAACCATAAAGTTTTTAGAGAGTTCGCACGTGTAATTGCTCTATTTGGTTCTGCGCCTTGTACATGCGCGCTTTCTTCTTGTTGCTTGTTTTCCATTCTCTGCATGAATGCCAAGGTCCACCCACAGCTGGGGTGAGATTTTGCACATGCAGCTTCCTTCACATACGTGAATGCTGCTCAGTGGGTGTAGAATGCACGTGCAAATGCTTCCCGCCATTTAGACAGCTGCGCACGACCCAGAGGTGCGGTGTGCATTTTTAAAGGAACTAGGCTTAGGCCTGCCTTTCTCCAACAAGTAGGAGAGCTCAAAATAAAAGCTTTAAAATTGAGATGGAGTTTTTGCTTTGTTTTGTTTCTTGTTTAAAAAAAATGCTTGGTTGCTTTTTTTGTTGAGTTTACGGCCCTCATGTTTTGGTGAGAGCTAGCAGGACATGACTGGAAAACGGGGTGGTCTCACAGCTTCTTCTTTTTTTTTTCCTTTTCTTTTTTTAACCTCAGTTGCATGCAGACCCATTACTTCACTTTTTTTTTACCTTTTTTTCTCTCTCTCTCCCCCCCCCCCCCCCCCCCCCTTCCCCCTCCTCCTCCCACCCCCGTTGTGGTTCATAGGTCTTCTTCGTCGGTTCTTTCTTTTTGTGTGTGTATGGGTTTTCGTTCGAACTTACACAAATGCACGGTTCCACGCAAACGTATACGTGAAATATGACTATACAGGCCTTCCAAAACACACACACACACACAGTCACACACACACAGTCACAGCTAGCCTAACAGCCTCCCTCGTGCTCATTTAATTTTGTTCCTCGGGCGGCATTCGCATGGACCTCTCTTGTCTGATACCAAAGAGGCGATGCGTGCAGCACGAGTGAGTGAGGACACTTGTGTTCAGCCAGTCCCGTTATCGATCGTCGCTATCAAAATCAAGTTCAGAAAATTAATAGAAAAACAAGGGAGCGTTTTAAATTTGTATCCTCGATTTCAGTTTTTATGTTGACCCCTTCTACCTGTTGGACGAAACTTTATTTTGGGAAGGCCAGTTCCTTTAAAACAGACACAGTGATACAAACGCACAGCCAACTTTGTTTGCAAGTTTGTGGTATGACATCGGAGGAAGTTTTCAAGGCAGGGGGGGTCGAATACCTATGAGTAGCTCGTCCCAGCACTCCGACCCGAAGAAACCGTCAGCCACCGCCAGAACAATACATGTTAAAGGAGGCGGGTACCTCGCCAGTGCTGCGAAGCAACTTACGTAGTCCGCAGCTTGCTCATTTCAACACCTGTGCTGAACAAGATCACATTGACAGTGTCCAAAAAAGCACCTGCTGAGGAACAACTCAGCAAAAGGACAATCCATGCAGCTGTGAGAGTCCAGCTCCACCTCCCTCCTCTTCGTCTCTTTCTTCCTGTGGAGCTGTACTCTAAAAGAAAAGAAAAAAGAAAAAGAGAGTAAAAAATAGAAAACGAGAATGACTGCTAGCGTCCTGGGCCAACAGCAATCGCCTATTCTCTCCCCACTCCATTTTTTCTACTCTTCCTACCCCCCCCCCCCCCCCACCCCCCTTCCGCCGCGGCCCTCCAATCACCCCCTCCCCCTCCCAACCACCCCCCCACCCCTCCCATCACCCCTCCGGCCTCCCCCTAGCCATCGCCCCGGCCCTCGTCAGTGCAACGAAGGCCACAGAAAAGCCAACTACAGTTTGTACACAGACAGCGCGGTCGGCATTTGTCCTGTCGGTCGACTGCGAAGCTGACCACCTCAGTCGAACGATGGCGTCTCTTACGAAGGACAGCAGCCCGGAGGAGGACCAGCAGCATCAGCAGCAGCGGGTTATGTCTCTGTGTGACGAGGGGGCCGAGCGGTCAGGTACCGCACCCTCCGTGGTAGGGTCTGGTGCCGCTCCACCTCCTACGGGCCTGCAGAACGCTGCTGCTGAGGCCGCGGCGGGCCCAGGAAACGGTATCAGCAGCGGCACCGTCATCATCAGGGTCCCGACAATCACACATAGCGTGCCGAACGGAAAAGACTTCGGGGGTAAGCGGGTCTTCACATCAGTTGAGAATTTTGTTCATTTCTTCCTTTCTTCCTGTGGAGCTGTACTCTAAAAGAAAAAAGAGTAAACAATAGAAAACAAGAATGACTGCTAGCGTTCTAAAACCAGATCCAAACTCGTAAAAGGTTCAAAAGGACGCTATTTATCATTTATTGTGTTTTGTCCTAATAAACGGCGTGATCCAAACACAAAAATCTGAAACAAGAATGATTGCTAGCTTTCTAAAATAAGATCCAAACACATAAAAAAAATTCACTGTTGTTTAAGTGTCGTTTTGTGGTCTGAAGAAGGAAATTTCCCTGAAAATGTGCATCGTGTTGTCTATATCATAATAAATAAGCGTTCTTTTGAATCTTTTATGGGTTTGGATCTGATCCAAACAGACAGAAAAGAAAAAAAAGAGGGAAAAAAAACAAAAAACAAAAACGGTTATTTATTATGATATAGACACACAATCTGCAAATTTTCGGGGTAATCCCCTTCGTTAATAATAAAAAGCGTTCTTTTTAACCTTTTATGTGCTTGGATCTTGTACACTGAAAGAATTAATGTTTCGTCAATCCGCAGTACTTTTAAAACAGCCCACTGCCGAATCGGTAATTCCGACCCGGACATAGTCTCGGGCCCAACAGACGTCACCCTTGTAACAAGGGACACAAAAACAATGACCTGACTCGTCGAACTCGCTACCTGGTATACAGGTGAATAGGGTAGGTAGATAAAATTCACTAAGGTCACATTTTTCCTCCAAAAGGGATTTTCTTTAGGGTAGGAGTAGATAAAACTCACTAAGGTCAGATTTTTTCTCAAAAAGGGATTTTCTTTAGGTACATAAAACTCACTAAGGTCACATTTTTCCTGAAAAAGGGATTTTCTTTAGGGTAGGCAGATAAACCTCACTAAGGTCACATTTTTTCTCAGAAAGGGATTTTTCTTTAGACTAAACTGTTCTAGTTTTTTGTTTGTTTTTAAATTCCTTCTGTAGGCAACATTTTTCAACTTAGTTCGTATTCCCCCTTCCCCATTCCCCCTATAAATACGAGTGTGGGGGCGTGCGCGCGTGTATGTGTGTGTGTGTGTGTGTGTGTGTGTGTGTGTGTACATACAATACAAAACGACGGTAAGTGCAACTGCACATGGAAAGTTTTGTAGTGCCAGGTACACTCATCACACATTCAAGCCTACCAGGAAACAATTTCAATTACAACGACAATAGCAAACAAGGGGGTAAAATGTAATTGAAAAATAACTAATACATGAAGTATCAACCGACATCAGAGCTGCGCATATGACATCAGTATTGCTTCTCTCTCTGTGTGTCTATCTGTCTGTCTGTCTGTCTGTCTGTCTGTCTGTCTGTCTGTCTGTCTGTCTGTCTGTCTCTCTCTCTCTCTCTCTCTCTCTCTCTCTCTCTCTCTCTCTCTCTCTCTCTCTCTCTCTCTCTCTCTCTCTCTCTCTCTCTCTCTCCATATATGGTTCTTCACAATCCCCCCCCCCCCCGCCCCCTTATATATAGCTATATATATAATGTGTATTTTGAAAAGAGTAATAGAGACTTGCTGCCAGTCTGTGGTACAGCTAGATGTAGTTGTTCCCTTTTGTAGGCGCGCTTTCATTATTTCTCTTAATAAAAGTGCGTTATTCTCTGCCGTGTATGTATATATTGGTGTCGTTTGAAATAAATGCAACCTCTCTCTCTCTCTCTCTCTCTCTCTCTCTCTCTCTCTCTCTCTCTCTCTCTCTCTCTCTCTCTCTCTCTCTCTCTCTCTCTCTCTCTCTCTCTCTCTCTCAAGGGGCTGGGGGACTGTAAATGGTTACCAGCGCTTGTCAACATCTTCTAGTGTTGGCTGGCTGTCAGTACAGGTGAACAGCAGGAAACGAGTTAGAACAGGCCGCGGAACTGCCACACACAGCGAGCGACGTCTTGACAGTTCCTTTAACCGTTGTCTATCTACTGCCATAGCTTGTTGAACTGGCTCTGCAGAGACGGGCCAGTCACTGAGTCGATCACATCGCCCGACGCACACTCCATGCTTAACCTTTTCCATGCCAAAGTGCTGCTAGTGTTGTTGCAACGTATTTCCACTGACAGTCTTTGTGAGAGTCACTGAGCCAGTCACATCGCCCAACGCACACTCCATGCCTCGCTTTCCGGCATGCAGTTAACCCTTTCCATACCCAAGTATTTTTAGTGTTGTTGCAATTTCTGTTCACACCATGAGCCGCTTTGGCCTGGCGCTAAGGCGTTAGGCTGGAAAGAAGGGCCTCGGCTAACTACGGTCATAAAAAATAAAAATAAAGTTACGAACTGAACTCAAAAGCTTGCGTTGTTGAAGTGCCGGGATTTGAACGCTTTTCTTTTCACCCGGGACCGCTTTGAAAACATTTTGTAGCTTTGAAAACATAACAGATTTCAACGCATTTTCCGACTGTACCGCCAGTCAGCCAATCGCAGCGAGCGTAAAAGTGGTGATGGCTAGCCCAGTTCAGAAAGGGTTTCACACGCTTTCGTGTCCACCAGACTCAAGTTACAGGAAGTATCGGCGACACTGTTGTTTTCCAACACTGCGTGTCCCCGCTTCGAACCAGTCCGCTCAGTGGATGCACAGTCTCCGGAAGGACAAGAAATTCACTGACACTGTGACAGAAAAACTGGATATCCACAGAGGAGCCTTGTTGCGGCACGTTTTGTCACCACAGTGCGTTTTGTCACCAAGGTGACCAGACGTGCAGCGATGCCTGCACGTTTTGTCACCAACGAGACGGTGTCAAATCGTGCGGCCATTGCCGCCTGTTTAGCTTAGATTATATATGTATTGTGTATAGAACACACACACACACACACACTATATATATATATATATAGTTTTGGGTATATATATATGACTCGATGTATATGTATACCTTGTCTGATTTTTGTACATGTATATCAACCCACTCCCTCGCCTCCGATTATGTTGTTTGTAAACAGCTCGTAAACCAGTGCTTGGAGTTTGAGTGCAGCCAGTACCGGCCTTTCCGGAGAAACCTCGGCGGCGTTAAACAAGTCGAAGTCTAGCCAACGGCGAGTCGGACTTTCGCCTTGTCTTTGTTACAAAATCGTGACTGGCCCCGCCTGAGGATATGTGTCTGAACTTGTGCTGCTCTGTTATATTCCACCGAGATCTCATCGTTCAGCCTCTCAGACACTAAGCATCTTTCGCATACCAACATTAAAAACAAACTGAAACAAAACAAAAAACAGCATGGACCGCAGGCTGTCTCTTACTCACTGCTAAGACACGAAATTATCTCCCCTTGCTTTGTCAGACGCAGCCCATCATTTTCAGGTCCAAGACCCACCCAAAACATTTTTCGGACTGAAAAGTACACACAAAGGCCCGTAAACGGAAAATTTGCCTGGCCGATAACAAACCTACTTTCAGTACTGTGCAAATCCTCCCTAAAACCTGACGGATTTCAAATTTTACATTCCACTGCCCGGCATTAAGGTGTTTCATGTATGCACGGCAGTGAAGGGGTTAAAACCTGAACAGCATTAATTTTTGGCTGTTGAATTAATTCTGATTCTGTGTGTCATGCTGCTTTCTCTGTGTGTGTGTGTCATAGAGAGAGAGAGAGAGAGAGAGAGAGAGAGAAGGGGGGGGGGGGGGGGGGGGGGGGGGGGGGGGGGGATGGAAGGGAAAAGAGAAATGGTTACAATAAATATTGTCTTTTTCATCCGGCTTTTAAGCGTAGGCATTCTAGGAATCTCCCATTATCATTATTATTATTGTTATTTGGCGACTTGCGTTTCGCCTGATACGACTTCCGCTGTTGTCTGGACGTTAAATGTTAAGAACCAGCAATTGCATGAATGTCCATTACATTCATTAAAATAGCCAACAACAACAAACAAACAAAAACAACAACAAAAACACACACACATAGACACACACGCGCGCACGCACGCACACACGCATGCACGAACGAACGAACCGGCGAACGCACGCATGCGCGCGCGGGCGCGCACACACACACACACACACTCCCCTCCTCTCTCTCTCTCGTCTCTCCTCATCTCTCTCTCTCTCTCTCATCTCTCCTCTCTCTCTCTCTCTCACACACACACACACACACACACACACGACCACGCACGCACGCACGCACGCACACCGATCGCGCACACACACACACACTTTCCTCTCTCTCTCTCTCTCTCTCTCTCTTCTCTCTCTCCTCTCTCTCTCTCTCTCTCTCTCCTCTCTCTCTCTCTCTCTCTCTCTCTCTCTCTCTTCTCCACACACACCACACACACACACACACACACACACACACACACACCACACACACACACACACGTACGCACGCACGCACGCACGCACGCACATGCGCGCACACACCACACACACACACACACACACACACACACACACACACACACACACACACACACACACACACACACACACACACCAGAAGACGGGGAGTCATCGCTGCCCATAACGCAGACTCATCATAGTGGGGACAAATTTCGCCAGCTCCACGTGAGAAAAATGGCCTGTTGTATATCCTTTCTTTGGTCATACATCTCGTCTCGCAATGATGCGCGTGGTTTCGGTTGGTTTTCTTTCTTCTTCTTTTTTTATGACAGGAGTGGGCGGGTCCAAATACCTAGCTAATAACTGAAGAAAGACTTTGTTGCCATATCTTACGGCACACACTCAGTCATGGGAGTGGGGGTAGTTCAGTCGTAGAACGCAGGGCTCGTGGTCGGAAGGTTGCGGGTTCGAGTACCGGCAGGAGAGGCGGGAGAATTTTCTTCCTCACGGTCAACTTTCTGTGCTGACTCTTATTTCAGTATCCGTTCTACCCCCGTGTTACCGCAGTAGCACGTAACAGATCCCTGCCATTTTGCCAAAAATGTAGGTGGCAAGTTACAGCTAAATACACGCGCACCCTTCGTATGTTGCTTCGAATAAAACTGTGAACTGGCTGGTTGTTTGATGTACACAGAATGTGCACCGAGAAGGCAGTCGTTTCACGTGGCACCAGCCATGTAGCACCAAACAGCGCTGTAAGTACACTACTTCTGTGGATACATATTCAAAACACGCTGTGTAAAGCTACAGTCACTCATTCAGAGTGGCATACGACTAGAGCGCACTGGGACTGCTCCTAAGCAGAGAATATAGCGCTATAGTTGCCATTGTGAAGCGCTTGGGGTTTGAGATGAGGCGTTCGACAAAATTCGTACCAAAAATAATAATAATAATAATAAAATCTTTAAGCCACACCGAGACGTGTTGCAGCGCAGGACCGGATGTGTGTCATACAACGAAGTAGAGGCTGTCAGTGTCGTCACAGTCTCGGCTGGCTTTAGTCACATGCAGTCCTGGCACATGTTTGTCGTCGTCTTCTTCTTCTTTCATGGTGCTTTATGTCCACAGAAACTATAAGGTTTATTAGGGACGGGTGAAAGTGGGGAAAGGGAGATTACACTGCCATCACCAGAATGACTCCTGCATTAAGATGGCAGCAAGGAGAGCCATTTTAATGTTTCATTAATTGCGAGGGACAAAGGGAGAGCCGAAGCGGAATCGAGCCGAGGCCCATCTGCTTACCAGCCTAATGCCTTACCGCTAGGCCAAACCGGCTCACCACTTATCGTCTAAGTAAGTAAGTAAACATGGTGATTAACGTCCACAGAAACCATAAGGCTTATTAGGGACGGGGAGCGGGGGGTGGGGGGGGGGGGGTATGGAGGTGAGGGGAGAGGGAGATTATATACCTATCGCTACACTGTCACCACCAGAATGATTCCTGCATTAAGATGGGCAGCGATGAGAGCCATTTTAATGTTTCGGTAGGAAGTGATGGACAAAGTCACAAGACGTGTCCACAAACCACAACCTTTTTGAAGAGAAAGGAGAGCCGAAGCCGAGGTCCTTCCGCTTACCAGCCTAACGCCTTACCGCTAGCCAAACTGGCTCACACTTGTCGTCTGCTTGTGGACAGATTTTTATTGCCACGACCGGCCAAGTATATGCATAACACCTCTTACTGCATCTCCTTGACCTCAACACGGCAGGCGTAGACAAAAACTGATATATTTTGGCTGCCAGTGTTTGGGATTTGTAACACGCGCACAGCTGTTGATGCATGCGATTGCACACGGTGGGCTGTATGGACATCGTAAGAGCGTCTGCACCGGAAGTTGCCTCTGGGAGAAAAATCGCTTGTCGCCTCGCGTCAGAAGTGCGTGTGGCTTTTCAGTCGGACGCTCTACCAACTGAGCTATCCCCGCCCTGTCCGCGCTATTCTTTGTCCCTAGGTGTGGAAGTGCGCTATTCCTTGTCCATAGACACAATTTAAGGGCGTGGAAGTGCGCTATTCCTTGTCTATAGACACAATTTAAGGGCGTGGAAGTGCGCTATTCCTTGTCCATAAACACAATTTAAGGGCGTGAAAGTGCGCTATTCCTTGTCCATAGGCACAATTTAAGGGCGTGAAAGTGCGCTATTCCTTGTCCATAGGCACAATTTAAGGGCGTGAAAGTGTGCTATTCCTTGTCTACAGACACAATTTAAGGGCGTGGAAGTGCGCTATTCCTTGTCCATAAACACAATTTAAGGGCGTGAAAGTGCGCTATTCCTTGTCCATAGACACAATTAAAGGGCGTGGAAGTGCGCTATTCTTCGTCCCTAGACACAATTAAAGGGCGTGGAAGTGCGCTATTCCTTTTCCATAGACACAATTTAAGGGCATGAAAGTGCGCTGTTCCTTGTCCATAGACACTATTTAAGGGTGTGGAAGTGCGCTATTCCTTGTCCATAGACACAATTTAAGGGTCAGTGTGGAAGTGCGCTATTTCTTGTCCATAGACACGGTTTAAGGGCGTGGAAGCTAGCTGATCCGATGAACCAATCAATTTTTGTTGCGTATTTGTAAAGATTACCAATAATATCTTCTAATTACACAAATGACAGCCACTGCAGGTCCTCGTATTTGCCAGCTATCTGCTAATCTTCCCAGCGACTTCCCCTCCCCCCCCCCCCCCTCCCGCCATCCCCCCCCCCCCCCCCCCCCCCCCCCCCCCACCACCCCCTACCCCCCCTCCCCCCACCCCCCTCCAGGCCACCCCCCTTCCTTACCCGGCCCCACCCACATTTGGTATGGCTGTTGTTCCACTAATATATTAGCTTAATGAAACATACTGTCTTCCCAGCTTAGACTGACATGGGTGATGTAATGGAGACAGCGAGGCGTAGGCTGTTTCAAGTCTTATCTTCTCAAATGGCAGCCGTTATATTTATTTTGAAGGTCAGCAGTGCCGTGACCACGTGACCCCAAAATGTGCATATAAATGACACCTCGCATGCGCGTTTTTTTTATATATCCAAGTCAAGCTTACTTTATAGATTGTCCCTAATATGCTTTTAGCATCTGAGGACATTAAACAAAAACTCAACAAAGCAGTTTGTGCACATATGCAGGAATGATGCGGCGTTTTCACGAAAACCGTAGGAAGCACACTTGTGGTTGCGTGAAATTAACCTTCTTTTTCTCTTCTTTTTTTCCAATTTGTTCTCAATTCAGCGCAGAATAACCAAATATAAGAAGTGGGAACGAGTAAAATAAGTTAGACTAAGATCACGGACTGGAACTTTTTTGATAGTCTTTTTTTTTCTTTTTTTTCCAATGGCGCAATGCGTGGTCTCGGTAACAGATGTATATCACAAAATTAAACACATTAACTTTTCTTTTCACAAGCCTTTGTGGTCACTGTTGCTGTTACGACTAGACTGGTGCGCTTGCTCTGGTTAATGCCTCGCTTTGGCTGTAGAAAGTAACCCTGAACCGAAACAGTTGGAACCTTTCGACAGAAGCAATCAGTTGGAACCATTCGGCAGATCCAAGCATTTGGAACCATTCGACAGAACCAAACATTTGGAACCATTCGGCAGAAGCAAACAGTTGGAACCATTCGGCAGATCCAAGCATTTGGAACCATTCGACAGAACCAAACATTTGGAACCTTTCGGCAGAATCAAACATTTGGAACCTTTCGGCAGAACCAAACATTTGGGACAATTCGGCAGATCCAAACATTTGGAACCATTCGGCAGAACCAAACAGTTGGAACCTTTCGACAGAACCAAACATTTTGAACCATTCGGCGGAACCAAACATTTGAAACTTTTCGGCAGAACCAAACATTTGGAACCGTTCGGCAGAGCCCGTTTTAAATCGACAATTGCCAAAGTTTAGAAGCGCTGATTAATTGTAAACACTAGCCATCTCAGTGTGATTGTCGCGTCACTGTTTGCGAAGATGACCTCGGAACAGCAACTAACTCGTCATCGTCTCTGTGTACTCGGATATGGTATGATCCAAGCTTCTGGTGTTTTGCTTTGTTTTGTTTTGTTTAAATTTATGCATTTATTTATTTGTTCGTGCCTCGATGTTTGTTTTTGTTTGTTTGTATTTTAGTTTTAGTTTTTTACCTTTCATTCAACAAGACTGACTGAAGATCTTTTACCAATCACCGCACAGTCTCTCTCTCTCTCTCTCTCTCTCTCTCTCTCTCTCTCTCTCTCTCTCTCTCTCTCTCTCTCTCCTCTCTCTCTCTCTGTTTGAAACTCATGTGAAGTCTCCTCTCCTCCTCCTCCTCTTCTTTCGTCTCTGCTCTGTCTTGTCTGCCTGTCTGTCTGTCTGTCTGTCTGTCTGTCTGTCTGTCTGTCTGTCTGTCTGTCTGTCTGTCTCTCTCTCTCTCTCTCTCTCTCTCTCTCTCTCTCTCTCTCTCTCTCTCGCCCTGAGGTGACCCTTGCGGTTGACTAGACGCTAAAATCCAGCTCCAGCTGTCCGGCATTTTTTTTAGCTGGCTTTTTTGTTCTCTCTCCTCTCTGTGCCACCCTCTCTCCTCTATCTCCCCCCCACCCCCCCCCCCCCACCAAATCCCCGCCGCTTGCCCCTCTTCGAAAAGTGACTGTGCGGTAGACCAGACGCTGAAATCCAGTGCCTAAACCTCTATCATTGCGTACTAAAGTTCTCTCTCCGTCCCTCGGTCCCTCTCTGTCTCTGTCTGTCTGTCTGTCTGTGTCTGTGTCTGTGTCTCTGTGTCTCTGTCTCTGTCTCTCTGTCTCTGTCTCTGTCTGTCTCTGTCTCTGTCTCTCTGTCTCTTCTCTCTCTCTCTCTCTCTCTCTCTCTCTCTCTCTCTCTCTCTCTCTCTCTCTCTCTCTCTCTCTCTCTCTCTCTCTAACTATGAGCCAGCTAGCCAGCCTGCCGGCTGTGTTTTGTGGTTTGGTGGTTTGTGTTTTGAACTGGTATAGACGAATTTAGAATGTGTGGTTTGTCCTGTGCGGTTAACGAGAAGTTAAAATCCTAGAACTAGCTAACAGACTATCTCTCTCGGTCTGTCTGATTAACGGCAGTTTCGTCAGTTACACGCTGCAGTGACGTTGATTGAAGTCAGATGCTTAGTTAGGTTTTGTTTAACCCCTCTACTACCAGAATCGAGCCGACGCCCCGCTGCTTTATTTTTAAATAAAAAGAGAGAGAAGCCGCTGGAGTCTGATTAACGGCAGTTTCGTCAGTTACACGCTGCAGTGACGTTGATTGAAGTCAGATGCTTAGTTGGGTTTTGTTTAACCCCTTTACTACCAGAATCGAGCCGACGCCCCGCTGCTTACCAGCCTAACGCCTTAGGCTACCCTTGGGCCAAACCGGCTCACACACACACACACACACACACACACACACACACACACACACACACACACACACACACACACACACACACACACACAACACACACATACATATATATCATATACTATATATATATATATATATATATATATATATATATATATATATTGCCCCATAGCCATGGACCTTATTATGTATGTCCATGCCCAGAGCTTTTCTGCAGAGCTCAGGGGCCTTAACTATGAATCGGGCCTAAAGCGGTAGGCCGGCCTAAATTTCAAGGCCCCAAAATGGTAACTATGGACCGGGACTACGCCAAAGTCCGGGCTGAAACTCGGACCGCTTAAACAGCCGATATTTAGGCTAGCTATTTCGCTGGACTAAAGGTCGTAGGCCCGGGACTATGACTGCTTTTAGCCTTCTTATGCTTGGAAAGATGTTTTTTTCTTGTTGTTTTTGTTTGTTTTTCGCTGTTGTTGCGGCTTTACGTCTGACTCCAGCGGCTTCTCTCTCTTTTTATTTAAAAATAAATATCATTTTATTTTAATTAAAAAAATTCAATCATCAAGACTGTATGTTTTGATTGTTCGTATTTTACTACTGGAACACTAAAACGAGGTGGTATCAACATCTTCCGTTTACTTCGTCAAATTAGTACTAGATGTTCTTCGGCCAAAGCTCTTTCATTTTGGAGGGAAGAAAGGTCGCACAAGCCGAGTCATGCAGGCATAATGCGATCGTATGTCAGTTTTAATGTTTGCTAATTATTATCAGAGCAAGTTTGCTTGACGTCTTACATTTTCACTTGATTTATTTTCTTGTTATTTAAATTCATTTGCACAGCGTAGGCTACCTGATTTCACAGCGTCCACTCGCCTTTCTGACAAGTTCAAAATGGCAGACGCAGCATGCTACAGTTACTCGATGCAGTAAACGCCAAGAATATCCCATCGAAGATGTCGATAGATCAGCGTTTTTACCGATAATGACCTCGGCGAGATCGCTTGGGTGTTGCAGAATTAACAGCTGTGTGAAAGTCAAGGTGTCCCTCCTGGGCTCCCGTCCCTAATAAACCTACGGTTTCTGTGGACGTAATAAGCAAGACTTCAACTTCTGAGCTTTTCTGCAAGCCTGGCTCCCTGGGGCCAATGCTCTAGATACTGTGACTGTATACTGTTACCGCCAGGATGATTTCTGCATTAAGATGGGCAGGGATGAGAGCCAAGTTTTGGTGTTTCATAGACTGTGTCCAGAGGAAAAGTCACCACACAAGACAGAAACGTAAACCAAGTTTCCAAGAGAAAGGAGAACCCAAGCGGAATCGAACCGAGGTCCTTCTGCTTACTAGCCTTATCGCTTAGCCAAACTGACCGGCTCACACGCAGAGCACGTTGATTGGTTGGATTAATCCTGTTTAAATCCCAGGAATCTGGTGTGTGGGTGTGTGTGTGTGTGTGGGGGGGGGTGGAGTTGGTTTGGGAGGGAGGGGAAGAGGGGGGAAGGGGAGGAAGATGGAAACTATGTCCAACGCCACGCAATGTCACTACCACTGACTGAGAACGATTCTGCATTAAGATGGGCAGCGGTGAAAGCCATATTAATGTTTCTTTGATTGCAGGGGGCAAAGTCGGGTCAAGGATGCATGACTGAGTTACGGGCTAGGGGCCGCATTCACTGATAAATAGATCTAAATGTATGTACATTCCGTGAAAGTCGCACCGCTCTTCGCGTCATGTGACCGCACTGCTGGCGTGCTGGAAATGAAGTCTGGGGCTGGGATACTGTCTCATTTTTTCCCCAGTAAGTAAACATGGTGCTTAACGTCCACAGAAACCATAAGGCTTATTAGGGACGTGGAGACCAGGGGGGGGGGGGGAGGGGAGCGGAGGGAGAGAGATTGTGTACCTATCGCTACACCGTCACCACCAGAATCACTGCTGCATTAAGATGGGAAGTGGTGAAAGCCATTTTAATGTTTCATTAATTGTGAGGGACAGTGTTACAAGACAGTGTCCACAGCCCACAACTTTTGAAGAGAAAGGAGAGCCGAAGCGGATTCGAACCGAAGTCCCTCTGCTTACCAGCCTAACGCCTTACCGCTAGGCCAAACCGGCTCACACTCATTTTTTTCATTCTTTCTTTCCTTTTTATACGCTGTAGCTACTGCTGTTGGGGTGCAGTGGCATACGCTGTTTTTTGCATTCTTTCTTTCTTCTGCTTGTCTGTTGTTGTGGTTCTGTCTTTTTCCCTTTTCTTTTCCATCTCTGTTACATGGTTATGTGGTTAGTTAACTGGTTCAAAATGTTCACATTAACTTTGTATTTGTGTGCATCCTTTTCATGTTTATATGCATACACATTTAAAAAAAAAAAATTTAAATCTGGGGCTGGGGTAG
>JABMCL010003660.1:132500-137500 GCA_018857735.1 Alviniconcha marisindica
TGGGCAGCGTGTGTGTGTGTGTGTGTGTGTGTGTGTGTGTGTGTGTGTGTGTGTGTGTGTGTGTGTGTGTGTGTGTGTGTGTGTGTGTGTGTGTGTGTATGTGTGTGTGTGTGTGGTGGCGTGCGTGTGCGTGCGTGTGGTGTGTGTGTGTGTGCGCGCGCGCGTGTGCGTGTGTGTGTGTGTACGTGCGTGTGCGTGTGTGTGTGCGTGTGCGTCAATCAATCAATCAATATTTTATTTTATGTCTGTTCACATCGAGGTGATATTAGACAAAAGCAAAAACATATAATTATTATTTATACTAATTTTCCCCACAGGACTATGAACAATCGATTTGACAATATTAGTAATAACATCAGTATTATACAAAATATCTCTTACATTGTTGTAAGCATTTAAGTCATATCCATTTTCTGAAATAACTCTGTAGTAATAGGACATTCAAGCAGTATGTGTTTAACAGATAATATATTTTTACAAACGCATGTCACATTCTGTGAATATTTAGTTTTCCATGAATTTAAACGTAACTTGTATATTACTCTTGCTAAATATCTAGAACAAGAAGGTATCGCAAATTTACTTTTTTCAATTTAATATATTGTATCATGTACAAGGGTATTGGGATTGAGTTTTGTTGGGTACCGTCTCATTGTGGTCTTTATTGGAATGAAATATCAGACAAATTAGCTAAACAATGTGCAATGAAAAACATGTCTGAGATATCATCCAATAACCTACTATTATCATCTCATGAGATTAATTCATTACTTAAGAAGACTGCGTGTGCGTGCGTGCATGTGTGTGTGTGTGTGGGGGGGGGGGGGGTGGCGTGCGTGTGTGTGGCGGGGGGGGGGGGGTGTGCGTGCGTGTGTGTGTGTGTGTGTGTGTGTGTGTGTGTGTGTGTGTGTGTGGATGTGAGTGCCTGTGTGCACATGTGTGCATTAGTCCTGATTATTTTTGACTGGATCCTAACCTTAATCTGACGACACAAGTACATAGTTCTGTTACTCCAACTGATGT
Source organism: Alviniconcha marisindica (assembly GCA_018857735.1). Classification (NCBI taxonomy): domain Eukaryota; kingdom Metazoa; phylum Mollusca; class Gastropoda; family Provannidae; genus Alviniconcha; species Alviniconcha marisindica. The sequence continues at coordinate 133,524 of JABMCL010003660.1, forward strand.
GACGATGACTATGTGGCCTATTTTTTAATTTATTTTTTCTGCGTCTACTGTCGGTCGCCCTGACTGATGCAATCGGCATGACTTCAAGAAAACCTCTCAAAACCTACCTGTTCAAAAACACTGTCTTTGTGTAAAAAATAAATTAAAAAATATCAAACGTTTTCCTGCCTGATTTAAATGATATTGAAAGAGTTGCCTGTATGTACGTCTGTTGTGATGTTTGTACTGCATCAGTGCATGTGTCAATACAGTGAATACTCTGTGTTATTAGTGTTTATCGTTTTATATGTGCTTATGTCAGTTTCTGTGCTAGATGCCCCCCCCCCCCCCCCCCACTCACACACACCCCCCTCACCCCGCCCATTTGGTGTAAAGTGAATGAAGCAGCGTTGTCCTAGCCACTTGAAATACGCGCTGTACGAAAGCCATTATTTATTATTACAACTGACTGGACCTTAAGCTATCAAGTTACTTAATTACTGCTTGCTTCTGTCGTCAACAGAAAATAGCCGCATTCTCATGGTCGCCGGAGTTTGAGGGTCTCATTCTGAATGGTTTCAACATCGGCTTCTTCTTCTCTCCCATTATCGGTGGCTATATCGCTGGTGTGTTTGGCGGCAAGCACGTGGTGCTCGTAGCGCTTCTGGCCGGATCCATCGCCACCATATGTCTTCCCATAGCCGCCAGGTCCGAGGTCATCCTTGTCATGGTGCTCAGAGTCGTGGCTGGAATATTCCTGGTGAGCAAGCTAGACTGAGCTAGAATTGAGTGACATCAGTCGTAGTGCTAGTGTGACTGCTGCTTTGGCGCTGACTGCTACTGATAGTGTTAGTGTGCATTACTACTACTACGTACTGCAACGTCTGCCATACTGTTGCTGCTATTGATACTGTGTACTACTACTACGTACTACGACATCTGCTGTGCTGTTGCTGCTACTGTTACTGTGTGCTACCACTACTACGTACTACGACATCTGCTGTGCTGTTGCTGCTACTGTTACTGTGTAATACTACTACGTACTACGACATCTGCTGTGCTGTTGCTGCTACTGTTACTGTGTAATACTACTACGTACTACGAAGTCTACCGTGCTGTTGCTGCTACTACTACTGTGCACTACGACGTCCACTCTGTGTACTATTACTACGTACTACGACGCCCACTCTGTGTACTACTACTACTACTACTACTACTACTACTACTACTACTACTACTACTACTACTACTGCTACTACGTACTGCGACGTCCATTTTATGTATTACTACTACTACGTACTACGACGTCCACTCTGTGTATTACTACGTACTACGACGTCCATTCTGTGTTTTACTACTGCTACGTACTACGACGTCCACTCTGTGCATTGTTACTACTACGTACTACGACATCCACTCTGTGCACTAACTCTACGTATTAGTGTTACTGTGTACTGCTAGCACGTACTACGACGTCCACTCTTTGTAGGATACTACTACTACGTACTACGACGTCCACTCTTTGTAGGATACTACTACTACGTACTACGACGTCCACTATATTGCTACTGTTACTGTGTACTACTACCTAGTACGGCGTCCACTCTGTGTACAACTACTACATACTACTGCATCTGCTGTACTGCTGCTGCAACTGTTACTGTGTAGTAGTACTGTGTACTACGACGTCAGCTATACCGTTGCTGCTACTGTTACTGTGTACTACTATTTAGTACGGCGCCCACTCCGTGTTCAACTACTATGTACTACTACGTCTGCTGTACTGCTGCTGCAACTGTTACTGTGTAGTAGTACTGTGTACTACGACGTCAGCTACACCATTGCTGCTACTGTTACTATACTGCTGCTGCTACTGTTACTGTGTACTACTATTTAGTACGGCGCCCACTCTGTGTTCAACTACTATGTACTACTACGTCTGCTGTACTGCTGCTGCAACTGTTACTGTGTAGTAGTACTGTGTACTACGACGTCAGCTACACCATTGCTGCTACTGTTACTATACTGCTGCTGCTACTGTTACTGTGTACTACTACTTAGTACGGCGTCCACTCTGTGTACAAATACGACGTACTACTACGTCTGCTGTACTGCTGCTGCAACTGTTACTGTGTAGTAGTACTGTGTACTACGACGTCAGCTACACCATTGCTGCTACTGTTACTATACTGCTGCTGCTACTGTTACTGTGTACTACTACTTAGTACGGCGTCCACTCTGTGTTCAACTACTATGTACTACTACGTCTGCTGTACTGTTGCTGCAACTGTTACTGTGTAGTAGTACTGTGTACTACGACGTCAGCTACACCATTGCTGCTACTGTTACTATACTGCTGCTGCTACTGTTACTGTGTACTACTACTTAGTACGGCGTCCACTCTGTGTTCAACTACGACGTACTACTACGTCTGCTGTACTGCTGCTGCAACTGTTACTGTGTAGTAGTACTGTGTACCACGACGTCAGCTATACCATTGCTGCTACTGTTACTACGTACTACTACTGCATCGTCGACGACGATTGCTATGACCGCGACGACTACTGCTGCATCTGCTACTGTCGCTGTTTCTGACTGATGTGTTCTGGCCACTATATTAATTCGTGTAATGTTTGTGTTTACTGATCGTGTTTGTTCTGGTTCCTGTGGCGGCCTGTCATTGCATTGGCTGATATCCTTTTGTGAGTGTTTTCATATTTCTGTGTCAAATTATGAAAACAATGTTTAAAGAGCTCCACTGATCACTGTGCTAACTGACCACTGTACAAACTAATCACTGTTCCAATCGATCATTTTGCCAACCAATCGCTCTGCCAACTAATACCGTGGCAACTGTTCACTATGCTGACTAATGACTATGCGACTATTGTGCCAGTTACTTATCACTGTACCGACCGATCGCTAAGTATCACTGTGCTGTCCGATCACTGTGCCAGTTGCTTGTCATTGAGCCAGTTACTTATCACTGTGTCATTTACTTATCACTGTGCCAGTTACTTATCACTGTGCCAGTTGCTTATCACTGTGCCAGTTGCTTATCGCTGTGCCAGTTACTTATCACTGAGCCAACTACTTATCGCAGTGCTAGTTACTTATCACTATGCCAGTTACTTATCACTGTGCCAGTTATTTATCACTGAGCCGGTTACTTATCGCTGTGCTAGTTACTTATCACTGTGCCAGTTACTTACCACTATGCCAGTTATTTACTTATCACCGTGTCAGCTGATCACTTTACTGACCGATCACCGTGCCAACCGATCAGTGTACTGTGATCTATCATTGTGCCAACTGATTACTGTTGATCAGTGTGCCAACTGATATTTATAAGCCTACTGATCGATCACTGTGCCAGCTGATCACTGTACTAATCGATCACCGGCTGTGCCAACTGATCACTGCATTGACCGGTCACAGTGCCAGCTGATCATTGTACTGATTGATCACTGCATTGACCGATCACAGTGCCAACTGACCACTGTACTGACCGATCATAGTGCCGACTGATCGTTGTACTGATTGATCACTGTACGTACTGATTGATCACTGAACGTACTGACCGATCACTGAGCTAACCAATCACAGTACAACTGGACCACTGTGCCAGTCACAGCTCACCGTGTCCACTGATCACCTCGCTGACCGCTGTGTTCTGTAACAAATCTGAAACAGAACGAGGCCCAGAGTGCTCGTACAGAATCAACAAACAAGGGAGTTAATTAGCGCTCGAAATACGTAAGACAAGTACAACAACAAAGACCTGAGTCGCCTACAGTAACTCTCACCTGGCACGCGTGTAAATACAAGGCACATAAAATCCACCAGAGGTACATCCTCGTGTATATATACAGTGGTCGATTTGTACGGAGGATGTACCTCTGGTGGAGTTTATGTACCTTGTATTTACACACATGCCAGGTGAGAGTTACCATAGGCGACTCAGGTCTTCGTGTGTGTGTGTATGTATATGTATATAT
>JABMCL010003660.1:145000-325000 GCA_018857735.1 Alviniconcha marisindica
AGTGACGGCTGCTGTGGCATTTTCCTTGACGGGGCCCCCCATCACAGCTGCCATCATCAGACAGGTAATACATCCCGTGTTACTTCCTCTAAACGATTTTTTTTTAAATCAAAAACTGCTTCTTATATATTCTTTCATGGCGCTTTAAGTCCATATCAACCCTATGGCTTGTGACCAAAACAATAAAAACATTAAAAAGCCACCCACAAAAATACTGATAACTTCTATATGTTTTCAGCGAATTACTTCATATTTGGTGCACATTAACTTCTGTTTGTGCATGATCATTTCACAAAGCTTCCAGTTTGTAGGTCAAATAGTCCGACTTTTATATCCTGTCCAAAATGTATTCCAAATGATCCCCTTGGCGTTGCAAGCACACTAGCATGTGGCGCAAAGGGAACAAGGGAAGAGCCCAGCCCACCTCCACGTTCACACAGCTCCTGAGCTCTGATTATATATCTATATGAAGATCGATTGAAATTCAAGCCCACAGTCATGGCATTGGTAATAAGTAATATGAAACAAAACTTGCATTTTCCTAACAAGCCTCTCAATACTCCTTCATATTGAGGGCCCGCAATCAAATGGCTGATCATTCTGGCACCTAAACACTTTTTCACAAGGTCTATATCTGTATGAAGAAGTGTTTAGGCTCCAGAATGATCAGCCATTTGATTGCAGGCCCTCAATATGAAGAATGAGTATTGAGCCTCATGAAAAAGTGTAGGCGCCAGAATGATCAGCCATTTGATTGCGGGCCCTCAATATGAAGGAGTATTGAGCCTTGTGAAAAAGTGTAGGCGCCAGAATGATCAGCCATTTGATTGCGGGCCCTCAATATGAAGGAGTATTGAGCCTCGTGAAAAAGTGTAGGCGCCAGAATGATCAGCGATATGATTGCAGGCCCTCAATATGAAGGAGTATTGAGCCTCGTGAAAAAGTGTAGGTGCCAGAATGATCAGCCATTTGATTGCAGGCCCTCAATATGAAGAAGGAGTATTGAGCCTTGTGAAAAAGTGTAGGCGCCAGAATGATCAGCCATTTGATTGCGGGCCCTCAATATGAAGGAGTATTGAGCCTCGTGAAAAAGTGTAGGTGCCAGAATGATCAGCCATTTGATTGCGGGCCCTCAATATGAAGGAGTATTGAGCCTTGTGAAAAAGTGTAGGCGCCAGAATGATCAGCCATTTGATTGCGGGTCCTCAATATGAAGGAGTATTGAGCCTTGTGAAAAAGTGTAGGCGCCAGAATGATCAGCCATTTGATTGCGGGCCCTCAATATGAAGGAGTATTGAGCCTTGTGAAAAAGTGTAGGCGCCAGAATGATCAGCGATATGATTGCAGGCCCTCAATATGAAGAAGGAGTATTGAGTCTCGTGAAAAAGTGTAGGTGCCAGAATGATCAGCCATTTGATTGCAGGCCCTCAATATGAAGAAGGAGTATTGAGCCTTGTGAAAAAGTGTAGGCGCCAGAATGATCAGCCATTTGATTGTGGGCCCTCAATATGAAGCAGGAGTATGGAGAGGCTTGTCGTGAAAATGCAAGTTTTGTTTCATATTAGTTATTACCAATGCCATGACTGTGGCCTTGAATTTCAATCAAGGTCATTGACACTGATATGCAAGAGTATTTAATAGATGCTGTTGATATAAGAGTTTTAGGTATGTGCAAATGAAACTTTGGCCTAATAAAGGTTGTTGGTACATTTGAATATCTTGGTTAAATACATGTAGCCGCCAAGGGAAAAGACAAAACTGACTTTGCAGAGTCTGGAATCACATAAACTATCTGCCTCAAACACATACCGAAGTTGCAAAATTGACTCTTTTTTTATACATGCTGTTCTTCGTGTAAGCAGCAACCATGCAAAGTTCTAACTTGACAGGATAAGAAATTACTGAAAAGTTCTTAATTTGCAGTTTTACTAACCCTTTGGGGGGGGGGGGGGGGGAGGATGTTTGCGTATGCATGTTTTGAAGTTTGTGTAGGGATTGATTCTGTGGATTTGACTTGAGAAAGGGTATGAGAAGAGTTTCGATAAATGACAGAGTTTGATCATCCTGAGGTGTGGTTGACAGGATGTTAAAATCCAGTTACTAACTAACTCCTCACTGTGCAGGGTACCCATGAAGAGTGGCTGATTGTGTTTAGCATTGTGGCAGCACTCAACATCATCGGCGCCATTTTCTTCTGCATCTTTGGCAGTGGTGAAATTCAGGACTGGGCCCTTCTGCCAGTGAACAGCAACAACCAGATTGTGTCCATTGTCACTGTCAACAGTCCCAACGCCCTTCCTTCCGTGCATAAAGACGACGATATTGCAAGGGTTTCTGCAGAGACAGACGGGGTTTACAGACAAGTTGAATGGGGCTCCGACACAGATGGGGCAGAATACCTTTCGCACGCTTCAGCACAGCCACCTTCAGCAGAGCTTTGTGAACCACTCGCAACAGAGCAGTACCAACAGTCAGACAGAGAACAGCCTTTGGGTTCCAACACAGATATGACAGCGAGTGACCATGGCCTGAACCAGGACAGCCAGGCTCCCTCCCGAGAGCAGTCCCCCTCCCAAGCATTCCCCCATCCGCATGCTGTCTATGCCAACCCTCCGAGTGAACAGTAACACATGCAGCATGCTCCAAAAGTGCACCTCCTCCTCTAACACTGAACAGCAAAGCAAGGAGTCTAACACTGCAGGTCATGCCGCCCAAACATTCACTGCCAGCCAGCCAGTGACCAGAAGAAGTCTGCAATGACACAAGGTACAGGACTGTCATGAAAGACATGCAATAATTTTGTATCAGTAAGAGAGGGGGAATCCTGCTAGTATTCAAGCCCACGTTTTAGCCTCACTCCCTTTCCAGGATATGTTCAAAGCTTGTCTTCAGTGAAGACCTTACACCAATGCAACAAACACACCAATGCATGCGCTGGTGCACAACCCTTGATATGGCTGTCAAATTTCAGTGACGGCTAAAATAAAATGTATTCTCACAGTACCCTGACAAAGGCTGAGAAAGGTATAAACGTACAAAAATGAAGCTAGGAAGCAAGCACTAGATCAGTAGATGTTCAGTAGCTACTATTATGAACAGTTCTACCACACAATATTGCTAAAGTGTGCATTTTTCATTATGAACAAATGTTGAAATGAACACAGTGACCTTGAAATAAGACCAAGGGTGCCCTGTTTAGTACAAGTAGGTTTGGAAGTGCAGGTCAGAACTAGTGTGTGTTGCCAAACTTTTGAGTGATAGTTGTGATTAGCCAGTCAGCATGATTACATGAGATACACCTCACTTTCAACCTAAAACAACTGATATGTCAAATATTGTGTGACATTTGCTTTCTGGTTTACGTTACCAATCAACACATCATGTGGCTTGTGAGAACATTAATTTTTGTGGAAAAATCAAGGGCATAAAGTTTCCTAAATGATGCAACAAATAATAAATGATAGCTGCAGTTTGTTCTAAAGCAACCAATTTACTGAAGTAAGTAAGTTGGTGTTTTACGCCCAGTCAACCGATACGTTTATATCAGGGCGATCAAATTACTGAATCAACAACAAAATGTACTCAGCTTTGTAAAGGCACCTGTCTTCTTCATAAAAAAATCACAATGTTGACTGTCAATTTGCCCTAATATGTCAAATAACATCCAAGGACATTAAGACCCAAGAAAGCAAGTTGACTGTTAGAACTGTATCAGTTTTGCACTGGCTGCAGTAAACAGATCCATCCAAATCTTTTTGAAACTTTTCACTTAGTTGACATAATGCTGTTTAGAAAAGGTTATGGTGATGCTCAGTGGTCGCTATCACCCTTTACTCAGCTGACTAGGGCAGTCAGCCATCAGCAGATGACTTCTCTGCATGGGCACGTGCTACAGAGACCTGCAAATGGTATGATCTTCCCTCTTGATCATAGCACACAGTTGTCACAGTAAGTAGCTGTGATGTTTGTTTAAGAAACAACACAGAACTTTGTTCTGTCTTTGCAGCAGTTATGGTTGGTAGGGGAAATGAAACTCCCAAATGTCAGCTGGAAAATCTTTCAAACACATGGACCTTTGTCAGTCCATATGTCAGTGGACAAAGCCTTCTCTCTCCAGGTGACACATAGTGGATATGTCATCAATGGTTTGTTTTTGAAAATAACCAATCATCATGCCAGGGTGAAGACAGAAGTCATTTATTTCATATCACCTGTAAATGTTCTTTATTTCTGTGCAGTATTATTTCACAGTTCTATCAGAAAACACCTTTGTGTATCACAATTCTAACCGTCAGAAAACACCTTTGTGTACAAGCTTCCCAGGGCAGCATCCAGACTGCTGAACACCTGAAGCTACAGAAGGACTGCCATCATGTGAAAGTTGATTGACTTGGTGTTATGTGCAAAAAATCACTCAAATTGTTGTGAGAGAAAAAGAGAAACCTTTAAATCTGAAACACCAACACACTGGCAATTTCCACAAATAAGTTTATTCATAAATGACAATTCAGAATGTACAACTGTTCTAGATGAAAAGGACTTCACCAATGGACTTTCCTCAATATTATTCATAACACAGCATGCGCATATCGCCAACAAAACTAACCAGACCACAACTAGCTATCATAAATTACTGTTTGTTTTTCTCCCCTTTTCCACATTTTGTCATTATTCCTCTGCATTATTCAGACAACCTGAAGCAGCAGTTCCTCCACATGGATGATACCCCTTGCAAAGATATTTACAACCTCATAAATGATGCCCCATGCAAAGAGATTTACATCCACAAGAACGATGCTCCTTGCACAGAAATTTACATCTACATACATGTTGCCCCTTGCGCAGAGATTTACAGCCACACGAGTGATGTCCCTTGCACATTTACATCCACGTGAGTGATGTCCCTTGCACTGAGATTTACATCCACATGAATGACGTCCCTTGTGAAGAGATTACAAAAGAAAATGATAAAGATTCTGTTGTTTTTTGTGGGTTTTTTTTTTATATTTCAAAATCAAATGTTTTACTATACCTTTCCAAAACAACAAATCACAGAAATTTAAATATGTGAAGATAGCAAGACTATCAGCATAGATCAAGCAATGTGGCTCAAGGCAATACATATAATGCTTGTAGCAATGGAGTGAAGCAGACCACCTTCCCACATTAACATTTTCTACATTCATTCTCTCAACACACACAGTTCATTCATACATTCTAAAATTAAAAAAGAACAATTCAGTTAATCATTCAAATACCAAACCAAGAGACTAACACAAATGCAAGCCAAAGCTACAATGCCTTTAAAAACAACAACAAAAAAACAACAACTGATAAGCACTCAAATGAAATGAACAGGTGAATACCATTCCTTTCTTTTTTCCTTTTTCATGATAGGGTAGATACCCCAATCACTGATGAACTGACTCTATAGAGGTTGCATACCTATGAGTAAAATTCTGGGAGAACATGACATGGATCACTCACAAACTGATTCCATAGAGAGGATGCGTATCTATAAGTAAAAATTCTGGGAGCACACGACGAGGACACACACCTTCTGAGTTGTGGCAAAGTTCAGAGTTAGCAGTATTGAGAACAAAAGCACCTGCATTATTCAACTGTGTTGGAGAGAAGGAGATGAAGTGAATATAATTTGGCTGTGAATAATTTCCATCTTCTTGTACAGGGAAGAAAGCAACAGACACTAGCAGGATCATAGATGCAAATCCAGCCGCGGGTGAATCACTGACAGTCATTCAGAAAATGGGTGTTGATGATGATGAAGATTGTACTTTGTTTTCTGTGGAACCATGGAATACCAGCCTCCTTGTCACTATTTCTTCAGCACCTGCATGCGTTTGTCTAGGCTGTCAAAGTTGGACTTGATGCTCCCCATGTTCTCCTTGAAGCTGGCTTGGAGCTGCAAGCAAAACAAGGATTGGTTAGTGTCAAGTTTACTTTGCACTCCAGAGCATCTTGGTTACGTATGCATTTGTGTCACTTATGATGAAATTCTCTTGGTAAGACAAAGGGTTTGGGACCATTAAAATTACTTCTCCTTCAGAGCACAAGAAATACAAGTAAACTGTGCATCTGAGATATTTCAGTCACTCTGTCCTAAGCAAAATTTGTTTCGAAAATTCCTCTTCGAGAAGGTTCCACTAAAAAGAGCAAGATGCCTGCACCAAGACATACAGACAAAGGTGCACACATACACACTTCTCAGCATTCTACAGAAGAACCCCCTGTCCCAAGACCAGTGTCAAAAAACAAAGTCCAGCACAAGCGGTCAGAAAAGGAGAGTGGTCCTTGGTCAGTGGGTTACTTGCATGGAAAGATCTCAAGGACATGTTTATGAAAACACAGCTTCAAGAGATGGGTGGCCTCCCATCATGTCGGTCTCTTATCAGAGGGACCAACCGTACCAAAGCATCTTTTGTCCATCTGCATGTGTTTAGTCACAGTGATCATGATGCAAGACTGTCTTGCTTTAAAGACACAAAGTGTCTTTTTTTTTTAAAGACACAACAAAATTATTTGGATGCACATTTTCTTGCAATACTGGGAAATCTATTTTTAAGAAGTTATTCTATTTTATAAAAGAGTGTTCCTTGAGAGTTGTCAGGGATGCCCTACTTTAGTAGTGGACACTCTAATCTTGAACGCATCATGCAGTGTATTATTGCTACCCAGCATGTGAATGTGGTTGTTCTATACTTTTTGCAATAAAACCACAAATGAATGAACCTTGATCAAACTCTATGTTCTGCACCCTGTTTACAGCTTATGATCAGCATGTACTGGGTACTAACAAGTAAAATCAGCTGATAAACCCACCCAACCAGCATGCAGACTATACAATGTAAACACCTGTCCAATGTGCAGACTGATAGAGAGAGAGAGAGAGAGAGAGAGAGAGAGAGAGAGAGAGAGAGAGAGAGAGAGAGCTCTTTTCATATGTATCATTAAGATGTGACTGACCTGTTTCAACATGTCACTGTGGGTCCCTAGACTGGCCTTGACCTCTTGCTGGGCAGTGTCAAGGTAGGTCAGCGCCTGGCTAAACTGCAAGGCTGTGAACAGCATCAAAACCGGTAACTTGTCTGAATATGCTCAAGCATGCATGCATGCACACATGCAGGAATGCACGCTCACAAACACAGTGAAACATACACACAGAGTGACACACGCACTCACATACACATCAACACACATTCACACACAGAATGTGCACCAAGTTTTACATTTATCCCCATTTGCACTTGATACTGCTTGCTCCTGAAACTGTACACCCTAAAGCTGCAAAGAACACTAGTCTCAACATGCACATAGGCACGCATGAACAGATGCATGCATGTATGCACACACACAATTTCCACACACACGCACACATCTGTGAATGCTCACACACATAACGCACAGCAACTTTTACATTCCTCTCGCCCTGATATAACCGTAATGATTGACAGGATGTAAAACACCAAGTTACTTAGTTTATATTCCTCTCTATTTACACATCATCCTGGGGTGACCCAGAGTGGCTGAGGGGACGTTTGGATCCAAGAATTGACGAACCTATTTAACATATGCTCCTGGAACTGTACACACCACACAGAAAAAGGTGCAGATCTGAGGCAGAACCGAAATGGCCTACCCTGTTCATGCAGGTCCTTGAGAGCCACCATCCTGTCCACCACCTGGGGTAGGGAGTCCCCCACTGCCTCCCACTTCTTCACCAGCTCGTACAGCTCCGAGATCTGGACAAGCAATCACACTGAAATCTGCACAAAACTGCCCCTAAAGAAGAGATCGTGGACTAGATGACAAGCAACGACTTGTAAAAATAAAGCTGTTATTTACCCAAAATTGTCAACTAGCTGAAAAAGACATTTGTGCACTTTAAAAATCTTTTTTATCCATGACCAAGCAACACACAGGGGCACAGGCAGCAGCCTTTCACACTGGTGTATAGCAAAGGCCTACCCTTTGTCTCACTGGGTTATCTTTTACAGCCTGCTTGCTGGGAACAGTTCACACATGGCATCAAGCAGAGGTCTATGACTATGCTACCTTTTACTGCTGTTCAGCGTTGTCCTGGGCAGCCCTTTTGCCAGTCGTTTCTCACACAGCGTCCAGCAGAGGCCTACCTTTTGAATACATCATTTTTGCCAGCAATATTTCATGCACAGCACCATGCAGAAACCTACCTTTTACTGCTGCTCTGCGTTGGGTACTGGGCTGTCATATTTCCCAGCAACGTTTTACACACAGAACTGAGCAGAGGCTTATCTTTCACTGCATCACTGGGTTGACCTGTGAACCTTTTTTTCCAGCAACGTTTTACACACGCACAGCAGCAAACAGAGGCCTACCCTGGCGCTCTGGGTTATCCTGGGCAGCCTTTTTTACCAGCAACATTTTACACACGTCAAACAGAGGCCTACCTTCTGTTGGCGCTCTGGTTGTCCTGGGCAGCCTTTTTTACCAGCAACATTTTACACACAGCATCAAACAGAGGCCTACCTTTTGCTGGCGCTCTGGGTTGTCTTGGGCAGCCTTTTTGTCAGCAATCTGTGACAGCTTGTGCATGACGCTCTGCAGCCTGGCCTCCACAGCATCCACGTTCGGCTGGTCCAGCAGCGAGAGTTTGCTGTTCAACGCTGCTACTGCTCCCTGAAAACACAACAGCCATTAGTAATTACTGGTTGCTTTACCACCTGCAGGAGGCATTTTCATCAACTTCCATGAAAGTCTTTACAAAATTAGGTCAAAACAGTCCTCTGCACACAACCCCCCCCCCCCCCCCCCCCCCCCCCCCCCCCAAACAAACAAAACAAATTCATAAAACATTTAGCCTCTTGTTTGAGTGCTACTGAATAGTGACTCTGCAGCTCCAACAGTTTACTGTTCAATGTCGCTGCTGCTAATTTTCCCTGATATAACCACCATGGTTGACTGGGCGTAAAAACTAATTTCTTTTCCTCCCTGATCTGCTGTTATTGCTTTACAACACCTGCAGTACAAATTTAACGAAATTTAAAATGTTTACAAAATGGGTCAGTTGGGAAACTATTATCTGCCTCTGCCCCCCCCCAAAAACCAACCCCCCCCCCCCCCCCCAAAAACAAACATGTTAGCCTTTAGCTGCTGCCATGACTGCACAAGTCCCATACTTTATGTATACAACTAAATGAGAGACAAAAAACAAAGAGCAAAATCAGGCAAAAGATACAAAGTTGACATGTACAATACAACAATTCTCTCCACATGTAAATTTTCTTTTTACATATATACAAACATGCTTACCAAAAGACTCTTGTTTTCAGTATCAGCTGTCAACACGCCCTGCAAAATATCAACATGGAATTAACAAAGTCACAAACCATCTTTACAAGAACAGAAAAGACATTAAAATGTTACATCTTTTCATTGTAGTTGTTTTTTAAATTTTATATATAAGCTCCACATGTTAATGTGAGACGAACTGAAGCTATTTAAATGTGCAGTACTGATACTTTCATTATGACAGATATTAATACATTTATAGCTGGCAGCAGATGCCTACTATTGATACTTTCACCATGACAGTCATCAATACAGTTACAGTTTTAGAGTCAGACTGGTATGGTGCAAAGTGAACACAGCAAGGTCACCACAAGGTCACCTCAGGATGAAGACCACAAAGAAAGACTACTCATAACGCTGTGTCATGGTACATGCATTCTTCTTCCACATTTTCAAAACAAAGATTGTGTGCTTTTTGTGTTAGGTGTACAAATTGCTCAAAATGACTGAAAGCAAATCTTACCCCGTTTGTGTTAGGTGTATGAATTACTCAAAATGACTTAAACTAAATCTCACCCCTTTTTAACTTGTCACAGATCTTTTCCGGTAACTGAGTAAGGCTTCTAATGGTGCAGTAATCAAGATCTCGTGTGCTGCACATCCTAAACACAGATGGGGCAGAATATTCTGCCCACTTTAGCCCAGACAGGTTAGAACATACTGACCACCTCAGCACAGACAGGTTAGAACATACTGCCCACTTTAGCCCAGACAGGTTAGAACATACTGACCACCTCAGCACAGACAGGTTAGAACATACTGCCCACTTTAGCACAGACAGGTTAGAACATACTGACCACCTCAGCACAGACAGGTTAGAACATACTGCCACTTTAGCACAGACAGGTTAGAACATACTGACCACCTCAGCACAGACAGGTTAGAACATACTGACCACCTCAGCACAGACAGGTTAGAACATACTGACCACCTCAGCACAGACAGGTTAGAACATACTGACCACCTAGCACAGACGGTTAGAACATACTGCCACTAGCACAGACAGGTTAGAACATACTAACTCAGACGGGTAGAACATCTGCCACTCAGCACAGACAGGTTAGAACATACTGACCACCTAGCAGACAGGTTAGAACATATGCCACTTAGCACAGACAGGTTAGAACATACTGACCACCTCAGCACAGACAGGTTAGAACATACTGCCCACTTTAGCACAGACAGGTTAGAACATACTGACCACCTCAGCACAGACAGGTTAGAACATACTGCCCACTTTAGCACAGACAGGTTAGAACATACTGACCACCTCAGCACAGACAGGTTAGAACATACTGCCCACTTTAGCACAGACAGGTTAGAACATACTGACCACCTCAGCACAGACAGGTTAGAACATACTGCCCACTTTAGCACAGACAGGTTAGAACATCTGACCACCTCAGCACAGACAGGTTAGAACATACTGCCCCTCAGCACAGGACAGGTTAGAACATACTGCCCACTTTAGCACAGACAGGTTAGAACATACTGCCCACTTTAGCACAGACAGGTTAGAACATACTGACCACCTCAGCACAGACAAGTTAGAACATACTGCCCACTTTAGCACAGACAGGTTAGAACATACTGCCCACTTTAGCAAACACAGGTTAGAACATACTGACCACCTCAGCACAGACAGGTTAGAACATACTGCCCACTTTAGCACAGACAGGTTAGAACATACCGACCACCTCAGCACAGACAGGTTAGAACATACTGACCACCTCAGCACAGACAGGTTAGAACATACTGACCACCTCAGCATAGACAGGTTAGAACATACTGACCACTTTAGCACAGACAGGTTAGAAAAAACTGACTACCTTAGCACAGACAGGGAGAACATACTGACCACTTTCTCCACATTCTGACCAATGGCGTTCTCCAGTCTCTCCAGCCTCTCTTCCAAATTAGCCATCTGTAAAGTGCAAGAGATAAGCAATAAATAAGGATATCAAGAATAAACTGGTCACTTTCTTCTAATAATGATATAGAAAAAGAAAAACAAACAACTTTTGTTAAAATCAACAGAAAACAAACTGTCAATGGGGGGAGAGAAAAAAGAAGACTTATTTAAACAGTACTTTGTTTAATGCATGCACACACACACATACATACCCCCCCCCCCCACACACACACACACACACACACAATGTAACTGACACACACAACTGAAATATAAACTGTGTTCAGAACCAGCTATCAATAACAGCCAACCACATCTCACCCTGGCATTTTTGCTGAACTGTGCCTGCTCCGGCCTGTAGTACAGTTCATAGGTCACATACTCTCCCTCTCCTGCCGTGGATGCAGCAGGCTTTGCTGGCTTGTCTTTAGTGCTTGACGAGGGTGTATACGAACTGAGCTGCTGCAGCAGGCGTCTGACAAAAAGCAATCAGGTGAAGCTCTTCTACAATCAGGAAAACCGTACTTTTATGAACACTGGCAAATTTTGTGGAAAAAAACATGCACACACACACACACACACACACACACCATCTGCATGACATGCCTTATAAGCATCATTACTGTACTGTCATCTTCAGCATTATTATTGCTGTACACCCAAAACACAGAACTAAAAGGAAGTCTTCCAAACTTCTGCACAAAACAATAAGCGATACAAAACTAATATTAACTTTTTTTAATCTTTAAAAAAAATACATTTCAGTTAAGTTAAGAGATCAATAAAAACAGGACTAAGAGGAAGTCTTCCAACCTTCTGCACAAAACAATAAGTGATACAAAACTAATATTCACATTTTTAAACATTTTGGTCAAGTCTCACAGAAATCAAAAACACAGGACTGAGAGGAAGCCTTCCAAACTTCTCAACAAAACAACAGATGATTCACTTTTATACATTTCAGTTAACACTCACAGAGGTTAATAAATTTATTTGCCATCTCTGTGTGTGTGTGTGTGTATGCGTGCGTGCATGCGTGTGTGTGTGTGCATGTGCATGTGTGTGTAGGATGTGCATGTATGCAGGGTGTGCATGTGTGTGTGAAACTGTGTGTGTGTGTGTGTGTGTGTGTGCATGTGGGGGTGTGTGTGTGTGTGTGTGTGTGTGTGTGTGTGTGTGCATGTGTGCGCATGTGTGCACGCATCTGTTTGAACGTGCTGAATGCACACATCTGCAGGCTTCTGTTAGCACCCTTGGCTATAATGAAATGGGGTGTCACAAATAAATCTATGGTATTATTATTACTATTATCTCTACTTTCCACAAAACACTAGCTCTGTCCTCAAAAAGCACCACACAGCCTCAGCAAGACTCAAGAGTCCCTGTTCTGAACAGACACGAAGTATTGATATGAAATGATATATATGCACACAAGCTATAAAATTCTAACTGGTGATGAAGTTGTCACTGGTTCTGTGGCTCGCTATGGAAGAATACTGTACTGTCTACCACACTTGGGTACAAAAACCAAGCAAGAACACTAATGCTGTCTGTGACTGTCTTTCCTTTACATGTGCTTCAATTTGAGAAAAAAAGTATCAATAAACAGTTACACTCAGCTGATACTCAGCTAACAAGTTGAACTTTACTGCCAACACAAAAGAGGTTAAAACAGCAACAGTCTCCAAAGCTGCCATACATCATACACTAGAACAACATACAGTACAGCAAAGTGATTGTCTTTCACACATTACATAATTACTGAGTGTTTTCCTCAGCAAAAGCATTTCATTGCTCCCCATTGCGGTAAAAGTAACAGTAGTCTTTCTCAGAAACCCCAACAGGCACTCACTGTCGCAATGCCCCTTGTGGGTCAGACAGGTCGATGGAAGCTTCAGGTCCCAGCAGTTTCTCAAGGTGAAGGTCAGTCAGCTGGTGTTGGAGGTACTGAAGCTGCTGACCGAGGTTGACGGGTGACAACTTGTCAGCGCTGGACTCACTCTTCACAGACTCCTGCACAATACCATGAGAATGACGTTGGTGGCCTTGTCATGCGTGGGTGGCTTTTCCTTTCAGTTACTCCTGCCGGTAAGGATGTGCCTCTGGTGGAGCTTATGTACCTTGAATTTACTTGCATGCCTGGTGAGAGCTACCACAGGCAACTCAGGCCTTTGATGTGGTGTTTGTGTGACGTCTTTCAAGCATTAATTAACTCCCTTGTGTGTTGATTCTTCCGTTTGAGGGTTATACTCCTTGGGGAAGGTTTGACAGATCATTACTTTCTGGTGTTTTATATTGTTTTTTTCATTCTTTAATTATTATTTTTTAGTGGATGTCAGCTCTTGAGCACCATTTCCACTTTTAATTTTTAGGCTGAGGATCAGTCTACAGTAGCTTAGCGAGCTGAGATGACTGTGGACAAACATTCATTGGCTCAAAGCTGCATGTGCATGTTTCACTATAACGTTCTATTGCATTTTTGGCAGAATGACCAGGGTCTTCTCCATGCTAATGCAGCAACATGGGGGTGAAATGGACACCAAAATAACAGGCAGCACAAAAAGTTATTCCAGGAGAAGAAAATCTGCCTGCCAATCCTGTTGGGTATTAAACCCATAATTTTCAGATCACGAGTCTGGTGCTCTGCTACCGAGTCAAATCCCTGCTGGCAATGGCGCTGAGGGCAACAGTGCAACACCTGATCAAAGATCACCCCTCTGTTAGAGCCACAGCGATTTGGAGAATATGGTCTTCATCTTTCCATGAAAATTCAGTCATCATCAGAGACCTCCCATGGTTCAAGGCCACTTTTTTCTCTCTACACAGACCATATTTACTATTTCGGATATTGTATGCTGCTGAATGTACCACTTGTGGTGACATGTTCTAAACTACTCTTGAAGACAGATTTACCAACACTGTCCCATGTATTATTAGGGTGAAGGTAGCCACACACTTCAGACAGCCCCAAACAGTTAGGCCATAACCCAAAACTTGAAGAACTTACAGGGCCACTGGACTACATCAAGTCTGGCCCAGACACTCAAGTCTGGCTTGGACATTCTATTCTGGGCAGGTACTGTTCATTGTTCACTGCTTTTATATGGCACTATTTTCCACACTCCAGCAGACTCACTGCGCTCTTGTCGCATGTGATTCTGAATGAATGACTAGCTTTTCCAAAGCCCATTTTGAATGGCCACCCAAGTGGTGCACTTACAGCGCCATTTGGTTGTTACATGGCTGGTGCCACGTGAAACTGTTGCCATCTCAGCGTGTTCTGTGTACACCAACCATGCACCATGTCACTTCATGCAAAGCCACGTATGTAAGGTGCATGTATGTTTAGCTGTAACCTGTAAGAAAAGCAAGCATGGCACATTTGGATGAATCCTTTAGTCAGTTATCTGAACTAACCTTGATTTTGCTGACCTCCTCTGTCAGTTCACGAATTTCATGCTGAAGACGCTGAAACTTCTGCAGGGGTGTCTCTGGAGAAGAACCATCACCCTGAAACAAAAATATTTTTTAATCACCGTTCATTTCAAAGAACTTGATGAAGTCCTCACATTATATAATGCCTCAATAATCATTTATTAAACTTACTTGGTTACTAAGTTACTTGTTTTGTTTCTACATGCTTCACTTTGATCTAAAAGAGTTTACCCAATTCAGCCAAATGTCATTTAAAAATTAAATAAATCATTCTGCAAACACATTAGAACTAATAACATTAGATCACATAAGATTATGCTTTTCAATTTCACTTGAACCCCCCCCCCCCCCCCCCAACCCAGCCCTCCACATTTTGTTTATTCTGATCTCTGGCCGGCTGCCTTACCCGGGAAGGGAACATACTTATTTAACTGACTAAAACAGGCAAGGAAAGTATTATACAATTAACACAGAAGCAAAGGTCACACTTTTTTAATATAATAATTTAGTCTTACCAGTTCATACTCTGTGCGATCAGTGTAGTATCCTGATTTTCGTGACTTGCCAACACTGTCTGAGAAGTCAACTGGATAATAACAAAAACAGAGGAAAAAATATTAGATATGGCACATGATTATGTGGAAAAGAAAAAGAAATCAAACTTCTTTTCTTTTTTTAAGTATACTTTTACAAAAATAATACTGAATAATAATTAAAAGTACAGTTCAAGAACAAACACTAAGTCAGTTGACTCATATTCAAAATGGCAAAAACCATAAGCTTGCCTGTTGCTTAATTATTATTTTTATCCTTAGTCCTAAAGCCCGTTCTTAACTGGGCGAATGTTTGTTCGCCGAACATACTTCGGACAGTTCGACAAACTATGATTCGTTTCCTAATTGAAAATTTTAGCTTGCCGAACAGGGTTCGAGTAGTTCGACAAACTTTACTTCATTCTCAACTGGCTTGTAATTAGATGCAAGCTTCGGCCCGAACTTGCGGCAGACGTGCAGCAGACAGCATCATCGAAAATGTAGGCTAAAGTCAAGTCAATATACTTTAATCATCCCTCACAGGGTAATTCAACTAACTACTATCTGATTCTGGGTCCCCGAGACAAGGCTGCGCCTCCCACAAGTCAACAAATAAAAAAATCCCTCCGAAGTGAGTGAAGACCGTCATCCATTTTTATTTTTATTTCTTCCTCATCCACAGGAAAGCTCTGTTCTCAGCCAATCAGAGGCAATGTTCATTGAATAGGGCAAATGTTCCCAGAACATGTTGAGCGAAGCTTTTTAGACCTCCAATATAGCTTCGTCGCAGTTCGCCAAATACTCCCAACTAGGTTCACGAAGCAAAAGTTCACCTAATTAAGAACCAACTAGGTTCACCGAATACTCCCAACTAGGTTTGCGAACAAACATTCGCCCAATTAAGAATGGGCTTTAGAGTAAGACCCTGACTATGGCCACGGTTGCCAAAACTGGTGGTCATGAACATGTTTCAGAATAAAACTATTGAAACTATGAGAGTGCCACAACCTGTGTGAATTTTACAGTAATGTTCTCAGTCTCAATCTGAAGCCACATGAATTCATTTGCACATTTAAATTTTTAAATTTTATAAAATCCGCTCAGTCAGAATGCTGTTGCTGGACAGATGGGCCTAACACTAGAAATAGTAACAGTTTAATACAGACTTACATTTGTTCATTATTTTGTTCATATTAATTATTTAATGTCATAGGTTCTGAAATCCCACACAGCATTCTTTTGAGTTTGTAAATGTGCACACACTGTTCACTAAAAACTTTAGTTGCAACTAAAACCCAGCAAACCCATTTACACTGGATTACAGGTGGGAAGATCCACATGGACATGGATTCAGAGTCAAACAGATCAATGATGTCTTTGATGATGCTTACCAACACCAGAAGTTGCAACCCCTTTTCCTTTGAAAGCTGTGTAAGCAGCCTTGGTGTCCAGTGCAACCGTTTCAACACTCTCGCTGTCCAGTTCCGCCTTGCAAAGGAAATGAAGGTCACAAATAACCATCAGCCAAATCAACTCTGCCCCTGTGTGTGCATGTGTATGTGTGTGTGTTTGTGTGTGTGTATGTGTGTGTGTGCACGCGTGCATACATGCATGTGTGCATGCATGTGTGTTTACAGGTACATACATCATTACACATGCGTGTTATAGTTAGTAAACTTGTGTAACTGTAATTTATTGTGTCTGAATTTCATAGTACTTGTAAAAGAAATACTTATTTCATAGTACTTGTAAAAGAAATACTAAGTCATAAAATTAAAATTAAACCATTATAGATAATGAATTTAAATAACATGATTAATTTGATTTTGCTGTTAGTCATTATATTTATAACTAATGGAAGTAACGTACTGATCATCAGTTTTTCATTAAATATAGACTGCTTAAAGCCATTATAAGCACAAACATTAACTGTTACTGTAAATCATACTAACTGGTGGCCTGCATAGCTGCTCATCTTCAGGCAAATCACTGGTTTCGTACACATCAGGAGAGTTCACATCCTGCACAGAAAGAAAGATTGATTCACATCATACAAACAGCGATAACTTGACATCCCCCCAGTCTACGAAAAAACAAACAAAACAACAACAACAAAACAACCTGATGAAATATGACTACAAATACAATGCTGTCTGCTTCAAGCAGACTGTTCTTTCTACCACCAATTCGACCTTTAAATTGCAATCCATTCAGCATAATTATGTAGTTCTCATCAACGCCGTTAACCACATTATGAGCATAATCCATAACGGCTTTGTCTTTTCATATTTGCAGATGTAAAACGACATCAAATGCATGTTTATCACTTACAATGCCAGGAAGATTAGCATATTTTGGGTCCGCCATTTTGATGCAGCAATGACTCAGTAGCCTGTTACACATATACCATACATGTAGGCCGGTGGTACCGGCTGTGCCTCACAGCCGGTAGTATTATAGTGGATTGGCTTTTAGGAGTCGAGTAAAGAAGAATTGGGAGTAGATTTTTCCACCTAATAAAAACATGCAATAGTATAAAGAAAATACAAAGCATGTAATTTGAATCGAATATCATGAGACTAATTTACTATATTTTACTTGACATCTAGCAACAGAATTAGCACCGATTCAGACATTTTCCAAACCATGTTACCAACCGAGATTTCAAATGGATACGTACTTCCGGTCTTCTGCTCGAGATTGAATCCGACGAGGCCTATCGCATGTTGTATTCGTGAGTACAAGATTACCAAAATAATTGTTATAATATAATAAAAAGCAAACGTTTGTACAACTTTTTTCTGTGTGACATAGAGGTATGCAATATATTCTAGTGTACAGTACCTGTTTTCAGGGCCAAGAAGAATAACAAGGGGGGGAAGAAAAAAAAAGAGCCATATAAAATTTAACGAAGTCGCAGCACAGTAACTAGTGAAAATGCATTGGCAAGCGCGACATTATACTTCTTTCTTTCATGGTGCTTTACATCATGATTTAATACAAGTACCGATACACTGTCTGTGTGTGTGTGTGTGTGTGTGTGTGTGTGTGTGTGTGTGTGTGTGTGTGTGTGTGATTAGGAGGAAAGGGGAGAGCAAATGCCTGATGCTTAAGTTATTAACAGAATTGTTGTCTTGATCTGGGCCCATGTGTGTGAAGAGCAGACTGCCTCCCTAATCACGTTTTTCTTCTAAATGATGACGGCACTGAAAAGATCAGCATGTGTGAAGCACAAATAGGCCTATCCGACTGGCCTAAACGCATTTGAACTTAAAATACAAATTTAAAACTGTAGACATTTTTTTACATTTTTTTTTTACATTTAAGCAGATGTATAAGAATGGCAGCTGTGATGCTGCCATTACTGACAGAGGCAACTATTTATGAGAAAATGAACACTTGTATGGACTAACGCCTGGTATGAGGAAAAAGGAGTACTTTCAAACAAAATCCATGCTTTCAAGTTCATTTTTCTCTCTCTAATCTCTTTTAGCTCTACCTGTTGGATGAAGCATGTTTCAAAAGGCTAATTTCTTGAAACTTGAACTTTAAAGCCATGCCCGCATACCTTACAATGTGACGGGCAGATAACCTAATAAGAGTGACATCGTTATGCTCTGGCACTGAAGGTGTTGATAGGTTGTAGTAATGTACATCTGGGCTATCTTGAATGGTTTGCTTACAACTACAAGTATCTGCTTTTAATTTGTTTAATGATAGTCACTTTTCAGGTTTAAAACTCAGAACATCTACAGCCAGATTCTAAAAATTTGTTTCGTGTTACTTCAAAAATGCCCGTACATTGGTTTGTACATTTTATTGTTATATAATAACTGTTGCAGAGCCTGTCTGGAAAAATTATGGACAATTCAGTTATGCTCAAGAAGTAAATCTGAAGTGCCAGCTGTTGCTATCCTGCCATAATGGGTTGTATGTGCGGCAAGGAGTCCATTTCTGTGGGTGACAAACGCTACTACATCAGGTCCAGACTGGGAGAGGGGTAAGTTAAATCTGTGTCATTCACACACACACACACACACACACACACACACACACACACACACACACACACACACACACACACACACACATGATGCATGCATGCACACATACAGAAGGATGCACACACATGTCCACATACAGTCTTTAAACTGAATGATCCCAAGTTAAAGCTTTCAGTTGGTATCAATCACACTGACTGCCCAAATTGATGCTTTGGCCTCTTGTCTTAAATCAGTGAATGGACATGTCATACTTATCATACATGTTTGTACAATTTTATTGGATGTCTTGAAAATATTTAATTTTGTGTTTGTTTTATTGTAATATTTATTGAGTGTTTTGTGAGACTCACCTGAGCCAGATGTTAATTTCTAGTGTGTGTGTGTTGTGTATGTGTGAATCTATTCTTAGATATTTCTATGTTAAATACTGTTCTGTATTTGATGCATGTTTTTATGATCCATATCATATTGCATGTTTTATTGTATTCATGATTGAATGTCAGTGCGAGAAGGCAAATTTCTGTGCGTAATCAGATAATAAGGTTGTACTACATATATTGTTTTTAGAGGGTTCAGCTATGTTGACCTGGTGGAGGAGACGATGTCACACAAGGTGTACGCACTGAAGAGACTGACATGCCACAGTGTGGAGGAGGAGAAGCTGGCCTTGCAGGAGGTGGAGGTGATGAAGAACTTGCAGCACCCCAACCTGGTGCCACTGGTGGCCCACAGTGTACTGAAGGTCGGGCACCACTCCAAGACCATGGACATAGTCAGTGAAGTCTTCATCATCATGCCACTGTACCCAGTGAGTATGGCATCACTTACTCATTTGTTGCTTTGGGTTTGCTTTTTGTTGTTGTTGTTGTTGTTGCTGTAGTTTAAAGGATGGAAACTAGCAGGTGCAGACTGTTCTTTCACTGTTATGTTGTAAAAACAGTTGTAGAAAATAAAATTCAAATAAAAAAATGTTAATCAACAGCAAGAATGAAAAACAGCAGCAACAATGCTGTTAGGTGTGTGATTTTGTTTTGAAGGGGGAAGCAATTTCAGTTTCAGTTTTTAAACGAATTGAACACTTGAGTGTTAACTACATTTATTGATTTAAGTTATCACATTGTGATGTTATTTGCCTTGCTCAGTGTGTACATTTGTGGGTGTGCTGCGGACATGGAAGTGCGGCCATGGAAGAAAGAACACCAAGAAATGTGTATTTCTTTTATCTTTTATTTGATGAGAATAAAATTCTTATGTCTTGTGAGTGTGCAGAATGCATCATGGAAAACAGTTTTATGGCTGAACCTTTTAATAGCCTTTTGTTCTGATTATATGTGCCTCAGATGTAAACAGGGTTGGTAATAGAAACCTTGTTTGAAGAGGTGGTGTGGAGTACTTTATGGACCTGAAGGTGTGTTTTTTTTCTGTCAATGAAGAATATTAATTATTAAGATTAGTCAGACCAGACTGCATTCAAATATTCCGTTAATTTTTTTTTGCTGATGAAAGTAATTTATGAGAACTGGCTTTAACTTGTTGTTTTCTGTAGTGCAGAATTCCCCTTCCATTGGAGTTGTTTGGTGTTTTCAGAGAGGCAGTTTACAAGACAAGATAGAGAGCCTCAGCAGGCGGTCAGAGAAGATGGCAGAAAGTGAAATTTGGCACATATTTCTGGGTGTCTGCCGTGGTGTTAGTGCGATGCACAATCATGATCCTCCCTATGCTCACAGGTGAGACCAATATTGTCACTGTACTGTGCCGGGCAGACACAACTGCATGGTTTCTTCTTCTTTTCTGGGTCATTATTCATTTCTGATGATGATTTATTGTAATCCAAAGGAATAAGATCATAAATAGCAGCACCAAAACATAGAAGAAAATGCCCTCTGACTTAACACATGAAACTGTCACTTTTGTGCTTACAAAGAGTGAAGGTGATTAAGTTTTTAAGTTCTGTTACTCATTTTGGCACATCATCAAGTTGTGCGTATAAGTCATCTGCTACAATGTTGTTGATATGTGCTTACATTCATGTGCTGTGCAGTTGCTGCTCAGCACCTGCAGTGTTGAAAGGGTTAACATGCCCCCTAATGTTAATGTGCTCCCAAGTCGGACCAAGTCATAAGAGGGAATGCAGAAGCTTTTGGTGATGAATGTTGAGAATAACCACTCTCAATTAGTGTATATTATAATATAGCCTTGATTAGCTCTTTGATTATGCATTGTATCATACGATTCTGTACCTCTCTTCTCTATGCACACTCCACCTTTCTTCTCAGAAGTTTCCCCATCGTTGACAGCGTTCAGGTCTAGTGTTGCTCTCATTGACAGTGTATCTATATCTTGCTCTCTCTGGGTGTCTGCCTTTTTCTATACCTCTCTTCTCTAGGCAGTTGGCTATGTGTTCAGATGGGCAATCATTGACTGATGATTATTGATGAACAGTTCATGCTTCCCATACCCTAAAACCCACAATGACACTTTGACCTGTGTATTGGTTCATATTATGATCTGGTGAGAAACCAGTATATATTTGAGTGTAAAATTGCACAGTTCAGGGTGTCAATCACACCAAAAGACTCCATATGCATTGTGTTAATCTTCTGTTTTTACAGTTTTGTAATAAAAATGGAAAATATTCATTGTGCTGATTCCGTAAGTTAATCAGTTTCTTGGCTGGTGTAGCATTTGATCACTTCAAAAATGGAGTCAGTGCACTTGGGACAGCCCATAATTATGTGCACTCCACCTTGCTTCTCAGAAGTTTCCCCATCATTCACAGCAATCATGTCCAGTGTTGCTCTCATTGACACTATATCTGTATCTTCAGCTATCTTGCTCTTTCTGGGTCAGTGACTGCTGCCTTTTTCTGTACCTCTCTTCTCGAGGCAGTTGGGCATGTGTTCAGACGGGTGATCTGGATTGTGTGACAGAGACACTCCAGGTCATGCCTCTCTTCTGTAAGCAGTTGATCGTGTGATGTTCTTGGCTCTGTGCCTGCAGGTAAAGTCTCAGGCGTTTGTTGTGACGGGTGATCTGGATTGTGTGACAGAGACACTCCAGGTCATGCCTCTCTTCTGTAGGCAGTTGATCGTGTGATGTTCTTGGCTCTGTGCCTGCAGGTAAAGTCTCAGGCGTTTGTTGTGATGGGTGATCTGGATTGTGTGACAGAGACACTCCAGGTCATGCCTCTCTTCTGTAGGCAGTTGATCGTGTGATGTTCTTGGCTCTGTGCCTGCAGGTAAAGTCTCAGGCGTTTGTTGTGACGGGTGATCTGGATTGTGTGACAGAGACACTCCAGGTCATGCCTCTCTTCTCTAGGCAGTTGATCATGTGCTCTGTGCTTGCAGGTAGCATCTCAGGCATTCTTTGAAATGGTTGACCCAGACGGCATACAGCTGCTGCCTTTCTCAAATTCTCTGCCTCTCTTCTCAGGGTAGCTGATTGTGTGCTGTCCTGGCTTTGTGTATGCAAGTAGTGTCTCAGGCATTTGTTGAAAT
Source organism: Alviniconcha marisindica (assembly GCA_018857735.1). NCBI lineage: Eukaryota > Metazoa > Mollusca > Gastropoda > Provannidae > Alviniconcha > Alviniconcha marisindica. The sequence continues at coordinate 167,730 of JABMCL010003660.1, forward strand.
GGTTGACCCGGATGGGACGCAGTTGCTGCCTTTCCCTAATTCTATGCCTCTCCTCTCACAGTTTCGCAGTGATTTTTGCTTCGATCTGGTCGCTAAAGAGAGAGAGAACACGTGTGTGTGAGTTTGTGTGTGTGTGTGTGCATGTGAATGTGGGTGTGTGTGAGTGTGTGTGTGCTACCTAAACATTAGTCCATTGACTGACGGTTATTGATGAACAGTTCATGCTTACCCCATCCCCTACCACCGACAATGACACAGGCAGATGACCTATTCATTAAAACATTCATATTTGTATGCCTCTCTTCTCAGGGGAGTTGATTGTGTGATGCCTTTGGCTCCGTGCCTGCAGGCAGTGTCTCAGGCATGTGTTGAAATGGTTGACCTGGACTGTGTGACAGAGACTTGAAGCCGGGCAACATTATGCTTGCGGAGGATGGCACTCCTGTTGTGATGGACCTGGGGTCTGCAACAAAGGCTCGGGTCGACATCAAGACACTGCGAGAAGCCACAACTCTGCAGGTAGGTGTTGCTTTTAAGGAATGGGATGTTGGTTGGTTTGTGTGTGTTTGTGTTCTTCTTTGACTTATTTTTCAAAAGGGACTCTAACAATGAAACACAAAGACTATGGAGAGATACAAAGAGGGAGAACTTGCATAAATACATCATTTACGTGCTTTCCCTTGTTTTTTTCAGTAGTACAGTGAGTAAAATTTAAAATGCTAAAATTGATTGGTTTAAAATGGAATGGTGTGTTGGTGGGGTCTACTGGCATGACAGGAGACTGACATCACAGTAGCATAATCAGTGATGTTGGTTTTCACCAGGACTTGGCGGCAGAGAGATGCTCCATGATGTTCCGGCCGCCAGAGCTGCTGACCGTGGAGACTCATTCCAGTATAGACGAGAGGACAGACATCTGGGTGAGTCATAGTTAGGAACAGCATATGGAGAGGAGAGTTGGTGGCATGGAGAGAGAGAGAAAGCACTCCTCTTGAACAAAGTCAAAGGTAAAGCACAGTCGAGTAGGGTCAGCACAATCATGGCTGAATGCTCAACTTTGTGTCAGCCGCAAGATTTCTCAGGAGTCAAATTCTGCACAGACTCTGTAAAGAGTACTTCAGATGAGACTGCAAACTGATGTGGTGTGTGTGTGTGTGTGTGTGCACACCCCCCTTTTTTGCATATTGTGCAATATCAGAAATAATCCTTCATCCACATGGAATGTTTTCTGTTTTGTTGTGTTTACTGCTACCAGAGGATTTTGCCCATGGGGACAACAAAGTTGCATTGCACTGTATTGTTACAGTCTCTGGGTTGCACGCTGTATGCTCTGGCCTACCTGGAGGCACCGTTTGAGAAGGTCTATCAGACTGGAGGCAGCATTGCGTTGGCTGCTATGACGGGTAAAATCAACTTCCCTGAAGGAGCTGGGTAAGTCCTGCTTCAGATGATGATGAGCATGATGAGATCAGTGCTGCAGCTGCACAGTTGTTCACTGAGTGTTGAAAGCGTAGTTTGCTGAATAACTCGGAATATTTCAAGCACTATCTACTGTTAACCCACTTGGCCCCAGACCAGCCGCTGCCCTTTAGCTACAAAATCCCTTGCGAAGGGAAGTAACTGTGTCAAAGGATCCTGGGATACAACTTTAAAAATCAATAATAAACACCAAACAAAAGTTTCAGCTCACTTCGTATTTTTCCCAGTTTGCGAATACAGTGTTCTTGTATATCCAACAGGTTTTTGATTTTTTTCACTAAAAAATAATAGCATAAAAAAAAGAAATCCCAAGTCAGAAATGTCCGCATCAGAATGTCGGGTTTTGGGGGGCCTACGGGGTAACTGACTTTGCAAAATTTCCAGTTTGAATCTCCAAAGATGAAGCACCATGAGTTTGTTAGGCTGCCCACGGTAAGCGACTGAGCCAAATTTGCAGTTCAAATCTCAAAGGATGAAGCTCCGACGCCATTGCTAACAGTAGGGCTTTTGTTTATTTTCGGCGTGTCCACCTTGCAACTTTGAAAATTCACAGCGTCTCTCAAACTTCGCCGAACTTTGAACAAATGACATTGCCGGAAGTAGTAAACAATAGCGGAAACGTGGCTATAAGTCTCACGAGAATCCCGTTCCTATTTGCATAATGATAAGCCGAGATGCTAGTATGGAGCGTCTGCTAGCCAGCCGCTACCGGGTGGTCTGGGGCTTTGCGGTAAGGAAAAAGAGTGGGCGGTGACAGGCGGTCTGGGGCCAAATGGGGTAAGTCACACTTTTTGTGTGTTTAAATATTAGTGGTCAGCACGGTGTATTTTTTCCTGTCTCCTTGTTTTGCTGTTGTTTAGATGGTAGTATATTGTAATTATGATGAATCTTTTTTCTTTTTTTTTGTTCCACTCTCATTTCTTTGGGAATGGAAACAGTTTTTTTATGCCTAAAAAAATAGAGTTGATCAGGAATTGATTCGCTGCTGAGTGTTTCTTACTGCTTTAGTGAAGACATAAATAATGCTTATATGGTTTAATCATTTTAAACCAAAGCAACTGGAACCAGCAGAATTACTTCTCATGAACATAGTCTTGTGTGAAGGAAAGAGTTATGTTGTCTTAAAGAAGTGTCTTAGGTCTCCTCTGTGTTTTTAGGACACTGATAAGGTTACACTTATGTTTATTGTGCAAGCAGCAATGCATGTGCACTGCACTTATACATGTGCGTGTATGTGTGCATAAAACAGCGTTATGGGTTGTGCTTACAGATTATGTAGAAATCAAAAGTACAGTATAAAAGGAGGCAGGGGTGGGGAGGTGGGTGGGTAAAGGTAAACATAAAGTAATGGAATGTATGATTATTAGTTACAACAGTAAAACAGGATATATATGTATATTTATGATATGCATTGTTAAACTTGCTGAATAAAGAATCTGAATGTAGGTATATTACAGTGATGTATTATACTCACAGGTATAGTCCAGCCCTGCAGCAGATGGTCAGTTGGCTGATGACGGTCTCGCCGTCTGAACGTCCTTTTATCAACGAGGTCATACAGCGAGTAGAGACGCTACAGTACAGTGCAGAGAATCGAGTTTGACACCTCAGTCAACCGTTCTTCTGTGATGAGCGTAGTACTTGGCCATGCCACGTAAGAGGGATGTGCTGAAACATGTGCATTTGGGGCTCTGTGTTCAGTTCTGTTGGGAAACTCATTGCAGTGCACTGAGGAACCTGTGTGATGGTGATAAACAGATATGCTCCAAGTGCATGAGACACACTAAGTCTTCTGACTGGCGCAGCTTCCATGAAGTGTTGCAGGTTTGTTTTGAACATCACAGAGGAACAGTGGCTTGTGTCCATGATGACCACAGGTGCCCAAGAACTGCATCTGCAAGACCTAGTGTGACAACACAAGTTCCAGAATCTTGTGCAATTCCTGAGGAAGACTCTTGCATGGTTCCAATCACAAGAATCTAGTATGACTGTAGAGAACCATAATCTAGTGAGACGCATACCAGAATCTAGTGAGACTCTTGAATACCAGAATCTAATGAGACTTCAATACCAGAATCTAGTGAGACTCTTGAGTACCAGAATGTAGTCTGACTCTTGAGTACCAGAATCTGCTGTTACTCTTCAGTGTCCAATTGGTGTAACTAGAGTTCCAGAATCATGACTCTTGGTACCAGAATCTTCTTTGGTTTCTGGAGCACTAGAATCTTACATGACTTGGGGAGTACTGTAATCTCTGTGTGACCAAGCAACGGCATTTGTATTGCTCTCTTGAGTACCACACTTAACTGATGCATTTTAACCAGAAACGTGAAGATTTAAATTTAGCCAGATATATTTCTCAAGGCATACTGAAGGGGAACAGAAATGTTCTTTTAGGACCGCCTGTCTTCCATTTGGGGTGCATTATACAGCCATTTCCTGATGTGGACTCCAGACAAAAAAAAAATCATCAGAGGTCCACATGTCTCACTCTGCTCAACACCTTTGAAACTCTCAGCATGTGACAGAAAGTTGGTATTATGACTGATTTGTACATTCAGTGTCACAAGGAGAGATAATAGGATCAAAGCACTGTGTCCAGTATTAGGAACTTTTTCTGTGTACTATGTATATTTCTTTTTGATGGGATTTACATTTCACACTAATTATCACTGTAAATGGCTACATCCTGAGGGAGTTTGAGATGAGGGACCAAGCTAATTACTGTCTTCACTGCTAATTTAGTTGCTGTTTGTCTCTAAACCTTCCCAGTGTACTCATTACCATTGTTTTCTTTGGGCTTGGCAGTACTTGCCGCTGCACTGGGTTTTTCGTCTCAGATCCAAGCAGCTGGTAAGGCTTGAGTGAAGTTCTGGAATACATGATTTTTATTGATCCATCATGCAAGGTGCTCAAGAATCAGATTCTACAGCCACTGACTGGCTGCCAGCCCAGTTAAAAGCTGACCCCCAACCTTCCTAAATCTCACTGAGGAGGAATCAGCCATCATCATCACCATTACTCCACTGTTGATTTGTTTGCACAGATGCTTTTGTTGTATGTACTGGATCTTAGAACTGTGGTAAGTGGGTGGTTGAGTGCTGTTAAAACTGTTAAAATATACATATTTTAAGTATATAGTTTTGATTATTATTTTGATTTTCTTTATTTTTTATCTGCGTGCCTCCACTTTTTCTTTTTTGCTGCATTACACAGTAGTATGTGGGACCAACGTTTGTGTCTAGTTTTGTTCAGTCCAGGTGCTGCACTTGTGATAAAACTGTTACCTGTTTATATATATATACCTCTGACCTGGACTGATAGCTCTGCTCTGTAAATCAAATCTAAATTTGATTAGTAAATCAGGTATCTCTGTTGTTTGATTGCTTTGGGCCTCTAAGACTTTTTGTAGCTGTTCCAACTAGTTCTTCTGTTGTTGCTTTTTGTGCTAGTTATTTCTGGCTGCTTTGTGTTGTTGATAAATTACTTATTAAATTTGTGATGAAGGTTTCAACTTTTGGATGCGTTTCTATTACTGCAAGTACTGTACATAAAAACTTTTAGCAGTTTGTCCGTCATGGTGCAACGCATGTGGTTATCATTTAAAACCCGTGTTGGTATAACATAAGCATAAAATGTTTATAGTCATTGTGGGTGTTGTTGCTTCAAATGCAAATCTTCTTGTGGAGTAACAGCACCACTGTTGAATGTATTACTGTATGTCTTTAAAAGGTGAACTCTGGTGGTTTTTAATTTGTGTGTGTGTTATTTTTTGGTCTTGTATTGTGCTGTGGACTCAAAAGGTGATCCAAACACTGATTTGTTAGTCTGATATGATAGGATATTTTCAGTGAACGCAATGATCAAAACCATAAATATGATGGTTTTAGCTTAATACTTTCACCCTGATATAACTGTAATGGTTGAGTGGACATAAAACAGCAAGTTACTTACTAGTTTAATACTTTAGAAAGTTTTAATATCTTTTTAATTATATTGGAGCAATTTTTGTTGTTGTTGACATTATAAAGTCTGTGATGTACATTCCAAATGACAGCTCTCTAACCACTTCCACAAATCTTCGCAAGTTGTAACTTCTTGGTGTATAAATCTGCTCTGGATCAAGTCACTGGTGCTGTGCATAGGACGGTTCTTTCTTTTTGTGTGGTCAGTAGATGTGCTTGTTGTTTGTTTTGGAGGGGGGGGGGGGGGGGGGGCAGTGATCTGAGCTGGTGATGGGAAAAGGGGGGCAAATTCTCAGAAGTTATTATCATCATGCAGTTTCAGTGATCTTACTCAGACAGCATCTGATTTTTCTTTCTTTTCTTAATGACATCATTCAAGTTTTTTGTTAATGCAGCAAATGTGTCAGTTACCTCCATTAAATAACATGTTAACATTACTTAAATCATGATTGTGATTGTGTGCAAATGTGCAATCAGCCAATAAAGTTTGACCTCAATGGGATAAATATTTGCAGTGACAACTTTCAGTTTCTTACCAGCACCAATGTGACCTTGACATCAGATTCATGTGAGAAATAATTGTGAGAAATAATTATGTAAAAGTGTAAATTAGTATGCAAAATATGAAAGATCTCAATTAAATGGTCTCCAGCAACAAGCCAACAAACGCTTGAAACAGTAAGGTACTTAACAAATCTGAAAACTCATCAATTATCTGTGTTAAATTACATCCAGGCCACAAACAGATCTTGTCTGCAAGCTTGTGAGTGTCTTTAATAACCTACAAAGTCTGAATTTGCTTGGATAAGAACTGACAAGACCATGCAGCTTGCAGGATCACCTTTCCAACGCCCTTGTAATTAGGTCAAGGATGCATGGAAGTTAAATGAAGGTTATGACTGTGCAAGATCTGAAAGTTACTGCGAATAAAATCTATGAGAAAAGAAATCGGTGTTGCTGTTTCTGCCACGGGCAGCCTTGTGAATATTTGTCAAGATTTGTCGTTCAGTTCCAAAATCATGAGTTACACCAAATGTTAAGAAACAAGATTGTTTCATTACATTGGTAGACCATCTTCAAAAATAAAAGGGAACACAATTTAGGGGCTTTTCTTTTCTGTGACAATGTTGTACCCTCCTGATCCCCTGACAGGGAGAGCAAACCTAGCACTCTCTCCTTTACACACACTCACAGCTGCGAGATGGACAATTTCAAAAAAATTTTTTGTCTTTTTGCCCATTGCCTCCATCCTTATAAGCATATAACAAATGAGAGAGAGAGAGTGATGCTTGTCCTACCCATAAGGGGATCAGGAGGGTGCAACTCTGTCGTGGTAAAGAAAATGCCCCTAAATTGCATCCCCTTTCATTTCCAGAAGTTGTCTACTGTAAGTATGCACTAACACATTGTTGGGTAAATAATTTATTTCACACCATGCACCATTCTCCTTCTCTTCCCTTTTATGACACACAAGCATACATCACTGCCTTCAATCAAGTCTTTTTTTTTTTTTTAGTGTGCAGTTATCCTCACTGGTTTCACACACGCAATTTCAAACATGCACTAAACATGCAGGCACAATCCTGGTTCGTCTCCACAGCTGCTGTAATACATAGTGCCGAAACGACATTCTCCCCTTTCCTGTCACAAGCAGTAGTACACCGTCTCTGGTGACTGTAGCATGTGAAGCTGAAGCCTGCAACTTTGTGCTGCGAAGCTGAAGCCTGCAGCTTTGTGCTGCGAAGCTGAAGCCTGCAACTTTGTGCTGCGAAGCTGAAGCCTGCAGCTTTGTGCTGCGAAGCTGAAGCCTGCAGCTTTGTGCTGAGCAATGTCTACCAGGGGATCAAAGGGGGGGGGAGACAGGGACACTGAAGTCACTGGTCCATGGGCTCCTCCTCTGCCTCTTCATCAGAGCTACTGATTTCCAACTCGCCATTCTCTGCGTCAGCTTCATCCTCCAATCCTTCCCCTGCGCAAATGTAAAACACAGGGTATGACTACTTGAAAGTCCAGAGGGTGGGGGTGGGGATGGTTGAAGGCCCCCTTTTCCCAAGGCCTTGAAAATCGGTGAAAACTAGGTGCTGTAGAAATAATGAAAGGGACGGGGGGGGGGACATAATCAGTGCTTGAAAGATGTCTCATAAACAGCAACAGAGATATCCAAGTTGCCTACTGTGATTCACCTGGCTTGTGAGTATATACAAGGTATGTAAACTCCACCAGAGGCACATCCTCTGAGGAGTTTATATGTACCTTGTATTTACAAGGATGTACCTCTTAGTGGAGTTCATGTACCTTGTATTTACTCACATGCCAGGTGAGCTAATGTAGGCAACTCAGATCTTCGTTGTTGTGTTTGTGTGAGGTCTTTCAAGTGCTTTGTTGATTCTTCAGAGGCCCTCTTGGCCTCGTTCTCTTTTAGATAGGTGCTGTAGATGAGAGTCCTTGGAAACTGAGATCATGGCATTGGAACAAAGTGCTCAGACAATGTCCCTGCCTCTCCTCTCTCACATCCAGGAGTTTTGGGCACCAAGTCTTGGACTGAAAAATGCAACTTTTCCAGACCCAATTTTTGTTTGATCTTTCAAAATAAGAGGGTAAATTGGTTTTGGTAGCCCTCGAAAAGTGAGAATTTTAAATCCCCAAACAGGCATGAGCCCTGTAACATGTACTTGTTGGCTTCATTGAACACCATAACTTAGACCAGTGATGAACTGTCACTTCTGGGGCAGAAAATACCTGATGCTATAGTTAACTAAAAAATATCTACGCGCAGGGCTTATTCCTAAAAGTACTGGCTACACCAAAAATATCTGGTGGTTGGGGAGCTTATACCTATCCTGCATGCGTGAACATGTGTGTGATAAAATGAGCACAGAGGCACTCTTGGCACTCATAGGCCTTTGTAAATGTTCTGGGCTCTTTTATGAGATGTGGTGCCATGAATGCAGGTGCGAGTGCCTGCGTGTGTGTGTGTGTATGTGCTTAGAATAGTCTCTGTGGACAAGATTTTGCGCTTGACAAATAATTTATTATTTATTTATTAATAAATAATCTATTATTATTATTGGGCCAAACCAGAGACACTACACTACAGGGACTGGCAACTCGCTGCGAGCCTAAACGGAGTGGCCATGCGAGCAGGCTACAACCAAACAGGCAAGCGAAACTTCCGGTCTGTGCCGTGCAGTGACCGGCTATAGAGGGTTTCATACATCTACACCATCATTCCATCTATAATTTTATTCTTTAACATTCCGGTTACTATCCATTCACCAGATAGTTGGCCGCCACAGGATGTGTGTGTGAGACAGTGTGCGTGCGTGCATGCGTGTGTGGCTTGCTTGTTTAGCGCACGCGAGTAATGTATAAATCACTAAATTATAAATAAATAAAAAACACAATCTGAGGCTAATCTGCCTCTCATAGTCTGCTCCTTTTACGTATTTGCAGTTGATGTTTTTTGTTGTTTTCAGAACGCCGGCAGTCAATTCTTTTTCATAATTTTCCTCACAACATAGATTGCATTGCAGGATGCTGATTTCCAAAATTACTTCAATCAGAAAACCAAACCAGTCAAAAAAGTTGAAACATTTGAAAAGGTCTGTCATGTACTGTTCTGTGTGTGTGTTGTTTCTCTCTCTCTTTTTAAAATAATTTTATTATCATTTTATTTCACTACATGGTAAAAAGTTAGTTTGTAAACTGGAACGTTTTTCCGAATGGCTTTTTTTTTAAATCATCAATACGTGTACACGCTGGCATAATGAGTTAAACCCCGCATACAGACAAACAAACTTTTTTTTTAACAAAAAACTTTTACATTCGGTATATAATCATTATTATAATGGGTGGACGTTGATGCGCGAAAAAACAAACAAACCAGGTAGAGAGTTTCTGACGGGAGATAGGTAACTGATGTCGCTCAGTTTTTATCGTTGATTTGTCCGCATTAAAAATAAATATATAGATATAATATAAAACAACAATGCTGGAATGAAAAAGAGAACCCTAAAGACAAAATACCTTGTCTTCCTCTCACTTATTTTTCAAACCATGAGATAAATCTGGTGTATCTACTGAACAGGAGTCAATGCTGCGTAAGCTACTATTAAACAAACAAAAACAAAAGAAAACAAGAACAACAACAAAAAAAGCTCAGAGTAATCTGAAGATATTGTATAGCAGATACCTTCAAAATTGAATGGGCATTGTGGTAGGTATGATCTGAGCGTAAAATGCACTTTAAAATCAAAACAATCTCAGCCCTCCCTACCGACATTAGCTACAGAAAGTTACAGTCACGCGCTGACCGGAAGAGTGGAGTGCCTGTCCGCCAACCACCTGCCTGTTGTGCCACTCCGTTTACAGGCTTATCGTGACACGGCTCGCTCACTTGGCTATCCCCTTGCTGTACTATCTCTGGCCAAACCAACTGGCTGACAAACACATGTAAATGCCCAGCAATGCTCTTATTCCCTACTGAGTATTCAAGTTGCTCAGTTGCATTAACCACATCTGCTACATTCAGGCAGCTGTATTCTGTGCTCAGGGCTAGAGAACCACTTACCTGGGCCCAGTTCCTCCAACAGTTCCGTGATGTGTTTCTTCAGCTCCTCATCCTGGTGTTTGACTTTGTCAAAGACCTGCAACAACATCACAGTAACATCGCTCATCAGCTTGTTGCATTCGTAGCTCAATCTGAACGGGAGTAAAGTTAACCTTCGTTTAAATCAGCTCTGTATTTCTCGATTTCCTAATCAAATTTAAAATGTCACACAGCATTAGAAATGGTTGGGGGGAGGGGGGAGGCAGCATTAGAAATGGCCCGTCGTCATGTTAAAAAATCCCACTGCCTTTCGCCCATTAGCAGTTTAGCAGTCAGGTAGTTGAATTCACAATTTACCCAGACTACCTGATGTCTGGAACCAACCCTGGCCTGACTGCTTGCACTGAGCTGCTGCAAAAATCCTCAATCAAACAGACTTTTTGCAATGCTTAAAGGCTGAATGCAAGTCCATAGCCCAGGTGTCCAGTCCACACAATGAAATCATCTGAATAAATCCCAGGTATCCAGGTCCAGCCCAAAGAAGACTGGGATAAGCTGATAATGTATGTATGGCAAGACTCACTTTTCTAGTTTTGGATTGGTAATGCCTGGCACCGGCTGCATAGTGCATTTACCATTCTGGATTTGAGTAGGTAAAGCCAGTCATTGGTCATGTGGTCCATCCGACCTAGCTACATTCGGGTCCACATGCTATTCTGGCTTTGAGCAGATAATACCTGGTATTGCTTGCATGGTCCACATGACCCACCTTTTGGGTCAGGTAATGCCTGGCATTGGTTACATGGTCAACTTGACCTACCATTCTGGCTTTGGGCAGGTAATGCCTGGAATTGATCACATGGTCAACCTACCATTCTGGCTTTGGGCAGGTAATGCCTGGAATTGGTCACATGGTCAACCTGACCTACCATCCTGTCTTTGGGCAGGTAATGCCTGGCATTGGTCACAACCTACCATTCTGGCTTTGTAATGCCTGGTCACATGGTCCACCTGACCTACCATTCTGGCTTTGGGCAGGTAATGCCCAGCACTGGTCACATGGTCCACCTGACCTACCATTCTGGCTTTGGGCAGGTAATGTCCGGCATTGGTCACATGGTCCACCTGACCTACCATTCTGGCTTTAGGCAGGTAATGTCCGGCATTGGTCACATGGTTCACCTATCATCCTGGCTTTGGGCAGGTAATGCCTGGCATAGGTCACATGGTCAACCTGACCTACCGTTCTGGCTTTGGGCAGGTAATGCTAGGCATTGGTCACATGGTCCACCTGACCTACCATTCTGGCTTTGTAATGCTTGGCATTGGTCACATGGTCCACCTGACCTACCATTCTGGCTTTGTAATGCCTAGCATTGGTCACATGGTCCACCTGACCTACCATTCTGGCTTTGGGCAGGTAATGCCTGGCATTGGTCACATGACCTACCATTCTGGCTTTGGGTAGGTAATGCCTAGCATAGGTCATATGGTCCACATGACCTACCATTTCCTTTCTTTGGGTAGGTAGTGCCTGGCATTGATACATGGTCCCCTGGCTTTGGGCAGGTAATGTGTGGCATTGGCAGCACAGTCTATCTACCATTCTGGCTTTAGGCAGGTAATGTGTGGCACCGGCAGCACAGTCTATCCACTATTCTGGCTTTAGGCAGGCAATGCTTGGCATTGGCAGCATAGTCCATTACCTGTCTGGCTTTGGAGAGATAATGCCTGGCATTGGCAGCATAGTCAGCACCTTGGAGATAGTTGGCCCACCCCAGCATGTACCACACGTCAGGAACATCCTCATCCTCATCCAACAGCAGTTCCAACACCTCAGTTGACAGCTGACAAAGGTAATAATGTTGAGGCAAGGACAAGGCAGATATTGACACCAGAACCACTTTGTACTCAAGGGGATATTTTGTTACTGGGTAATATTACTAATAACTGTTCTCAGTTTACAGTTTGCATTTAAATATAAAAAATCTTCAATGTAACCATGACAAGAGACAGTTGTACCTTCCTGCAGCAAAATTAATATTGTTGATTTGTTCTCCATCACTTATCTTTAAAATTATACAAAGTACTCAGTTTAATATGGTTGATCTCTGCTGCACTTGCATTAACATCTCCTGTAATAAAAGACTCACCTCATATTCACCAACTTCTATCAAGAGTTTGCCTGCCTGCATCCTGGTAGCAAAACTTAGAGGGCACAACTGAAACAAACAAAGAGGACTTGCAATAAGAAAACAACAACAACAACAAATACAATTGTCTATGTCTTTGCAGCTGCTAAGAAGAATGTCAACTGCTCACATGTAAAAAAAATATCAAGATTCAAAAAAATATCTTCAATAAGATCAGCAATGTCATGTTTTACTTCATACAGAAGATTCACTGACTGTACAGGGGTGGGGGGAGGGGGTAAGCACATGAGCATAGGAATTCATGGATGCTGAAATAAGTGTTTCGGTTAGTCTGCGTGCACATTCCTCCAGACTACAACTGCGTGGACATGTTTTCTGGAATAATCTCACTGTAATAACGAATACAGTAATAGTGATTGTGGTTGGGAGGGGTGGGGGGTGGGGAGCACATGAGCAAAGGGGTTCCTTGATGCTTAAATTAATGCTTTGGTTAGTTTGCATGCGCATTCCTCCAGACTACAACTGCGTGATCATGTTCTCTGGGATAGTGATTGCAGGCAGGAGCACATGAGCAAGGAGTTCCTTGATGCTGAACTAAGTGTTTCAGTTGTCAGCGTGCACATTCCTCCAGACTACAACTGTGTGATTGTGTTCTCCATGATAATTTCACTGTGATAACTAATACTGACTGCAGGAAGCGGGGGGATGTGGGGGGGGGGGGGGGAGCACATGAGCAAGGAGTTCCTTGATGCTGAACTAAGTGTTTCAGTTGTCAGCGTGCACATTCCTCCAGACTACAACTGTGTGATTATGTTCTCCATGATAATTTCACTGTGATAACTAATACTGACTGCAGGAAGAGAGAGGATGGGGGGGGGGGGGGGGGGGGAGGATTTCATGTGTAACTAACACTGACTGCGGGAGGGGGTGGAGGAGGGGGGGGGGGGCACATGAGCAAAGAAGTTCCTTGGTGCTTAAATGAATGCTTCAGTTAGTCTGCATGCGCATTCCTCCAGACTACAGTTGTGTGATCATAAAATTATTCTCCATGATAATCTCACTGTAATACTGATCACAGCACAGTAAGCGGGCCACATGGCCATTTTTTTTCCCCTTTCCTCACCTCAACAGGATCAAACTGTTCCTCATCAATGTCCCCCTTGTCTGCCGCCTGTAGCTGCGGCAGCCACAGTGATACGCTTTTCTTTATGGCTTCTGTGGCTTCCTGCAAGTGACACAAAAACAAGTCCTTACTGTCAAACCCGTTTGGCGTCTAAACCTGCAGCTGAGGCAGCCACAGGGATACGCTTTTCTTTATGGCTTCTGTGGCTTCCTGCAAGTGACACAAAAACTAGTCCTTACTGTCAAACCCTTTTGGCGTCTAAACCTGCAGCTGAGGCAGCCTGCATCAAAACATGGATCTGTGCAGAAACGAAACAGAATCATTTATATACATACAGAGAGAGAAACGAAACAGATACATTCATTGGCAATGTGTAACTGGCAAATTTAAAATGGCAAATTTTAACTGATATACATCCACCATATTTTTTTCTTGTCTTTTTTTTGTTTGTTTTTTGTTTTTTTTGTTAGCGTACTCTGTGTGGTCTGGAGGCAAAACTGTCCAGGTTGATTTCTACAATTCTGAATCCCTGTACTGATGTAGCTAAACACAGGAATGTTTGTCAAACCCTACCTTCCTGAAAACCTGGATCTGTATAGAAACCAAACATAAATTAATGTAGAACAAAACAGAAATAAGCACTGGCAATGTGTAACTGGTAGATTTGCATTGGCAAATTTTAAAAACTGTAACTGGTACATTATCTTTTCTTTTTTATTAGCATAATCCCTGTGGGGGCAAGATTGTCCATGTTGATTTCTACTTGTCTCAATTCATAAAATGTTATACTGATGGAGCTAAACATGAGGATGTTTGTCAAACCCACAGACACTGAATATTATTCAATGCCTGTGGTCAAATCCTATCTGCATGAAGACTTGGATCTGTTTTTAAATGAAACAGAAATAAAACAGAAAGAAGCACTGGCAATGTCTAGCCAGCAAATCTGCACAGGCAATTTTTCACAACTGATATTGGTACTTAATCTTTTTTTTTAAATACTTTATTTTAGCACAAGCTGTATGGGGGAAAGACTGTCGTTGCCGAGTTCTATATTTCTGAGTCCATACATGGACGGTAGTCACTCATGTAGAACCACATGTGAGCGCAATGAGTCTGCTCAAGAGAGTGGAGAATAGTGCTATATAAGCAATCACCAATCAATCAAATGTAGCAAAACATGGGACTGTTCGTTAGGGGAAAGAACTCTGCACTTACATCTTTTCTGTCTTTGGACAAGAGAAAACTGGCGAGGAGCTGACGAGCTTCTGGGTTGCTGGGGTCAGCCGCCACCGCTTTCTGCACGCTCTCTTCACATCTGGCTTCCGCTCCCTCCACATCACTGGCAATGCGTCAAAACACATACACACCCTGGTAATAATTACTGTAAAAGCTGACAGTTTTGAAACACCTGTTATTACTATTGAGGCTTCAAGGAGCTGCAGTGGCTGGCAAAGATCAGCATCACTGTGGGAATCCAAAAGGAATAAAAAATGCCACAAAAATTGAAAGTTCAAATTTATGTGATTCGTGTTTTTGTTTTGTTTTTTAACATTTGAAACAAAGCTGACTGCTAGTGTTCTGAAACAAGATCAAAACATACAAAAAGTCAAGAAGAATGCTTACTTTGGTTGGACAGTTGATACAAAACATGCTCAAATTTATTTGCAGTGAAAAAAAAAAAATCAAGCAACAAACAGACACTAACAAGATCATGAAAGGAATGAAATTTGATCTGCGTAGCTTTCAGTTCATTGACATTTTGGGTTATTTTTGTTTGGGTTTCAGTGTTTGTTTGCTTGATCTTTTTTCTTTCTTTTTTAAGCCTGGAAAAAGGCACCTCAGTTTTCCCCCCAAATTCCTAAACTGTTAAAGACTGCACGATCCCTGAAAGAGTTGGGACGTACCAAAGGTCAGTGAGGTAGATCTCTGCCACTGAACAGTATGCGTTGGAAATTTCCTGGTCAGTAGGGCCATCAGCTGAATCACGACAGGCTGCTGCTAGCTATGTGTCGACAAATCAAAGCAAACAGAAAACATGTATACGTCAAAGATCAAGTCATACATAACATGTACTGCACACTAATTATCTGGTTATCACTAAGGAGTGAGTCAAACATCTTCACACCCACCCCAAAACTAAACAACAACTAGAAGTTACTATTGATTATTTTCTGTGCAACTATCAATTTCAAGATGCATACATGTAAATGCACTGCCAGGAAAAAAGTTAAAACAGTGTAACAGTAACTCAAATATGCAAGGCCCCAGTTTTGCATAGGATTTTGACTGACTTCATGAATAAATGTAAAACCAAAACAACAACAAATTTCACAGAAATAAAAATAAATTAAAAAAATAAAGAGAAGAAAATAGGGTACCACTCCAAAAAGCCAAAAAATGCAGTTGCCTCCACTTCCATAGATCTCTCCCAAATGTTGCCTTTGAAACTCACCGTGTACAGACACACCAAAGACTCATTACCCAGCCCAACTCCCATACGAACCTCCTGTGCTTCTTTTTCTTCTTTCTCCTTCAGCATCAGTTGTATTCCCTTCTGAAAACACTCCACGGCCTGTGCTCCCTCAAACAGCTGGCCGAGGTACATGTACTTTGAATAGCCTTCATTGGGACACACCTCCACTGCCCGTCCAAAACACTGCACATACCAGGACAGTAGTTAGCACAGTGCAGAACCCTGATGAGAGGTCATTGCTCCCTTTATTTTATAACTTTTTCTGAAACCTTTCTCCTTCGCTGCCATAAAAATGAAAAAATGATCAAGGAACAGTACCAATCCCTTAAAGGAAAGCTACCCTTCTCAGATTCAAATTGAAAATCATTTCTCAAATTCTTGGAACTGGTCAAAGGAAAATGGCCCGCAGTAAAAATTAAACAAAATATAACTGAGCGCACTGTTCATTTAAAATAAGTTTTACAAGTTGTCAGCATCAATGACGTTTTTTTCATGAGCTCTTTCCCACATTTTGTCACCAGTGTGTATCTGACATGACGGATGGATCACCAGAAGCTTTCAGTGCTGCACACATTACAAGTCACAGAAGAAATACATATGGTTTTCCTGTTTGCCACTGACTTGTTCTGTTCTTAATGTTGTAGGGTAGAGTCTATTCTGTGGAGTGAACTTTTGACGGTGTATTGCAGCATTCTAGAAAAGTGGTGATCTATTGGGTTAACCCCATGCTTACTTTTAGCCCATTATGTAACTAAAACCAGTAACTGTTTTGGTAAAATTAGCTGGCAGATGATTAAAAGTAATGCTACTGAAAAATAATGGCTTGAAAATAAAAAACATTTGTTTAGAAACAAAAATGGTTGCAGCTTGTTCCTTTAATTCCAATATGAAATATGAATGAAGATCTGACCAAGGACTACCCTTCTCTAAAGATACAAGATAATTTTATTAACCCACCGCGGAAAGTACATAAAACATATTAAGATTACAAGACTATTTATTTGCCAGTGACATTTGAATGTGCACAGGAATTTTTCTTGGTCAGTTGGTGACATTCCATTCATTACAATGCATTTATAAATAGACACAATAATACAATTAGCCATGTATAAAAGTTAATGCACACACACACACACACACACACACACACACACACACACACACACACACACACAGAGGCAAGTGCACACACACACACACACGCTGACATGCAATACATTTTCATTTTTGCAGTTTCACACAGGAGGGGTGCCAGCAACCTACACATCCAACTTTTGAACCATGCACACTATAACAAGCCACTTCTAAGTCACAGTAAATCACAGCCACAGAAAATATTATATACAGTTATATAATATTACATAATGACATTGCACCAGTTGCTTCCCATTCACTCCCAAACGTTCATTCCTCCACTTTACCCCAACCTCATTGTCGATGTATCACCTTTTCCAGACATTCTTTATGTTTATGATGATTTTAGAAAACATGTTCTACCATATTATGTAACAATAGCACTGTAACCACTTCAGTGGATATATCCAAAAGGTGCTATACCTATAGGGCGATTCAGGCGGGGTTGTTAACTCCCTTGACTTTTGCCCGGCATCGCTTAAGTCCCTTGGCTACTTTTACTTCCGGTGCATACTTTCTTCACAATGGAAGGCAGTGACAGTGAATTTGTGAATTTTACACTGCCAGCTTTAAAGGCATTTTTGGAGGCCCATAGTCATAATGTGTCTGGCAACAAGCAGTAACTTGTTGCTCGTGCTATAGGGTGCCCCAAAACGCATTTTTTCTACGAACTCGCAATCTTCTGGTCAGCCAAAAAACGATGCAAACACTTTTTTTCCACCCTCCATCACCTTTCCACGGTAATTTTTGCAACTGCAACAGTATTGGCATTTGTACTGCTTCGCGATTCTAGGTTCAACTTCCACTGTTATACACAGTGTGAAGCAACGCCTACTCAGAAATTCGCTTTGCTGAATCGCCTAATTACATTACAAGGCTACAGTCATTTGTTCAGAGTCACACGTGACAACAGTCTTCTCGAGATCAGCGAATAATGCTACACAGTAGATAAGTACATAAATGTGATCAATTAATTAAAGCAAATTATTGTCACTGCATGCCCATTGATCCAACAGCATTATTCCATCTGGGTGAGAGAAAAAACAACAACAAAACCCTCAGTTCAGCCAGCTGCATAATGTATTCATTATGCTGTACTTTTACTGTTTTAGTGTTTTACCACTGGCGTGTTTATGGTGGTAGTGGTCCACAAAATCACCAGTAATGATCAGCCACTTACCTGTTTAGCTGCCTCGGTATTCCCTAGTTCCAGCAAGAGTGAACCTGATGTTTCCAGAGCCCGCACATTGTCTGCATCTTGCTCAAGTGCACGCTGGCAAAATTTCTGAGCTAATTCATAGTGGAATTCATCTATAAACTGTTCTGCCTGAAACACACAGAGTTAACTTTCACTTCCAGGTCTCATATGTTTGTTGTCCCCATTGGCCCATACCAGTAAAAACTCTGTATTATATTTAGTCATTACATATTAAAACACACACTAATTTGAAAACAAAGCATAAAACTATTAAAAGAATATTAGATTTTTATTTATTAATGTTCAATAACCTGATTTTGAAACCAAACTATCAATATATTTTTTCAACAAGTCAAAAATTAACTGTTATTAGATTTTTCTACTTTTTTAGTGTTAATAATGTATGACTGACAATGCCAATGTTATTACTAATATTAGTTAGGAACAATGATCAAACATCTAACAGCTCTGGATGATGACTGAAATTTTGTTAATGTACTTGTAACTAAGCAAACTATGTAAATCAACAAACAAAAGCAAAACAACAATACCTTATCTAACAGCTCATCAATGGAATACTCAGGTGATGACTTGGCATTTGGTTTCTTTGAGGTCTGTTTGTCCAAGGTCCTGGCAGCTTCTTTTAATTCCTGCTTCCTCTCCTCTAAAACACATACACACACACACACACACACACACACACACACACACACACACACACACACACACACACACACACACACACACACACACACACACACACACACACACATTAACATTAACCACAAGTGGGTAAG
This sequence comes from Alviniconcha marisindica, assembly GCA_018857735.1. Classification (NCBI taxonomy): domain Eukaryota; kingdom Metazoa; phylum Mollusca; class Gastropoda; family Provannidae; genus Alviniconcha; species Alviniconcha marisindica. The sequence continues at coordinate 186,604 of JABMCL010003660.1, forward strand.
TGAAACTGAAAGCTGCTGATCAGGGTTCATGGTTTATACCTGAGGACTGCTACAGTTAAAGGTAGCTGGACTTCATGGTTTATGAACCACTACTTTGGAGTATCCGGCCAGCAGTCCAGTCATACCTGGGGACTGCTACAGTAGCTGGACTGCTGGCCAGATACTCCAAGTCCAAAGTAGTTATAAATTTAATATTTTACAGTTTGTGCACTTTTGCCCCAGCCTTCTCTCTCTCTCCTCTCTCTCTCTCTCTCTCTCTCTCTCTCTCTCTCTCTCTCTCTCTCCAGTTTCCACCCATATTTTTCTTGTCATATTTATGAGCATAATCCCCAAGCAGTTTTTAATGGATGGTGGCTGCCAACACATTAAAAAAAAAGAAGAGTTGTAATACTAATAGACTTGAGGCAACTGAGTCATCCTGGAGTGCTGGTCATGCTTGGGTATTTGGAATAATTACATTTACAAATATATTGGCTGACAAGTGACATGTATGCATATGTACATAGTGTGATAGTTTAGTAAGATTACTGAGAAACACAAGAGTTGTAAAATGTACAACTGGTTTAATTACCAGCTATATTTACAGTCGTGAGCTCAAAAGCCAGAGACTGAGCCGAAGTATGCCTAAGTTCCGTTTTGCCTACGACTAGACACAGTGTGACAGTAGCACTGCATCTGTTCAAGCTCAAAAATATATTGCTCTAGCTTTTTGTTGCTTCTGTCAAAATAAAACCTCCATCAGAATGAAATGGCATCTTCATCTTCATTAAACTGTACTCACGTAAAGTTTTTCCGCCTTTCTTTTTAAAGTTTTTCTTGCCCATTATCACTAACAGGAACACACACACTGCCTTCGCCACATGTGCTCTTAGATTCAACAGTGGCGTCGAAGATATCTATATACCAAAATAATGGGTTTTTTTATTTATTAAGATTAATAATTCAGGCTGCGTTTTTGTCACTTGCTACACAAAGCATTTTAAAATTTATATCCGTCATTGCACGAATCAAGTTAATTGCTGAAAGCCCCTTGACTAAGTCAATGGAAGAAGACGAAAGAAATGCATTTTAGTTTATTCGTTAAAATTAGTTTTTTAGATGTTCTTTTGGCTCCTTTGGTGTGACGACAAGGAAGGGACTTCCCGTTGACGAGGCGTGAGTGCTAATTTCGTTTTGCAATTGACAGTGAAAGACATTTGCGCACATATATTCATATATGTGCAGACTTCACTGCAAGTATTAACTATTATGGTGCATGTATTCTATTTTACCTGCCTCATGTGGACAGGAATGGTGAATACCTGCAATAACTTTGAGTACCAAGCATGAACAGCACCTGTCAAGTGTCGGCCAGTAAAGGACATAAGTTCATGATATACCCAATACTTTATTGTCATAGTTCAGGAGCTGTGTGAGAGTCGAGGTGGCCGTCCTGAGCTGTCCGTCCTAACGAGCCTTCTGGTTTCCGTGGACGTAAAGAATTATTGAACTGTGCTTCAGTATTGGTCACAACTTGTCCCTAATATGTCAACTGACATCTGAGGACATTAGGCATCACTTCATCATCGTCATCAATACTTTATTGATCCTTAAAAGGAAATTAGGTTGTCTGCCCTCCATTTCAAATATTGACGTATTCATATCCTTCGTAACAGTGTAAGTGCGTGCGGTTCTCGTTGCAGGGGACAGCACACCAGTGACAAATGTCACAGAATTCAACGGCATCACCTCAGACTCAGAGATTGGCATCCAAACCTGTTAGGACTACTGCATTTTCTATAGACAATGTGGATATCAGGGAACAAGAGCTGATTCAGTCGCAGCTTGCTAAAGCTTTGGATTGTAAGTATAGAATACAGTTAAGGCAATTTTGAGATATCTATGCAGCTTTAATGAAGAAACTAGCCTTCTTATGTTTGATGATTTTTGTTTTTTTGTTGGTATAAATGTTTATTTTAGTCATGATCTTTCTGTTGCATTATTTTTCCATCTGCCGGCTAATTTTACCAAACAATTGCCAATCATTATGAGTTATAAATAGATTGGACTTACATTTTTTTCTGGAACACAGCAGTACATTGTCAAAAGTTCACTCCACTAAGATAAAAACAACTGGTGACAAAAATTATTGCAATCCACTTGTATTTCTTCCCTTACCTGTACACAAAACTGAAAGTTTCTGGTGTTCTGGGACACCAAAGACACTTTAGTGTCATCCAAAATAAAGTGCAGGAAAACAGTGCACAATGCAGTAATCAGCTTGTGAAACAAGAGTTAGTTATGGTGTCCAAAAAAGTCACCTTATAAAATGGATATAAAATCAGTAGCACATTCAGTAACAAAAGAATTACTGTGGATCATGTTCATTTAAGTGGTGCCAAGCTCACAAGAAGTTTAGTCTGGAAAGGAGAGTTCCTTTAAAATTAAAGTTTAATGTTGGTTGGATGTTTTACGTATAAATTTGTTAATCATTGACTTTTTGCCCCAGTGTTTGCTGTTGTGTTTCTAATATAATTTGTTATTTTATGATTGGTGTAAATGTGTGAGTGAGTCAATCAGTCAATCAATATTTTATGTCTGTTCACAGCAAGGTCATATTAGACCCCCGAAAACACATAAAAACTATATGAGTGAGTATACTTGGCACCATGTAAATATCCTCCCCAAAACAACAACAACAACAAACACTTAAAAAAATACCACAATGAAATGACAACAAATCACCACCTAACTATATGTATATATATATATATGCTTAAAGTCAACAACACCGTTTCCACAGCTATTGTATGCAGGTGCATCATTTAGGTATTGACATTATATGACAAGTTTTAGTGCATTAGAACTCTTGATTTTTAAGACCACCTGCATGAGAGATTGCCCCTGTATTTAAAGCCACTTTTATAAACTTTCTTCCTCTTGAGTACCTGTATAAACGGTACACAAATGAACCCCACCCTGACCCTCCAAAGACCACCCATCCTGTCAGTAGAGAGCAGTTTTTGTTGTTGTGATTTTTAGGATGACATTGCATCAGGGTTTCTGCTCCACTTGACATTAATTGGAAAGTGAGAACTTCTCTAAAGAATGGAATCTTATTTGTTTAAAGCCAGAAAGGTGACTGAAACTGAATTAATTACTTGGTTTTCTTCTTGGTCATGTTTATAATGTTGGTTGTGGTAGTGGTTATGGTGAAAATGATGATGGTCACAGTGTATACATATATATCATCAAAGTATGTGTGTTAATATATTCCTGTACAGTAACAGTTGTGTATGATTGTGAAGCCAAGGTGAATCAGATTTGCATCCTGCACATAGCCATCCATTATATAGCCTAGTATAGGCTTATGCAAGTTATGGTTACCATCTGTGTGCATGTCTTCATCTTGTGTTTTCCAGGATAGTTCTGTGCAGGCTGTATTGTTGCATAGGTTTTGTAGCTTGAGCTTATGAGAGCACAATTTTTGTGGCCACCTAGCACTGTTGGCATGTTTTTTGCTTGGCAATTGTAATGTGCCACTTTTTGTTCATTTTTATTCTTGCATTCAATACATGTTGCAGCTGCATATGAACGAGCACTTCAGGAAGCAGTGCGACGTAGCCTGTCTTCTTGTTCTGAAGTATCACCTTTAGAGGTAAGTGAAATTTAGCTTCTTTTCCTGAAAAAGGCAAAATGCAGGCATTCAAATTCTCTTGTGTTATGGTAAAGAAAACACCCCTAAATTAAGTCCCCTTTTATTTCCAAAGATCATCTGTTGTCAAGATATGTATATCTATATATATGACTTATGAGCCTGTGACAAAAGGTTGTAATCTAAAGTGGGACACACTGCCTCAAAATGAAACTCCCAATAAGCTATTTTCAGTCTTACCATTAGAAAGTGGTACGTTTCAAGCAACTATTTCCATCATCAAAAAATGGTTTTGATCCAAGTGTGTGCTGTATGGGGTCAAAACTGGGGTCAGGTGAGGTGTGGTCGTTCGTAACAATGGACACAGTGAATGTCATAATAATACAGAGAAAAACCATTTGTATGCAATTTTAATGCGTCTGGTGCATTTAAGTAGCTGCTAGTAATAAAATCAGAGCAGTTATGACAAACAAATTCTGCTTTAAATGTAAGTATTATGTAATCACTGTGTCCAAATTTTGTGCTGAAGAATCTAGTGCAACAAATAATCATTTCAGACGCAGAACAACTTCAGTAAAGTTTTCAAACAAGGAACACTTTATTCCATAGTATACACTTAGTATAATGATAATGCAAAAAAATGCAAGGCAGGAGGCATATTCACACATTCCAACTTGTTTAAGTGCATGAATGTAACATTATGGCAGTGGACACAGTCTATGAAAACCAACATTCTATTCCACCCAGACTGAACAAACAGTACACAACTGTAGTGAATCTAGGCACAGTAATAGTATTATATGACAGGTGAAAAGAGTGACTTTCTGAACATGCAGATCACATTAAAACTTTAGGAAAATTTATAAGTCCACCCCCCACCCCCCAAAACAACAACAACAACAACACCAAACAAACAAACAAAAAAACACAACAACAACAACACACACATCCTTTCAAACTAAACCTGTCTGTCGATCACTGTCGGTGAAAAACTGCTGCCTCTGAGTCTGAGTGGAGTACATAGCGCTCAATGTCAGGGAAACTCTTTTTCTGTTTGCAATCAAGAAATCCCAATTTTCCTAATATATGCCTGGTGGTGAGGGCCTGAAGAACATGCTTCCTTTTTGTGAGTGTGAAGAACTGGATCTGTACATGATTTTCTGCTTGGCACACTTCCAGAACCTGCAACAGTTATCGAAAGTAACAGAATTTAATACCAGGGACAGACAGATGTCATCTAATGTATGCTTACTAAAACTAAAAGAAAAACAACACATTAAAAATGTGGTCAGGTCACAAAGTATGGCATCTTTAAGTCAGATACCTGTATTAAATTTTTCAGTACGTAAAAAAGGGAAACAGAAAGCTGCTGCGTGTACTTTGGACTGTAACAATCCTAAAATGCCCTTACATACCAAAGGTCTTTATTTATACAAGAGCAGTGAAAATGTTTATAATAAATTTCATTATAAGAAAATCTGAATGCAATGGCGGACGGTAGCAGGCAATCTTTAAACTTATTGGTATTTTGGACAAAGTCCGTTACGAGCGTCCAGTGTATTTTCAGTTTCATTTTTTGGGGTATGAAACGTCACGCATGGCTTGCAATTTGACTGGATACTAAAGTTAGTTTATTCAGTAGTCAAATGGTGTACAAGTTGGGAAGAATAGTTCAGCTGGTTAGTTGCTGTTTTCAGCTGAAGTCGAACAACCCATGTCCCACTTTCCGGAAGCTGCTTTTTGTCGATTTTTGTCAGGTATTTTTGTTTTAAAGCCTTCTCTTGGTGACCAGAGCTGCCAATTTTTACTTTAACTACTCATCAGTGCATACTGAATAAAAGCAACCACAATTTTGTGTAACTGTAGTAAGACGTAAATAAATAGGAGTATACAAACAGACCCAGGTTAAGTGGGAGCACCTTTTGTCACAGGCTCATATGGGAAATTTGTATACTGCACACAATATGCATCTTGTATAATAATTATATATATAATTGTGTGTGTGTGTGTGTGCACATGTATGTTTTAATGTGTCACCGTTTGTGAGGATGTGTGTCAGTATGTATGAATGTGTGCATTACTGCATGTGCCTGTGTGCATATAGGTTGTGTGTGTGTGTGTGTGTGTGTGTGTGTGTGTGTGTGAGAGAGAGAGAGTGAGTGTGTGTTTCTCTGTTCCTGAAAGTAAGCACACAGTCAAAGGCCGTGAAGGGTGTCGAAAGAAACCAACCTTAAAAGGACAGTGCCAATGTGTTTTCAGGGAAACTCTGGCATTGCTACTGACATGGACTATAGTCCAAACATCCATGGAGATGATGATGACAGTACCAACACTGAGGCTGGAACTCTGCTCACCAGAGAAGCAGGCCCTAGGTCAGCTGATGAGAACTGGTCCACCCTCAATGAGGTGGTCCATCTCCGACTAGATGATGACGAAGAGTCTGATGTCACGCCTGCCATCCCAGCCACAGACCTTGTGGACTTCAATGATGCTGATGATGAAGATGAAGTTGTGCCAAGGTCGCGGAGAGGACAGTATCAGCAGCGGACTCAGCAGCGGTCAGAGAGGCGGCCGAGCCTGGACAGGCTTAACGGCTACACATCTGAGAGGCGCCCTAGCCTGGACAGACTAAATGGTCCCACATCAGAGAGGCGACCCAGTCTGGAGCGTGCATATCAGTATCAGAGTGAGCGTCGACCATCACTTGACCGTCAGGACAACAACCAGTCAGAGCGCCGTCCGTCCCTGGAACGGGTCACAAACTACAGGTCCGAACGGAGGCCTTCGCTGGAGCACATCCGCAATTACCAGTCAGAGCGAAGGCCCAGCCTAGAGCGCCGAGATGGCCGGCCATCAGAGCGGCGGCCCTCGCTCGAGCGCTTGCAGCAGCGCGGCCTTGAGCGCCGGCCCAGTTTGGATCGGGTGCAGGCTGCCGCTGAGCGCTTGCAGGCCCTTAACAGCAAGCAGGACTCAAACAGCTCCACTCAGGGCATCAACACTCTGCGCCCCTGGCCCCTTAACCAGCAGGGCATTCCCTGCAACTGGAACACAGATCGGCTGCCCAGGGGGGACACAGATAACCTGTACTGCCTGGTGAAGCTGTCCCCCATGGATCGCGAGTACTCAGCCATCACGGTGGACTTTGAGGAGGCGGGGCTGAAGGTGGCCAGCGTGGAGCGGCTGCAGAACCTCATGCTGCTGGAGCGCTTCAACCATGAGAAGGAGCACCTGCTGAAACTGCGACCTCCAGGTATGGTTGCCTGTCTGTCTCTGTCTGTGGGTTAAAGGGGATCCCAAGTGAAGACATGGTTTGGCCAGAAAACGTAGAAAATGTGCAAAGATTTCCTTGCGCAGGCTTCATAGGGTTCAAGCTGTATTTAAGCAAGAAAAGTATGGTTTGAGTTTGGTTTGCAATGTGCAAGGATTTCCATTTGTGGGCTTCATAGGGTGCAGTCGGTATTTATGCAAGAGGAATATCCTTTGAATTTGATCTGCTGAGTGCACAGCCATGTTGGTTTGCTTTTTTTCTAATTGAAAAGCAGAAAATGGGTGGTTCTTGACTTAAAGTACACTCCTGTCACACATGCCAGCCACATTCTTGATGTGACAGACTTGATCCAAAAAGAAAATAAAGAAAAAATAGCAGTGCTCATGGCCATCTTTTCACAAGTTTCAAACATTGATTTTTTTAATTTCAGATGCAAAAAGACTGCTGTTGGTGTTAGTTTGTAGTGTACTCCTATTGATGGGACCCATGATGCTTTTTTGCTTGGGGTCTCCTTTAAAAAAAAAAATTGGTGGTTTTCCTAGTTTTTGTTTTCACTGACTCTTCTGAAGTTCTGTATTGGATGTTTGTTTGATTGTCAAGTCTTGGTACGTATTATTATTAATCTTGATAATGTTTGTGGAAACATGGGTGAAGGTCTTTTCCCAACCTCAGTAAAGTCAGTTACACTAGTCTTGATAATAATTTAATGTGATATTTATATACTGATTGAGTAATTTAGACTTAGAGTGCTTGTTGCAGATTTTGAACTGAATGAACGGTACCTGTATCACGGCACTCAGGCAAACCGAAACTGTTTGTGTGAAGAGGGACTGGATCATCGACTTAGTTTCCAAGGATGTTTCGGGCGTGGGATTTATTTCAGGTGAAGCAAGTCACATTTCAGAAGACTAATGCTTTGATATATATGCTTTAATGTTTACCATAGACCTTGAAAATTTGTGAATTGTTGGCAGTTATTTAACGCAAAGAGGTACTCAGATACAGTCAGTGGTGGCATTATGAGATCTATGCAATACATGATATATATTCTTTACAAGACACGTGCAGTTGTTTTGCTGTGGACTTTGGACTTTCATTTTATTTATTTTTTTAAAGGGGGGGGGGGGGATAAAAAATGCACAATCAAAACAAGAAACCTTGTCATATATAATGAATACACAGACATGCATATCAGTTGAACTGAACTGGGACCTTATGCACTAAACTTCTGACACATGTATCATCTCAATGCGTATCAGCCATATGATTTGACCCAGAAGTGCTGAAACTTAACAGTAAACATTCATTGTGTCACTGTCAGTGCCTCAGTCGCACAGTTGTCCATGTTACTGACTCATTTTACTTTCTGTGTGTTTGTGTGTGTGTGTGCATTTGTGTGTGTGTGTGTGTGTGTACACATGTGCATTTGTGTGTGTGTGTGTGTGTGTGTGCGTGTTATATTTAGAGCTTCTGATATGGTCAGTAATGGTTATAACCTTGTCACTCGTCAGTGTCTAGTTGCACCATGTCCCTGTAAGACTTCAGCAGCCAAACTTACAACATGCGAACTCTGAAAATTAACCCTGAAGATATAAATATCATTCTCTTTATCATTCTCCTTTGTGTTGGAGGGGGAGGGCATAGCAGAACAACAAAATGTAAAAAGGCTGAAAGCTGCTAGGGATGCTCTTTTGTTGTTGCTTTGATTCAGACAATGAGACATTATTTTTGCTTCTTCTTGTCAGTGACAGTGCATTTGTCATCTTGTGAAGCCTTTGGTCTTTTCCAATTTTGAAGCTGTTGCAACTGCAACGCAAGAGTAGTGTAATTATCTATGTACAAAGTTTTTGTAAGGCTTTTTAATCTCATTGAGCATTACTGCAATTTACAGTTTGATGATGGAAGTAAGCATCATTTCAGCTGCTTGCAGTAACAGTCAAATTTAAAAAAAATGAAAAGAAAGGAATTCAGAAAAGAAAAGAAATGAAGAACAAAATCAGTCGTCAAACAAAAATGAAAAACAGACATGCTGCAGGCAGTTTATGTTCCTTTGGGCAAGAGTTAGGTTTTGTTCCTTTATTGCGTGGAGTTTTATATGCTGCACAAGTCAAATTTGTGTCCTGTTTGGTGTGTGGTGCAGCGATAATCCTCGCAAGTGTATGCAGTACGCCACAGGCGCCACCTACAATGTGGACAGCACAGGCACCCAACCCATGATCCTTGTGTGCCGCGTGCTGCTGGGAGATTCCAAGGTAACCACAGCTGTCTTGGGTTTCCATGGTAGTTTGCTGCCCACGCATGAAAGGGGGCGGAACAGACAAAACAGAGAGCTCAAACTCTAAAACTTTATTTTCCAAGGATTTGTAGTTAGGTTCATTTAGACCTGTCTGACAACTAGTCCTTGCAAAACTACTGATTAAGCAAAAAATGGAGAAAAGGGTGAGAGGGCAAAAGCAAGGGTGGTGGTGGAGAGAGAGGGCAAAAGAAAGGGGGGGGAGGGGGGGGAGAGAGAGAGGGATAAGGAAGAGAGGGAGAGCACCACTACATAATGCAAGCACACACACACACCAGAATGCACAAGGACACGGAGATGGAAGCACAGACATAAAAACACTACACAGACACACACTTCACAGACACACACACTACACAAATGTGCACGCACACACACGCACACACACACACACACACACACACACACACACACACACAACTACAGACTTGTGGTTGCAGGTCTGTGATCATGGTTGCTTTTTGCTGCAGGTCTATGATCATGGTATCAAGGATTCCAACCTGAAGCGGGAGCCAGAGAAGCCTAAGGCAAAAGGTGGCTGGAGGTACTATGACTCAGTACAGGTATGTCAACCCCCATACACCTGTGTGTCTGTGACTTGCTACTAGCATGTCAACCTTAGGGTATCTCAGTCTGTGAAAAGTCGTCTGACAGCTGCGTTAATGACCTTTGCTGGGACCAGCCAGAACACTGGCATTATCCAACCTTGTGATACATGCGTTAATGATGTTTTTGTCTGCATTACCTGACTGGATATATATTCTCTAGCTGTTTCAGTGTCTTGTTTCTTACTTGTTATATTTTCTGTGAAGAGAATTTGAACTCAAACTTGAACTCAGATACTTCATTTTACAAGGATTTTAGTTTGGGTTCAGTCAGAAACCTAACAACAGTCCTTTGCTAAGCTACTGATGAGTAAAAATGAGTAAGTAAGTAAGTAAGTAAGTAACTTGGGGCTTTGTACCCAGTCAACCATTACAGTTATATCAGGGCAACAGAGTAAAAATGAAATTACAGGGCTTCATTTATGTACATATAAGTGTAAATGAGTCAATGAATCTTATACATGAAAAGTTATTCCTGGAGCGCAAGAACTTCCACACAAAAACATAACTTGTTCACAGCTCCAGATGCACACATCATGCATCACTCAGCCTTAAACACATATATGACCATACAACCAGCAGATAAGGCAGTAGAACATCAAATAAATTCATATGACTGGTATTGGAGAAGAGACGGAGTTCAAGAAAAGGGCCTTTAGCAGAGGTGCAGTCTCTCAGTCTGTGGTCTTTAGATGGTCTTTCACTAGTTTCAGTGGTGGTTTTACTGTACAGATTACACATGAAAAAGACTGTGTCAAAAAATTACATTAGTTGCTGGGACCGGCCAGAGCATTAGTGTTATCCAACCCTGTGATGCGTATGCTCATGGTGTTCTTGTCTTCATTACCCAACTGGATATTCTCTAGCTGTTTCAGTATCTTGTTTCTGGAACGTTATTATATGTGTGGGTAAATTTAGTGGCCACGTGTATTAAGGATTGTTTTAGTTTTTTATATATATTTATTTTTCATGCCTAGGGCATACCAGTGGACTATCCTGAGTTTGTGGTGTACGATAACCGCCGGTCCATGATTGAGTACATTGTGACGTTTGAGGAGGTGGCGTACCGCGCCCCACCCTCCAGGTACAACTTCTACACCAGCCAGGTGCCGTCCCTGTACAAGGTGGAGCCCATTGTCCTGCCCATTCCTGAGGAGGACCTGGACAAGCTCTACATGCTGGGCCCAGACACAGGTGAGTTTTGCCCCCGCCTTCCCTCCGCGTACTGTGCCCCATGTACATCACTGAGGAAGAGCTCAACAAGCTCTACATGCTGGGCCCAGACACAAATGAGTCTCCCCCCCTCCCCCCCCCATTTCCTCTGCGTACTGTGTCCTGCCCTCCATGCATGTCCCCCAGGATGAGCTCACTTTACATGCTGGGCCCAGACACAGGTGAGCTCCCCCCCCCCCCCCCCCCCATTTCCTCTGCGTACTGTGCCCTGCCCTCCATGCATGTCCCCCAGGATGAGCTCACTTTACATGCTGGGCCCAGACACAGGTGAGCTCCCCCCCCCCCCCCCCCCCCATTTCCTCTGCGTACTGTGCCCTGCCCTCCATGCATGTCCCTGAGGATGAGCTCAACACTCTACATGCTGGGCCCAGACACAGGTGAGCTCCCCCCCCCCCCCCACCCATTTTCTCTGCGTACTGTGCCCTGCCCTCCTTGCATGTCCCTGAGGATGAGCTCAACACTCTACATGCTGGGCCCAGACACAGGTGAGCTCCCCCCCCCCCCCCCCCCACCCCATTTCCTCTGCGTACTGTGCCCTGCCCTCCATGCATGTCCCTGAGGATGAGCTCAACACTCTACATGCTGGGCCCAGACACAGGTGAGCTCCCACCCCCCACCCCCATCCACTCCCTCCACTCCCCATTTATTGTGTGATACTTGGTGATAGCCAGGTCGTTTTCATTTTCAGGTTGCTGTTGGTTTTCTGTTTGAGTAGGTGGGTAGGTACTGGCGTTGGGGGGGAGGGGGGATGTCTCAAATTGTTGCCATCGCACTCACTACCATACCCGCTACTTGTGCGCGTGGGCACATGCATGCATGCACACACGCACGCACGCCCACACGCACATACACACACACACACACACACACACTCATGGATGCTTGCTTGCATTTAGACTTGCATGCACACATTCATAGATACACACCTGTGGATACATGCACAGGCGCGCGTAGACACATGCATGCACATACGCATACACACACACTGCATCTTTGATTCAGAATCTTTTTCAATCCCAGCATTTATGGTGACAGTTCAGGTAAGGGTGCTCGTCTGACTCAAAATGCATTGTGTGTAGATTCTGACGGCAGCTGTGACGAGCACACCCGTGAAGTGGAGCGGCTGCGTGAGAACGTGAAGCGAGGAAAGGCCAAGCGACTGGGGATTCCGTTCAGACTCCCAACAAAGGTACCTTTGCTTGGGTCCATTTGTAATCATGTCCATGCTTCATGGGTGTTGTTTCTTTGTGTGCTGTGGAGTTGGTGGTGGTGGTGGTGGTAGTGACTGTGTGTGCTTGTGGGTCTGGGGGGCGGGGGAAGGATGTCATTCGTTTTCATTCTTTTCATTCACCTCTTTCTGTGGACTTTTGATATTCCCATTTGTTGAGTGATTTACTGTAATTATAATGACTTTATCTCTGTACATCCATCTGCCAAACTCACCCCTATAAGTCTCAGGCTGTCAGTTCCCTCCGTAAAATTGACAGAATATTTGAGGAATAAGAATGGGACACAACAGCATTGAAGCATGCACATAAACATCAGATGCGTCCACCCTGGGTCCAAAAAAAAGAGGATCAATTCCATCTCGGTTTGAACAGTTTTGGTCTTATTTATGCTGTCATAAGCATTGTCTGCAGTTATAAAAGAAACATGGCCTGGTATAACTTAAGTTGTCTGTGTGGTGTCAAACTAACTGCTCTGTGAGCCCCAGCAAAAAGACCTATTTCGGAGACGTATGACGTAACCAGTTATGGTGGTGGTTGGAGGAAGGATGGCGTGAACTGATGCTTGAGGTCTGAGGCAACCATAACAGTGAAAGACGTTTGGCCTCCTGTAGAACCTGTAGCATGCTGCACCATATATTTTAGCAGCTGGCGTCTGTCTGATTGAATGGTTTTGCCTGTGTTTCATGCTGACTGTAGCCATATCTTTTCATTGAGTGAATTTGATGATCTGTGGCACGGGTGTTGTACCTACATGTCTGTCTGAGTGAATGAAGAAGGAAGACTTTTGCTTGTGTTTTACACTGACTGTAGCCATAGCTTTTCATCAGGTGAATGTGATGGTCTGTGGCGCTGATGTTGTACATCCAATGTCTGTGTGAGTGAATGAAGAAGATGGATGACTTTTGCATGTGTTTCACGTTGACTGTATCCACATCTTTTCATCAAGTGAATTTGATGGTCTGTCGCACCGATGTCATACCGACCTGTCTGTCTGCAGGAGGAGAAGCGCTATGAACGCCTTCACTGGAAGAGAGTCTGCTACTACAGCTGTCCACCCAACTCACCTGTGAGTGATGATGTTGTGCTATTTGTTGTAGACTGTAAGATGCACCATAGTGTTATTTAAGTGCTGCTCAGTACCTAGATACAGTGCATCCTAGGAACTTGCCTTGGTGTCATGAAAACAAAAGCATTGCAAGCAGACACTTGAACTACATAGAAGGACATTGGCATGAGAAGAAGCACCATTCCTCTGTTGTGTCATCAGCATGAGTGAAACACCAGCATCAGTACAAGGTATCAATTGTGTACAGTGTCATATACATGAGTACAGAATGGGCCATTTGACGAAGGCAGAATGCTGTTCCACTTTGAGTCCTTTTGGCATTTTTCATTGTGAGTATGACTGTGCGTTTGGAATTAAGTTCAGACTGATGGTCTGTGTTGTGGTAAGCCAGCGTCATGTCCTTTTGCTGCATGTATTGACTTGGGATTTTAAGTGAGAATGAGATTGTTCACCACTTCCCAATATGCACATCCCATTTTTCTTTGTTGGCATTCCCGAGCTAAAACCCTCAGGTTCACCTAGTCATGGGTAAGAAGGTAGTGCGTGCAACCATTTCCCCACACCTGTACACACTGTGGCACATACAAGTGCAATGTTACCTGCCACTCAAGCAGCTGCACTCCAAGCTGGGGATTTCAGTAATGGATTTTGTTATTTCTTGAAGACTGCTATAGCCAAAATTAACCCTGAAATGGAACCCATAACACACGTTTTGCTTTATCCGCAACATCATGGCTAGAAGCAGTAAGATGCCAGTTCAGACAATGCCAGTAGCCTCCGAGAGGGGCCATACATTCAGTCAGCCCTCAGCTCATTTGTCTGATGCATGTTTGGATCCTTTGCAGCTGTACGAGTTGATGATCATGAAGAAAAAGGAGGAGAAGGCGGAACGGAAGAAGCGCAAGCAGCGGGCAAAGGAAGCTGAAGAGGTCAGGAATGGTGTCCAGGTATTAGAGGTACATTTACTTTGGAAAAGCCATGGCAAGAGGTCAGGAACGGTGTCCAGGTATTGGAGGTACAGTTACTTTGGAAAAGCCATGGTGAGAAGCCAGGCATGGTGTCCAGGTATTGGAGGTACAGTTACTTTGAAAAAGTGGTGGTGAGAGGCCAAGAAAGCTGCCAGTGTGTGGAAGATACACTTCTTCACAGTAGTGTGATCACTTCTTCAGTAAAGTGTGTATGTCCGTGTAGTGTGTTGTGGATGACTGTGACATTGTTTGCTTTTTCACTGTAACTGTAAATGTTAATCTTGGAAGAGCGCTGCTGTGGTGCAGCAATTGGAGTTTTGCTAGTGAAGTTGGGTTTTTTTTTGCAGTGCAGGTTGAATGGGTCATCTGCTCTCCTGTTGTATGTGTCTAGGGTTTTGCAGAGAATGGAGTTTTCAAGATTGTGGTTGCTGCTATCTTGTATTGTTGTGATGATCGTTGTTGTTGTTGTTATGACCACAGGCGGGTGCAGATGGGAAGCCACCACTGGAGGAGGGAGCACAGGGCCATGGGGCTGGAGCCACCAGTGGCACAGACAATGGAGCCTTTTCAGCGACGCATTCATCAGGCAATGCGGTGACAGAGCCAGAGGAGTTTGAAGTGGAGAATGAACTTGTGGCAGAGGTGAGATTGGCCTTTTGTGCCTGAATTCACAAGTGGTGGTGGTTTTTTAGGTGGGGGGGGGGGGGGGGGGGGGGGGCAGTGTCAACAGAGGGAGTTAACAGCAGTCAATCAAAAGGTGTCACTTGAATGCAACAGACCTGACTGAATTGACAGTCACCTACAGTAACCCTCACCTGGCATGTGAGTAGATGCAAGGTCCATAAACTCCAGCAGAGGTAACATCTCGGGTGTTTTTGTATCGGTCGGCTTCATATTTGGAAGCTGGCTGCTGGGTTATTGAGCTAGTGGGGATATTTGAACTGTTTTATGTCAAGTGGAATGTCACCATCAAAAGAATTTGTTGACCGCAGATACAAACAAGAGAATTGTGGCAGCCTCAATTTCAGCTTCATCTTGTTACCAAGTCCCACGGTAGATAAGAATTGGGTTAGCTGACGTATTGTCTGCTGTACTGTTTGTCTCTGGAAAATGAGGCTGTGTACCGTTTTTGAATTGGTTCAAGACTTTTTTGGAACTTCAGATTCACAGAATATTTCCTGTATCTCTTTATTTTCCTTAGTGTTTTACACATGCATCCATTTTTTTCTCTCTTTATTTTGATTATCGTCTCACTCTGTGACGCCGCCAAATTGAGCCTCGTATTCAGGAACACCTTACCTGGGCAATTTTTTTTGTGTGTGGCAAATTTCGGAGTATGTGCCTTATACCTAGAAGCACCCTGTAGTCCAGAAATTACGGTAATGTGCAGTTGCTACCCATGTTGTTATTGCTGACGGAAGTATGTTCCAGCTTCTGCAATGCTGTTAGGAAGCGTTTTTGAGTCTCTGTGTTCCTGTGTGTTAGGTGCTAACGAACTTGATCGCCGATTTCCTGAACATCACCACCACCGATGACGTGTCCACAGCCCGCACCTACCTGATGGAGAACAGCATGGACTTGGACAAGGCCTTGTGTCAGTACTTCAGGGAGATGTGACAGGCCTCACGATCCGAAGGATGAGGCCTTCACCCTGTGTATTCAAGAGGTGCCAGAGACGAGGCACATGATGTGTGTGTGTGTGTGCATGTATGTGAGCACGGGTGAGTGTGTGCATGCATATGTGTGTGTGTGCATGAGTGAGTGTGTGTGTGCACGCGCATGTGTGTGTGTGTGTGCCTACTTGATCAGTCAGTGAGAAGGTCACACAGCTGTTGTTTGGCCCGTTTGAGTGTCAGGTGAAAGAAAAGAGGTACCAGTAGCATAGCAGATTACCCACCGACAAACACACAGGTTGGTCTGGTTTCATCCAAGCACCTAGTGTTGGGTGAAAGAAAAGAGGTGCCAGTAGCATAGCAGATTACCCATTGGCCAACACAACGGGTGGGTCTGGTCTCATCCAAGCACCTAAAGCGTCAGAATGAGTTTCTTCCTTCAGTTTGGGAATTCACCCTGCTACACAGCAGCTTCACAGCCAGAGCATGTTGGTGGCTACTAGAACATGGTCTAATCACAGCCAGTGCCTGATTACAAGCAGCATCTGATTACAGCTTGTTTGCTCATCCGCTCCCCTTGAGCTTATTCATTAGAATATTCATACAGCTAGGGGGGTAAATGTTTGATAGATTTATCTTTTCTCTTAAGTTTGATGTTACAGGAAGGAAGTAAACAAGCTGGTTGTAATTAGACACTGATCATAATTAGGCTACGTACCCTGCACCTCCCCTCTCACTTAGGAAACCAGGTTTAATTTAAGCACCTGTGGTATTCTTGTCTCAGAGATAGGAAGGATTGTGAGGAAAAGAGATGGGGAAAAGATTTAGAGGAAGAAGGCTGGTGGGGGAAGGATTTAGAGGAAGAAGGCCAGGGGAGGAAAGGATTGGGGAGATTGGGAAGAAGGCGGGGGGGAGGTTTGGGGGGGGGAATGAGGAAGGGGGGGAGGGAGAGGGGGGGAGGAATTTGAGGAAGAAGGGGGGGGAGGAATTTGAGGAAGAAGGTGGGGAGGAAGGATTGAGGGGAGGAGAAGTGGGCTGGGGGGTGGAGGATTTTGAGGAAGGGAGAGGGATGGGGTGGGTGGGGGGGGAAGGATGGGGAGAAGGAGTGGGGGGGGGGGGGGGGGGGGGGGAATTTGAGGAAGAAGGCTGCGGGAGGAAGGATTTGAGGAAGAAGTCTGGGGGTGGAGGATTTTGAGGAAGAAGGTTGGGGGGAAGGAAGGAATTTGAGGAAGAAGTCTGGGGGGTGGAGGATTTGAGGAAGAAGGCTGGGGGGTGGAGGATTTTGAGGAAGAAGGATTGGGGGGGGGGGGGGATTTGAGGAAGAAGGCTGGGGGCAGAAAGGATTTTGGGAAAGAAGGCTGGGGAGAGGAAGGAATTTGAGGAAGAAGGATGGGGGCAGGAAGGATGGAGGAGAGATGGATTTTGAAGTAGATGGAGGGGGAAGGAAGGATTTTGAGATAGATGTATTGGAGAAGGAAGCATTTTGAGGAAGAAGGATCAAGGTCTTATCCTGGTGTCTCGCCATCCATGATCTCTCGCTTTAGGTGCTGCTGGTGCAGATACACTGTGGTAATTAAGGAAGTCTTGCTTTACAGCAGTGCTAGTGTACACTGGTGGTGCTCTGTGACATTGCTTGACATTGTGCAGCCACATGCTGTCAGCATTATGATGGGGCTGCAGCTGGCATTATGATGGGGCTGCAGCTGTTATTTATTCATGTTGTTTCAGCTCAGCCTCCAAAAATAAGTTGGAGGAGCTGGCCGCTGGTGCTTCTGTTACGGGATTGTGTCTGTGACGTCCCATTGTGTCTGTGACTTTACCAAAATTCAAGTTTACACAGATACTTCTGATGTTTTTGTTTTGTTTCTTCAAAGTTTAGTATCCATATTTAACAAACGAGGCTGAAAAAGGCCCAGCAGAAGTGTTTTCTTTTGATAAAATGGTGTAAAAGGAACACCTGTACCCTTACATATACAAGTAAACCAACCTTGACTTGCAGCCAGATTTCTGGCACCTCTGGAGCTGCAATAAAAGCTTGACTGCAACTCCGAGTGATTCACATAACTTTAACCTGAGCATTTCCTATTTTTGTACTGGACATGTCGTGTTACGCAATTTTTTGAAACCCACCTGAAGGTAGGTTTTCTGATAGTTTATTTTGTTTGTGATAGTTTATTTTTACCCAGTTTCCAAAAATGACCCCGAATGCCCTTCCTGTATGTTACTCCACACGGCCATCAGAAAAGATGAACGCCACGCAGGGGCCTTCTGCTGGCAGCACCGGTCTGTCCTGGAGAAAGTGAATTGATTCTGATGTGCAATGATGGACAGCGTTGTGGTCGTGGACTGCATTGCATGTCCTGAAGTTCATTGCATGGCACACAAGAACTCCACTTTGGCTGCAGTAAAAATGCAGTTACAGGCTGGAGCGTGGTTTGCTGCTCGTGAAAGTGGGCTGACATTCTCTGCAGTGCTGGGACAAGTCATGCCACCCCCCTTCCTCCACGGCCTCATCACGTTTCCAGTCGACTCTGCTGGGAACCTGTAGCCGTTGGCTCTGCTGGGGAGGTTAGTCTGCGATACGCTGGCATCATACACCGGAACGGTGTGGACGGCATCTGCTTGCACCAGTGAAACCTGGTTTGGTCACTGGTCTTATGAGTCATTCATTTTGCATGTCATTGTCAGAGATTTTATCTGTGATAATGTGTGTGTGTGTGTGTTTTCTTCTGTATCTGATGTCAAAAAAGAACAACAGTGTACTGGATGTGTTCTTGAGTCGGTATATTTATTTGTTGTTATCAGTGCTTCGAAAGCTTTTATTGGTCGTTTCACTTCATGGTCTTGTCATCTCTTCCCCCCATCCCACCCCACTTTCTCTTGGTTAAATGAGAATAATTGCCATTTCATCCTTATGCTGTCTGGTGATTTGATGATGTCTTCTGTGTGCCATACAGTGATTTGATGTTTCATTGTTTGTCTTCTGATGCAACAGTGGATGTTAATATGAAGACCTGTTTTGAGTGTGTCGTGTATGAAATGCTTTTGTGGCCTTTAATGAAGAACAGCACATATACTTCATTGCAGAGAAGTGCATATTTGTGTTTTCGATCAGCATTTTTTTTCTCCTCATCCTTTTGGCTTGGGTGAGAGAAAAATATGCTGGCTGAGTGTTCATCTGTGGCAAACACCTTTACATTGCCACGATCGATCCAATCAGATTCCTTTAAATTGTGTATGATGATAACCCCTGTAGACACAATTTTCCCAGTTCATACCAGTTTTAACAACCATACTCACCTTCCATTTTGATGAGACTTGAAACAGTGACAAACATTTGGCCCGTTGTGTGTTATCACTTGGCCTGTTGTGCGTTATCACTTGCGTTCACGTACAGCTGCCATTTGCAGCTTATGAGCTACCTTCGGGATTGAAAAAAACAAAAGAAAAAGCCATCAGTGAAATGACTGAATTTCTTGGAAAATCATGCATACTGATCTGCTTATTGTACATTGCTGTATAAAGGACAAAGGTAAGTTGTTTTTCATGCTGTTGGACTGGCATATAGTTACTGCATATATAGCTTGAAGTTCAGCTTAATTGTGCGCTGTCTATTCTTTCAGTCATTGCTGTTCAAGATGTGATTTTACTTAACTCTGGATAACGTTTTCTAAAGTGGATTTCCAAAAGCCTTTAACACTGTTCAACATAACACAGGCTTTTCATGCGTGATGTATTTGAGGGCTTTGTCAGTGAATGAAGTAGTTGACAGAGTAATAATAGGTGTTCATTCCAAAGCATATTTTGAAATTTTTTGTGACAATTCATGGCCTGTTTTTTGTTTTCTTTTTCTGCAGCTGGTCCATTTTCCTGCCTGCTTTCCAGAAATTTCTTTCCTTTTAATTTTCTTCTTCTTTGTGCTCTTTTAACAGGGGTAATATTGAAGGGACTAACTCTTTGAAAATTTGTGTCTGATGTTTGTGTATGTATGTTTTATGTTTATGAAGTGATTGGTTCTGTAGATTGACTTGACAGAGGGTTGATATATATGTCAGAAGAGCTTAGAAATGTGTATTTGCTTATGACCTGAGTTTGACTGTCCTGAGGTGACCCTGTGTGGTTGACAGGACATTAAAATCCAATTACTACTACTACTACTTTTCTTTAAACTAACGAAAGATGGGCTTTTAAAATTGTTTGCATAAACCTTGTGTTCTGTCATTTGTTTTGAAGCAGGTGGGAGATGATTAATTGGTCAGTGATATGTGTAGCACGTTGCCGTGCAGCACTAGCCATTACATGATTTTCTGTTGTTATCTTGGTGGCATTTGTTTTGCCATCTTCTTTAGAAACCCAATATTGAAAAGTTAGATGAAAGGGTTGAAAATACCAGCATGTCCTAGCTTCATGTGCTATTGTACACAAGGGCAATACTAAAATAACTACCTTTTTTTTATAACTTGTATGTCATTGTTTTGTATGAACATATGTTCCACTTGTGTGAAAACTTGAAAAGAAAAATGTTTTTTCGATATGACTTGTTTTGCCCTGATATAACTGGAAAGGTTGACTGTGTATAGAAAAACTAATTACATATTCATCCATCATGGCCTGGTATACATGTTTTTCATATGTCCATTTTATGTGTGTTTGGACTGATTGAGAAAAGAAACCATGATGATCTGTAAATATGGATTATTACAAAAATAAATTTACGCATTTTCTTGAATTAGTTTGATTATATTTCACATAATCCTTTCCTTCGTTCTGTAGCCTGCCCTGCAGATGTTTCAGTCACCACTCGTTGGAACAGACCAGCACAACATTCTCAGCAGCGGTGGTCTGCTATGAACTCATTTGGCATGCACCAGCTCATTCAGCCAACCCACCAGCTGTGTTCTTCTTATGATACTTCCATTTTCTGTCTTCCCTCTGTGCGCGTGCATGCACTCGTTCAGTCAGAGGTCTTACCGCCCACCATCTGTCTGGAACATTCTCCCTGTAAGGTTAGGTCATCAGACACTCTCTCATCTGTCAAACCATCTCCAAAAAAAAAATTCTTTCAAAATTCAAGCCATGGAGTGGGCTTTGAATGAATATTCTAGATGATGAAATACAGCTGCCTGAACACTTGAAGGCATGACCAGCTTGTGCTGAGGCAGGAAGGAAATTGGTTTTTAGCGCCCAGTCAACTGTGATGGTTATATCAGGGCAAATTTGTACAAAGAAACAGTTACACCAAGCAGTTTGAGTCATGATCTCATCTAGTTCAGCGCACAACACACGCACACGTGAACGAGGAAGGAAATTGGTTTTTAGCGCCCAGTCAACTGTGATGGTTATATCAGGGCAAATTTGTACAAAGAAACAGTTACACCAAGCAGTTTGAGTCATGATCTCATCTAGTTCAGCGCACAACACACACACATGTGAACAGTAACACATTCCACGCAGACTGTCAAGGACAGGCAGAGAGATGACACCATTTGCATATGGACAAACTCAGCAGTTTTTTTAAT
This sequence comes from Alviniconcha marisindica, assembly GCA_018857735.1. NCBI lineage: Eukaryota > Metazoa > Mollusca > Gastropoda > Provannidae > Alviniconcha > Alviniconcha marisindica. Next base: position 208,032 of record JABMCL010003660.1, read on the forward strand.
TTTTAATCTGAGTATAAAAGAATGTCTTGTAGCCCACAGTTGTTAGTTTTCAACAATAGTCCCACATTTGCACATGTACAAAAGGGTGTGGTAGAAACCACCCACCCAGTATTTAACACCAACATGGAAAATAATTTACATGTACAAAAGGATGTGGTAGAAACCACCCACCCAAATATTTAACACCAACATGGAAAATAATTTACATGTACAAAAGGATGCGGTAGAAACCACCCACCCAAATATTTAACACCAACATGGAAAATAATTTACATGCACAAAAGGACGCAGTAGTAACCACACACCCAGTATTTAACACCAACACGGAAAATAATTTACATGTACAAAAGGTTGCGGTAGAAACCACCCACTCAGTACTTAACACCAACATGGAAAATAATATACATGTACAAAAGGATGTGGTAGTAACCACCCACCCAACGCTTAACACCAACATGGAAAATAATTTATATCCACACAGAATTATTGATTCCCACACTAATTATGCACAGTGAACCTGCAAGACAACTACATTAAATGGTGGAGTGGAGGGGTGGGGGGTTACCTGACGACAGAGCCGATGATCATTTCGGGGGATCTGTCTTCAGTCCAGTCCACTAAAACACAGTTTTTAGCTTCCACTTTGTCAAAGCCTCGCATGCCCACAGCTTTTCATGACCACTGCCTATCACTTCACACAACAAAATCTATTACAACCAGTGCTGTGATTGGCACTGATAAAAAAATTGTCATTAATTTGGTTGTCGTATAACATCGGGCACTAATACATGTTGTAACATCTTGCACTTTCCCAAAACATCACACAACCTGAAGGTCACGTTGCCATTTTTTTCACCTACAGATGAGAAGGAAAGAAGAGAATAACAACAAAAACCAACTGGATAAATGCAGTTTGAAAATGCAGTCACAAAAAAAGGAACGTGTGTGTGTGTGTGCTTTTACACCTTTCACAAAAAAAGGAACGTGTGTGTGTGTGTGCTTTTACACCTTTCTTTGCTGTTGGCTATTCCGTCCATCAATTTTGCAAAACACTGAAAAAATTACAAACATTCCTGGCCTTTAACACAGAGTTGAGTTAAACAATGGTACGGGCAAGCCTTCAGATTTTATGGGTGATACATCCATGAAAATGGTTGCGTGAGAAAGCGCAAAACAGCTACGTACAACACCCCTAAAATTCAATCAACCAAGGCCAGGCATGGCAGCACTAATGCATCAAGACTCAGCACATGAAATGTTTGAACATACACAAAGGAAGAAAGAAGAAAGGAAAAAAGCAGCAGAAAAACAATGCATACATATGCATGTCCAGTGAAGTGTTCAGGTGCAACTGAAAGAATATTCTCCAAGTGGAAAGTTACAGCAGCAGGGGAGAAAAAACCCCAACCCCTCGGACCTTTGACCTGCCGATTTGAACCCTTTCAGTGTTTCAGTGCTTGCTGTCTGAATATTTTGTCAAACACAATGAGTTTTCTTGTGGATTACGGTACTGCTTGAAATTCTTTCCAGATTTGGTTGTGAAAGAGGCAGATTTTTACTTTTTAGATTTATCATGCATGAACCCTTCAGAATCTAGCAGTGTCCTGGCAGAGACCTGGGCAGATTCACTTTCTCTCCCTAGTACTGACCGGATTCAAACTGGGCGAACAGGAAAGCCCCGTTTTTGACCAACACACTGTGCCCCGCAGCACCAGTTTGGTCCAGTGACACCACTTTTCAGCATCATTTCCTTAGTTTTGATCGCATTTGGTGTTGCATATTTTCTGTGAAAAGTGGGTGGAAAATCATCCAAATTTGTCCCAAGAAAATCGTCACTCCCATTATGAACTTTCTGTTGTTGCTGTCTTTTAGGGGTGGGGGGTAGGGGGCACATTACTCTCTTATTTTGTGGGGGGGTGGAGGGGGGCACATTACCACCACCTGGCCTCCCGCAGGGTTACTGGCTCTTGACAGCCAACACATCCCCCTCCAAAAAAAACGACAAGATTGAAACTGGTGGTATTCATCCATGCGTTATTAGTATTACTACAGCCTACCCAAAGTCAACGAGTGCAAGCCGAAAGCAAAATTTTCCCAGCCTATGAAAGCTACACAAACAACTGTAAAAAACACACATACACAAATAAATAAACAGCAAAAAGAAACAAAAACTCAGCTGGGAAAGATCAGAGGTAAGAAAGAAAGCAATCAGACTTAACTGTCATGCAGCACAAGATTGATTATGGGTTTGCTGGCATCAACAAGCAACAATATACCTGCAGCAAAGCAACCCAAGAACCTGAGGCCCACAGCATCATTTTTTTTTTACCCTAGAAAGGGCAGCAAGACCACCCAGCTCTCACTCTTAAAAATCCATTCTTCCCAAGGATCCTCCCAGAGTGGAACCAGCTTCCACAGTGACACACCACAGCTCCTGTGCCCAAGGCGTTGATGGACGGTCTTGGCGATGATGCCAACGTCACCCACAGTCTGCTGTGTACTTACCAGAGACAGTGTGTAAATAGTTTTAAACCACTGTGTGACTGTAAACAACATAGTGGACTCCTAATGCACCACTATGTGAGCTTGGCAGTATTTGGAAGAAGAAGACATGTCTGTGTTTGGGGTCGAGTTGACCAACTTTATGTAACAAATGTCATTTCTTCTGTGTATATATGTGAAGAAAGTGCTGCTCTGAAAAGTAAACCAAAGGAAGAACAATTCATCAGCCACAGAACCATTATTCCACTGTTTGGAAACGATAATTCTGGCCAGTGGATAATTCTGGCCCAACCTTCAACGCATACACACTGAAAGTTGTAATCAAAGAAAAATCTTGGTTCTCTAGTGAGATGTTGCTTTGTTGAAACGCACACGTACTTCCACTTTGTTAACACAGACACCCTTTTGTATAAAAATAAGTTGCATAATTATGTACATTTGCTTTACTGCATTCCAAGGATAATGTTTCTTGGAAAGTAAATTGCTCAGCATTTAAAAAAAAAAAAATCTTCTCTCTCTTCTTTTTTTCTCTCTCTTTCTTCTTTTCCCCCCATTTATCCACACTTGAATGTTTTTTGGAGAGCTGTCTAGAAGCTTGCACCTTTGCATGGGTATTGCACTTTTTGAGTAGTATGTAGACATTGATGAGTATAAGGTGGGAAGAATGTGCCCATGTGAAACCATTGAGAAATGGCTGGCAAAAGTACTTAACACATAACCACACTGCAAAAGGACTGCACAAAATGAACTGAAAACCAAAGACAAACATCCAGACAGGCATTAAAAAAAAAACATAAAAAATAGTAATCAGAATGCTAGTCAGTTGGCAAATTTGCACATATCACACATATATATACTTATGTACAACACTGTTAGATGCACAGAAGACTTACTTTGAATAACACATTAACAGTAATAAAATCATCCATACCCCCTTAGTATACACAAGTGGCTAAGTGGCTTTATCAGATGTTCCGGGGTTACTGGGGTGTTGTTGGTTGTGTGTCTTGTTTGTTTTTTTGGTTTTTTTGGGGGGGGGGGGGGACACTGACAAAAATTATGCCATGTACTAGTTATTGAGCATGTTTAACAGCACAAACAAAAATAATCTATGACAAGAAAGAGCAATTCAGACCAATAAGCCGACCACATATTCATACCGCAATATCACATACAACTACAAAGTAGAAAAAAAGAAGAAGCAAGAACATCTTTAAATATTTCCTCACTACAGTCAACAAAGCTTCAAACATTTCCTTTGTTGGCTCTCAAAATGAAACCCAGCAAACGACAAACGTTAAACCGTCTGGTACAGAGGAAGCCCCAACGAAAGACCAACCTGTGAGAGGCTGACCCCGTTTAAGACGACTGGTGAACCCTAATCATCACAGTTCTAAATGCAGGACCCCCTTGCCAATGGGTCTATTTATCTGACCTCTGACCACACTGCTTTTTAATGTTTCCGGGGTCATCTTTTGCTAGGGGTTCCACTGCACGGTAGTGAACAAAATACATGTCATGGAAATCAGTTTGAATAATGCTGTCTTAGTATCTACAGATCATCATCGACAACACTCGCCGGTAAAAAACAACAAATGCACACTCAAATGTACATACAATTTGGATGACAGGTAGATTTTAATCCTGATCTTTGTTTACTGTCAAAAGTAATATATGAAGAAGACCAATCACACAGACCCCTGCATGCATGCACACATACAAACAGTGGCCCCCACACGCCTCAAATCATCAAGAAAAACACTCGGCCAGACATTTCTGGCCAAAAGCAGTCTTTGAAGGGATCTTGTTGAACGACTTGGTGTACAGACAAACACACGCACCCATAATGCTTCACAAAATGCACACGCACACATAATGCTTCACATAACAATGATAAATGCCCAAACAATGAGATCTGAAATGACTGGAAGTGGAACACATGCAATGTCTTGTGAGCCGGTTTGGCTAACAGTAAGGCGTTAGGTTGGTAAGCAGAAGGACCTAGGTTCAATTCTGCTTTGGCTCTCCTCTCTCTTCAAAAACTGTGGTCTGTGGACAGTGTCTTGTGACTTTGTTCCTCACAGTTAATGGAACACGAAAGTGGCTCTCACCAGTGCCCATCTTAATGCAGGAGTCAGTCTGGGGGTGACAATGTAGGGTTAGGTATAGTCCGCCTCTTCCCCCACCTCCTGGGACCTCGGTCCCTGCCAGTACCCCTCTGGAGACAAGTCGGCGTTAAACAAGCTTAACCAGCCAAACCAACCAACCAACTAGCAACATTCAATTTTGCTACCAGGTCCAAAGACTTAATATAACAGAATGAAGCTGTGACACCAACCAAAGTTACGGTGGAACTGAAGGCAACAAAACAAGGAGACACCAGTGCCTGACAGACCGACAGACCCATGAAAAGAACCACAGTCGACCTGACTGGGACCCTCCCATGCTGCATTGAAAAAACTACTGGTGGGGTCTTGGTGAAATCATCTCTGGCTCCTGAACAGATTTCTGTATTGAGCTCTAGGTGCCACCTCCCTGTTGCTTTCCCACAAGCTTTCAGTCTGGCCAGTATGCTGTACTGTACTGACTGGTGGGCTGCGTGATGGTTTGAGTCTCAATCCAGAGTTGAGATGAGCGTAATTTGCCTCATTTGATTGCAGCTGATGTCTGTCAAATGCACACTGCCACTGATGCTGAAGATTTGGTTCGGAATCCACCAGACTTGTTCTGTTGCTATGCTTCAGCTCGTCGGGTGAACATGGCCGCCAATCTTCACGCAGAATATCATTTGTCACATCCTGATTGGCTGAAACTGTCTGAGTGATTGGCAGTCCAGAACCCTCTGTAGCCTCAATGCTCTCAGCTAGTAATGAGAACCCTGAAAGACAGGATCCAGCTGCCTGAACAGCAGGGAATAATGTGCATAACAAAGCAGGAAAATGACTGCACACACAAACTCCAGGTGCCCCCCCCCCCCCCCCCCCCCCCAGGCAGATCAAACAGAGGGATGCAAAAATCCTTTATACAGAAAAATGACCACAAAAAAGCTAACAAACACAGTAAGTATATCATAAACATTAATACCAAGCACACCCACACTTCGTATCAAATCAACATCGCAATGCTTTATGCGCAAAACCAACCATAAGAAAAATATATTATATCTCTTTGCAACAATACCGGCCTTGGTCAGTGAAAAACTGATACACTGAACAGATTTATACACAGTGAAGTGAACTATAATTTATATGTACACAAGCGGTGGGGCTACCAAAAGACAAAGCAGCTTCTTGCTCACAGCACTTTGTTTCAAGACAGGCGAAGAGTACATGGAAACGGTACAGCAGGAATGATCATTACTCTGTCCTGAGTGGAGGCACAGAATTCCAAATTAAAGGAGACACCACAAGCGGAGACGCCTGTTGGCTGGACAATGCAGAAAACGTGCAAACATTTCTATCTGCAGGCTTCTTATGGTGGTTCTGTCAATATTTATACAACAGGGCCCGTGTGTATGAGGAACAACTATATTTTAATCACGTTTATTTTCTAAATAGTGATGACATTAAAAGAATTGGCATGTGTGGAGTGCAAATAGGACTACCCAGCAAGCCTAAATGCGTTAAAGTTATAGGCTCATTTTAACATGTTTAAGCAGCCTAAACACTGTATAAAAATGGCGGTTCTGGTGCTGCTGTTACTGATGGAGGCTACTGCTGAGGAGAAAAGGAATGGCTTGTGGGCTGCCACACATACTGGACACATTTATAATATCACAAACTTGGTCAGAATCTACAACAAAGTACCAGATATGTCACAAGCTAACCCTTTTCTGCTCTTGACTGGTAAAGTACTAAAGAGCAAACCAACATGACTGCAAACTGAGGACCTCAAATTTGAAACAAAACAACAACAAAAGACTTCTTTGATCATGCAAATACTGATAAAACCACCAACAAATGAAGCCTTCAGATGGTCATTTTTGCAAAAAATATTTCTGTTTTCAGGCCAAGCCGCATCTTCATTTTGAATCCCCTTTAACAATGTTCACGTTTTATGTTGTGGCCAACCTGCGTCTTGACTTTGGTTTCCTTTAAAGAGTATTGTGTTTCATAACAGATGTAACATGTGATAAGAATAAACAAACTGTGACACATTCATGTGACCTTCACTGACTGAAATGAAATTCTCTCATTTTCATTGGTAGTAACAAATCACTGACCCTTGCAGATTAACTATGTCTGCAAGTACTACTAATGAAATAAAACATCCATTTCAGTTCTGAATTACACACATTCATAATTATTATTGCACGCACACTTCACTTCTTTGTTTTTTGCCCCTCTTCTACCCAACACTTCATACTTCTTTTTTTTCTTTTTTTCTAATACTGTTATTATTATGTATATATATATATATATATATGCACTGTGATGTTCTCAATTGACAACCCGCATTCAAGACAGAAGGGGTCAGAAGCACATTCATAAACACACACCAATATGAGCGCATATGCACACACGTGCACACATCACACACGCACATTTACAAACATGTGCGTACACGTGGAACAAGATCTAATTTGCATACAAACGCAGACCATATATCAATATGCTAATCCAGAATGTCTTTGGTATAACTGAGTAAATGTAGATTTTATGTAAACTAGAACAATGACAGCATTTCAAAATAATTTTCTCATTCCCACTGTGTCCAGATGGGAACCACAGACATATGAAAAGGACAGCAACTCCACCCATACTTTTCAACACTTTACCGGGGGTGGAGGGGGGTGGGGTGGGGAGGGGTGTCAATAACAGTTAGAGAAACTGGAAAAGTAAGCTACTTCAAAATGAAGCATCTGTGAAAGGAGGTACCAGAAACAAGCAGGTAACACCACCATGATGCAAACGCAAGTAGAGCCGCAGTCACATTATACAATGTTGTTGTTGTTGTAGTGTTTCCCTGCTGAACACTTTGGGGGTCACCCAGTACATGCAATTGTTGTACACTGAGTCTACACTTTGGGGGTCACCCAGTACATGCAATTGTTGTACGCTGAGTCTACACTTTGGTGGTCACCCAGTATATGCAATTGTTGTACACGGAGTCTATACTTTGGGGGTCACCCTGTACATGCAATTGTTGTACACTGAGTCTACACTTTGGGGGTCACCCAGTATATGCAATTGTACACTGAGTCTACACTTTGGGGGTCACCCAGTATATGCAATTGTACACTGAGTCTACACTTTGGGGGTCACCCAGTATATGCAATTGTACACTGAGTCTACACTTTGGGGGTCACCCAGTATATGCAATTGTACACTGAGTCTACACTTTGGGGGTCACCCAGTATATGCAATTGTACACTGAGTCTACACTTTGCAGATCACCCAGTATATATGCAACTGTACAATGAGTCTGACAAATAAACCCATAGCATGAGAGGATTGCACATGTGACTTTTATTTAAAGTAACAGGCAGCCACGCAGCATCTTTGGAGTATTTGTTTCCATTTCTGGAGCAGGGATGCCTTTATGCAAGGATCTTATCAATATGGCTCATCAGTAGTCCCCACATAACTATGCAGTGCATAGCAACACTTTAACATAGCCTTGGTGTTCCTGCTGGTGTTGATGTAAACAAATGTGTATCACAATCTTGAGACAGAGAGTGTAAAAGAAAGAAAAACCGTGACAACAATGACCAAATAAAATGGCTCCATTTCTATGTCTTTTTTTGGAGGGGGTCTCCTTTCTCAGAACAGCAAATCAAAGATGGAGAGTTACAGCAGCAACAAATATGTACAAGCACGTAACACACAATTCACTGATTCCATTCAATGTAACATGCCATTTACTGATTTAGTTTACAGAACAAGATAAATCACAGCAAAAGAGGAAGAAGGCAAAATCTCCGACTTTGAGTACAAGCTGTAGTTTCCTGGCACTTCAAACACTATGTCAGCATGTTAGTGTGAAAACTCTCTGTATATTTTGTGTGCATGCATCCAAAGATTACGTGTGCTTTCTGGACATCCAGAATTATTTTTCTCTTCTCACAGCATTCTGCTTTGGCAGAATTTTAAGATCAGGACACACTGAGAGAGAATGTGTGGGTATGTGTGTGTGTGTGTGTGTGGGGGGGGTGGGGTGGGGGGTGTGTGCACGTGTGTATATGTGTGTGTGTGTGTGTGTGTGTGTGTGTGTGTGTGTGTGTGTTTGCAAGTTTATCTCTGTGTGAGTATGTGTGTGTGTGCATGCATATATGATTGTGTGTGTGTGTGTGTGTGTGTGCACGTGTATGCGTGCGTGTGTGCATGTATGTGTGCGTGTGTGCATGCATGTATGATTGTGTTTGTGCACATGTTTATACGATAAAGTGCCCCTTGAACTCAATCTTCAGCTTGCCTCAGCACTAGCTCAGTCTCGCTGGATTCCTCAACCAGCAGAGGAAACTGACTCAAATGTTGTCCCTCACCAGGCACCCCGCCATGGACTGGTTAGCATTTTCGAATGTGGCTGAAAAGATCATTTGACATGTTCATCTTTGAGGGCATTGCTCTAATTGTTTGACCAACACTGCAGGCACCTCAATTCCCGGGCCTGGTTAACACTGGGATAATTATGACAATGTCGTGGTCTGCGGTCCTGTCAGGTACTCTCAAACTGAAATGCCCCTCCCCCCCATAGAGTATCATCAGGCATCATTGCTCGTCACAAACTACTGTTACATAAAAAAAAAAAACTGTCTCAGCTTCTGTGGCCCTTCATGCCATACTGTCTGCTGTGATCTCAGTCTCAGCGCTCCTGCCTCCTTCCTTGCCTGAGGCAGTTCTGATCAAAGCCTCCAAACATCTGACAGTCCATCTCAGGGACCGATGGAGGGACATAGTTTGCATTCTGCACCCTGGAGGGATGGCTACTCAGTCTGGCTTAGCTAACACTATCATCAGTAGGGGTATAACAGGTGGATTCCTGCATGTCTTGAATCAGAACAGGCATAACACGTGGTTTCCTGCGTCTCTTGAATTAAAACAGGCATAGCAGGGGGATTCCTGCATGTCTTGAATCAGAACAGGCATAACATGTGGTTTCCTGCGTCTCTTGAATTAGAACAGGTATAACAGGGGGATTCCTGCATGTCTTGAATCAGAACAGGCATAACATGTGGTTTCCTGCGTCTCTTGAATTAGAACAGGCATAGCAGGGGGATTCCTGCATGTCTTGAATCAGAACAGGCATAACATGTGGTTTCCTGCGTCTCTTGAATTAGAACAGGCATAGCAGGGGGTTTCCTGCATGTCTTGAATCAGAACAGGCATAACATGTGGTTTCCTGCGTCTCTTGAATTAGAACAGGTATAACAGGTGGATTCCTGCATGTCTTGAATCAGAACAGGCATAACATGTGGTTTCCTGCGTCTCTTGAATTAGAACAGGCATAGCAGGGGGTTTCCTGCATGTCTTGAATCAGAACAGGCATAACATATGGTTTGCTGTGTATCTTGCATCAGAACAGCTATCACTGAACATCACCGAAGTGACTCAGCATCAGTGCAGCATCCCCTTCCAAGAGGAACCTACCAACGATGTGACGCCTCTTCCGGTGGATCTTCAATGCAGCTGGGGATAGGCGGAGATGCTGGGGAAAAAGCGGTAAGCCAGCAAGACCAGCACAGATGATGAATCAGCAACAAACAAACAAAAGTCTGCCCCTCAAGCCAATGACAGTCTACTATCATCTGAACACCAACACCAACACCAACAACAGCAATAGACTCTGGACATGACCTACAGTGGACGCAGCAAGGCAAGTGAAAAGACTGTCACCTGCCGAGGTGGCTCTGCCATCACAGGCAGTGTTAGCTGTCCTGAGGCTCCTGGCTGCTGACCCCATTCTCCCCTGCCTTCTCTTTCTCCTCCTCCACCGCCTTCACCTCCTCCTCCCCATCCTCTTCGTCATGCCGCCAGTCGTTGGCGATGCTGGTGAACCAGGATGACACTGCCGAACGGGCGGAGCTGAAGGCGCCACCTGCAGGCACATTTTATCTTTCTCGTGTATATGTCTACGTATATATATATATATATACACTGTTCATTGCCACATATATATTACTTTCTTGAACTTGTTACCTTTGTTATTTTTCTCACTTAATGCTGAACATGGGGAATGTTTGTAAAGCGAAGTGAGTTTGTGTAGACCAGAGAATAGTGCTATACGAAAGTTATTTAGGGAGTAATAATGACCTTGGGAGTAGACAGTGAGAGTAGTTATGACCTTGGGAGTAAACAGTGAGAGTAGTTATGACCTTGGGAGTAAACAGAGAGAGTAGTAATGACCTTGGGAGTAGACAGAGGGAGATTTCAACATCTGAAAAGAGCTCAGTGAAATAAGTCCGTCAACAGGGTTAAAGATGAGAGCAACTGTTTGCTGTAGGCCTCAGATAAAAAAAAATTTTTTTTTAAAGACAGACAGAGAATGACGGAGCAAATGCTACGTATCCCCCCCCCCCCCCCCCCCCCCACACAAAAAAAAAACACCAAGTGACACACACTCCACCATGCATCTGTTGTTGTTTTTCAAGCAAACAAACAACTAAGTACATGAACAAACTATTAAAAAAAAAATTGACACACATTCTGAACTCACCGACAGCCTTGCCAGTTTGCACGACATATTTCCCAGTCTGCACCACAGCAGCATTGAGCTTTCTTCCACGCTCTGTGCTCTGCATGGAACTGTCAGAGAGGAAAACAACCATTTGGGTATCAATACACACAGCCATCGCTATCAGCCTGCAGGGCCGGAATTGCAGAGATCTGTTCATTGTTAAAGCTGTTAGCAGCAACAGTTTTCGGGAATTCAAACATACACATTAACACATGACCACACACACACATACATATACACTCACACACACACATACGACTGCTTGCACACACACACTCTCTCTCTCTCTCTCTCTCTCTCTCGCAGGTCTGACCATACACACTTGCATGCACACACACATACACACAAACAGTCACACACACAAACAGTCACACACACACACACACACAATCTCCAACACACACACACACACACATACACCATCTCCAACAGCATGCTCCACAAAGTAAACAAAATACCAATAAACTGAAATGACTGCTGTTCAAAACAGCCCCTTGAATGACAGTCTGCAGCACTTACTGGTTCAGTCTCATCCTGACGTCAGTGACACTGAGGTTTCCTTGACACGGGTGGCTGCACAGACATCACATATATCATCAGCCACATGTGCAGCAACATCACTTTTAAATCTAAAACTTTCCACTGTATATATGTTAATGTAGTTTAGTAAAACCAAGTCACCCAGCAAAGGTGCACATTAATACTGGATCACTGCTTACCCTGCTGACTCGAAAGGACTCAGGAGTAGACCAACTGCTTACACAAAAGGACACAACTGTAGACCAACTGCTTACCTTGCTTACACAAAAGGACAAGTATAGACCAACAGCTTACCCTGCTTACACAAAAGGACAAGTGTAGACCAACTGCTTACCCTGCTGACACAAAAGGACCCAGGAGCAGACCAACAGCTTACCCTGCTGACACAAAAAGACCCCAGTGTAGACCAACACTACAGAGTTTACCTGAGTGTAGACCAACTGCTTACCCTGCTGACACAAAAGGACCCAAATGCAGACCAACAGCTTACCCTGCTGACACAATGCAGACCAACTGCTTACCCTGCTGACACAATGCAGACCAACTGCTTACCCTGCAGACACAAACAGACCCAAATGCAGACCAACTTGTTTACCCTGCTGACACAATGCAGACCAATTGTTTACCCTGCTGACACAATGCAGACCAATTGTTTACCCTGCTGACACAAAAGGACCCTAATGCAGACCAACTGCTTACCCTGCTGACACAATGCAGACCAATTGTTTACCCTGCTGACACAAAAGGACCCTAATGCAGACCAACTGCTTACCCTGCTGACACAATGCAGACCAACTGCTTACCCTATGCAGACCAACTGCTTACCCTGCAGACACAAAAGGACTCACATGCAGACCAACTGCTTACCCTGCTGACACAATGCAGACCAACTGCTTACCCTATGCAGACCAACTGCTTACCCTGCAGACACAAAAGGACTCACATGCAGACCAACTGCTTACCCTGCGGACACAATGCAGACCAATTGTTTACTCTGCTGACACAAAAGGACCCAAATGCAGACCAACTGTTTACCCTGCTGACACAAAAGAACCCTAATGCAGACCAACGGCCTACCCTGCTGACACAATGCAGACCAACTGCTTACCCTGCTTACACAATGCAGACCAACTGCTTACCCTGTGGACACAAAAGGACCCTAATGCAGACCAACTGCTTACCCTGCTGACACAAAAGGACCTGAATGCAGACAGACAGCTTACCCTGCCGGCACATCAGCAATCTTGGGGTGGGGCAGGGTGTCCAGCCAGTGGCGGTAGTTGTGGGTAGTTCTCCACGCTGAGATGAACGGCAGTCCAAAGTCATCCAGCAGCTTGGCATCTGAAAAACAGCACGGGTTTGGCCACATAGTGTATTTTTAGCACACAAGCCTAAGTTCTAACTTTTAATCAATTTTGTTTTTGGCACACAAGCCTTAACTTATAACCTTTAATCAATTTTAAAAACTTTTCTCAACAATGACACCTGCCCCTCCTCAACTGACAGAATTCTGTCTACTGACAGAAAAATCTGATGTCTGTGCACATAACCCAGCTGACTGTGAGTAAGACCAATGCTGCCTGACACAAGAGACAGCACTGCCTTGGACGTACCTTCTGATTGCATCGTAGCCAGCAGGGATTGCAGGTAGCACCGGAACTGGGCCCGGATCCACTCATCGCTCCCTTCCCACTCTGAAATGGACAGTGATGACATGAAATGACTAGGACAAACCTCACTGTGTTCCCCTTAAGTGCTAAGGGATAAACTGGCTTAAAGGAGAGCTGAAGCAAAGAAGCATCTGGACCCTACTGATACAGTGAGAGGAATGGAACAACAGCAACAAAAAGATTATCCTAATCACTCAACTTGACTGCTGGTCCCACCTGTGCTGTCAAACTACACCCATTCCCACCTGTTCCCAACCACCCAACTCGACCGCTAGCCTCACCTGTGTAGTCAAGCCACACCCATTCTCACCTGTTCCTCATCACCCACACCCACCTGTTCCAAATCACCTATTCCCACCTGTTCTGAATCACCCATTCCCACCTGTTCCTAATCACCCATTCCCACCTATTCCAAATCACCCATTCCCACCTGTTCCTAACCACCCAAGTGAACTGCTAGCCTCACCTGTGTAGTCAAACCATACCCATTCTCACCTGTTCTTAACCACCCATTTCCACCTGTTCTTAATCACCCATTCCCACCTGTTCTTAATCACCCATTCCCACCTGTTCCTAACCACCCATTCCCACCTGTTCCTAACCACCCATTCCTACCTGATCATGTCCTAACCACCCATTCCCACCTGTTCCTAACCACCCATTCCCACCTGTTCCTAATCACCCATTCCCACCTGTTCCTAATCACCCATTTCCACCTGTTCTTAATCACCCATTCCCACCTGTTCTTAATCACCCATTCCTACCTGTTCCAAACCACCCATTTCCACCTGTTCTTAATCACCCATTCCCACCTGTTCTTAATCACCCATACCTACCTGTTCCTAACCACCCATTCCCACCTGTTCCTAACCACCCATTCCCACCTGTTCCTAACCACCCAATTCAACTGCTAGTCTCACCTGTGTAGTCAAGCCATACCCATTCCCACCTGTTCCTAACCACCCATTCCCACCTGTTCCTAATCACCCATTCCCACCTGTTCCTAATCACCCATTCCCATCTGTTCCTAATCACCCATTTACACCTGTTCCTAACCACCCAACTGGACTGCTAGTCTCACCTGTGTAGTCAAGCTGCACTCATTCCCACCTGTTCCTAGTCAACCCATGATTAAATTTCCAGTCTCATTCTGACGCCTATTCTGTTGAGCTACACCCATTCCCATCTGTTCCTAACCACCTCACGACTGGGCAGCCTCACCTGTGCCATCCAGGTACATGTTACTCTTCTCCTCTGTGACGACCCGCACCAGAAGCTCAGAGAAGCGGAGGTCAGCTGTGGTGAGGTGAAGCTGTTTCAGCAGTTCCCGGTCCTTCACCTCCAGTTTTCCATCCTCCACCTGAAGCATACAGGTCAACCTCGTCACGGTCAGCAGCCTCATCATTCCAGTCATAGCACTTAACGCTTGCAAACACAGGTCAACCTCATCATGGTCCCCGTCATTCATGTAGCAGCAGCACTTAGTGCTTGTGAACACAGCTCAGCCACCCCAGACTTAGTGCTTGCAAACACAGGTCAACCTCATCACCATCAGCAGCCCCATCATTCATGTAGTAGCACTTAGTGCATCTGAACACAGATCAACCTCATCAGTCAGCAGCCCCGTCATTCACATAGTAACATTTAGTGCTTGTGAACACAGGTCAACCTCGTCATGGTCAGCAGCCCTGTCATTCATGTAGTAGCACTTGGTGCTTGTGAACATAGCCCAGCCACCCCGCACTTAGCACTTGCAAACACAGTCACAGGTCAACCTCATCACTGTTAGCAGCCCCATCATTCATGTAATAGCGCTTAGTGCTTCTGAACACAGATCAGCCTCATCACGGTCAGCAACCCTGTAATTCACGTGGTAGCATTTAGTGCTTCTGGACACAGGTCAACCTCGTCATGGTCTGCAGCCCTGTCATTCATCATTTCATGTAGTTGCACTTAGTGCTTCTGAACAAACATCAGCCTCATCATAGTCAGCAGTCCAGCCATGTCATGGTCAACACTCATCAAAAAGAGAGATGGAGAGAGAGAGAGAGAGAGATCAGCAAAAAGACAGTATGAGCACAACTTTCTTCTTCTTCTTTTCTCTACCTCCACAATGACATCAGTCACTTGTTTCTGCTGGCGGAAGAGGATGTTTGTGGCTCCGAGGACAAAACTTCGCACATTGACATCGTTGAGAATGGAGTGGAACTGCAGGCTGAGGTACGGGTGACACACACAACCCTGGCCAAAGAAACAGCAGTAGGCAATACACACATCAGCCAATGAATCAACAAACTAACCAATCCGCAAGTCTTTTACAATGTTGTAACCAGTAAATATGTCTAACAGCATGCAGGAAAGAACCAATCAGATGCATGGACTATGGAGACATTGCAAGGAAGAAAAATAAAAGGATTCAGAAAAGGTAGCCTTTAAATTAAATCAAACAATCATACAGAAGAAGAAAAGAAAAAAGATTCAGAAAATGTTTCGGAGTAGCCTTTAAATTCAAACATTACAAGGGAGAACGTGCAAAGATGCAAGCTGTCCTGATTCTATGCAAGCAACCTCAATCTCAAAAGTTCAGCAACTGTCAACGTTCATGTGAACTGGTAATTCCTGGTATTTTACTGGTTAAGATCAGCATATACCAGAGAAAAAAATCAGCAACAATCAGTCAGATGAACTGGCTGTTATTTTCCAGTTGCCCCCCTCCCCCAATTCCCCCCCACCCAATAATAAACACAGCACAGACAGAGAGAGGATGTGTGTGTGTGTACACGTATGCATGCGAGCAAGCAAGCATATGTGTGGGCACGCATGTGTATTCTAGATGGGAAATGGAGCAGGGTGTTTGCTAGTAGAAGTATGGACTGCTGTGAGTCTGACCAGTTACACTTACAGTGATTGTCTGACCGGTTTCCGTAAGCCATTTTTCACCACCTTATAGATGTCACACCAGTTTGAAAAATGTTTAGCGCAACCACTGAACACAGGACACCCACACTAACACACCCCTCCACACAACACACACATGCATACATGCACAGAAAGGAAATTACCTTAACAGAGAGAGAGAAATCTGCCAGGGGGACGAGGAAAAAAGATCTGAGAAACTTTTACGTTTTTAAGGCCTGTGTAAGTGATGTCCGAGACTCAGGATAGCGGGGAGACTGTCAGGAAGATCATTTCAAGCAGAGGGACTGGCAAGTGAGAATGATCTCCGGCTTAATACTTTGGAACTGGAACCAGCTACTAACCTTGGTGAAGATGGCGAGAGGAAATCCAAACTGATCCTGCTGGAGATTGACCTCCCCTTTGATAATGGGCTTCATCTCCACGGAATCCCCATCCTTAGTTCTCGACCTCACCTTGTCAAACGCCGTTGAAAGTTTGCTCTTCAGAGCTGCCGCTTTGCGACCAGGGCTACCGTGTTTTGCCGCCCTGCTCTGTTTCCCTTTCTTCTTCGGCGACGAACCGCGGGGAGTGAGGGTGTGCGTGCTGTCAGAGGAATGTGTGTCGGGTTGGTCCTGGGAGGAAGAGTCCTGCTCCTCCGGGCTGGCGTCACCTTGACCATGGCTCTGACTGTCAGGAGCTGAGGCATCGTCTGTGTCCACGGCCAGCGACAGCTGCAGACGGTCCTCCTCCCAGGAGAAGCAGTCCTCCTGGTCGATCTTGCTGATGCTCTCTGGGGAGTCCAGCTCCTCCACACTGTCCGATCGGCCCAGCAGAGGGTCCGAGTTGTCCATAGAGAGGGTCAGCTCTGCCAGTCCCTCGCTCACCATCTCGAAACTCCCGGCAGTCATCTCCATCTGGTGAACGTAGTCGTCCACCGCCTCTCGGTCGTTGGGCAGCGTGTGGCCCGTCTGCACGGCACTAATCTGCGTTAAGCTGCTGACATCTGCCAGGGGGCTGCACTTGCTGGGCGACGCCGCAATCTCCAAAGGGTCCACCAGGTGACCCCCAGCAGGATGGTCGCTGATGCTGACGCTGGCATGATCCCCACCACCTGCTCCATCCTCATCCGACAGTGAAGTGTGAGGAGAGTGAATTTTCAGGGCGCTGCTCTTACATTTGCCTTGGGAACCGGACTGGCCGGCTCTGTGCACCCCCAACTGCGAGGCGCCATGGATGGCAGGGGGAACGCTGCCGTGGTCGCTGTCATTTGAGGAGCAGCCAGAGGCAGTTCGCCTTCGTTGATGATTCTCTGCTTCTTTCCGGGCCTTCCCGCAGGAGGCATCCGAGCCTGCTGCAGAGGCTGGCGCATCGAAGGTAATGTCACGAGGAATGGTGGGCGACTCAGGGGGCTCGCTGCTGAGGGAAGTCATCACCGGCGAGTTGTGCATGTGCGGCATGAGCTCGGACAGCTCCGGGCTGGCTTCAGAGCCGTCTTCAGACTGAGACTCATGGTAGCGAACCTCCAGGAAGTCCTCCCCTGTGCCCCCGTCCTGCGGGTCAAGGGAAGCCACTCCCATGGTTGGGGAGACTAGGCGCTGCCTTCCGTCACTGACTGCTTGATCCAGCCCAAATTCCAGCATGCCTGTTGATCAGTAAACAATGCATGCTTGCTGAATGCTGAGCGTGAAATGGGCATGCCGGTCACAGCAATGGGGAAAGAGTCAAGCTACATGCTATCATATGACACATCACTGCATCCCTGTTGCTCCAAGGGAGCAAACAGTGTTATTCATGGGCCATGTTAGTGAGGAAATTCGTATCCTGTAATACCCTTCTGTTACAACAGCACAATGCCTGTCACATAGTGAGTGTTTGTGTGTCCATGCATGTGTGCACATATGTGAGCATGCACGTGCACAAGCATGCGCATGTGTGTGAGAATGCATGTCTGAGGATGTGTGTGCATGCACAAAACTATGCATATTCTGCTAACACACACGAACACTCCCTAATACATATATGTATATATATGCATGCACATGCGTGCTCGCTTGCGTTCATTTATGCGTTTCCTTGCAAGCCCGTGTATTTGCAAGTGTTGAAGAAGATAACTTGAAACAGTGACTTTTTATGAAGTGTACAAACTGCAGGGATGCTGGTAGCCAAGATCACGCTTCCCGAGGTTCCTAAGGCCAAACTACAGTGGACACTCAGAGCTCATCACATCCAGGTGATAAAAAACACACTCATAAAACATCTTGAAACCACAAATTCTTTTACTCATTATTTTCTCTCGTTAGTTTTATCATTAAAAAACAACAGCTATGTCTTTTTTTGTGGAGATCAGAATTTTACAAAAGGTAAAATTCTGTTAAATTGCAGGGAAACTAATATCTCTAAAACCGACTGCACATACCTGGATACAAAGAAAGAATGGAGAGTATG
Organism: Alviniconcha marisindica; assembly: GCA_018857735.1. NCBI lineage: Eukaryota > Metazoa > Mollusca > Gastropoda > Provannidae > Alviniconcha > Alviniconcha marisindica. Next base: position 226,763 of record JABMCL010003660.1, read on the forward strand.
GTGCTGCCCAGGGTTTCGACTGGTGATCCAAAGAACACGACCTGCACAAAAGGAAGGCAGCAGTGCAACTGACTTTCTCTCGTTCAATCCAGTTCAGTTCCAGATGGTATCTAGGCACTCAGGAAAGCCCACATGTGCTCCACCCCATCTCTCACAGGTTGCATGTGCATGTGTGTGTGTGTGTGTGTGTATGTGTGTGTGAGAGAGAGAAAGTTTGTGCGTGTATGTGTATGTGTTTGTGTGTAGGTGTGTGTGTAAATGTGCATGTGGTGTGTGTGTGTGTGTGTGTGTGTGTGCATGTGTGGTGTGTGTGTGTGTGTGTGTGTGTGTGTGTGTGTGTGTGTGTGTGTGTGTGTGTGCATGTGCATGTGTGTGTGGTGTGTGTGTGTGTGTGTGTGTGTGTGTGTGTGTGCATGTCACCATGTGTGTGTGTGTGTGTGTGTCTGCATGTCCCTAACTGACCCTTCTCTCCAGCAGGACCAGTTTGAACAGCATCATCAGCTTGTGTTTGAAGCGCACCACTGAATCCCGAGGAGACAGACCTGCAAACAACAACATGCCTCTAGTGAATATTACACAGCTTGTGTGAACACACACACCTTCATGTAAACACTAATACAGTCCATTCCACATAACCTAGCAATGTTGGAATGGTGTAAAAGTGATCCCTTTCCCGGTGCATTCAGTTACGTGTATAACAATAAACAGCGAAGAAACTGCTCCTTTGGGAGTTATATGATCTTGTAAGTGTGATGTAACATTCATACAGTGACTCTCCAAACAGCCAACTGCATTTAAACCTATCTTTGAAAATCCTAAACCATAACAGATATGCTTTTCTTTCTTTCTTTTTTTCTTTCAAAACATTACCAGTAAAAACGTTATAAAACACACAAAACTGATTTAGAACACTTCTTTTTTTAATTTATACTAAAGGAAGCAACCCACATAAACACATACATAAACATATTCTCACACACAAATACACCCACTCTCACACCCACACAGACACCAACATATTCACACATACAAATACACACACTCTCAAACATACAAAGACCACCAACACATTCTCACACACAAATACACACACTCTGACACATACACAGACACCGCCACTATCAGTATCACTTCAACACAAGCACTCTCTCTTTCACGCATGTGCGCATTAAGAAACACTCTCACTCACACACTCTCTGACAGACACAGAGACACAAACACTCACTCCAACATACACTCATGCACATTGTCACGCACACACACACCCATGCACACGCACTCACACACACACATACTACACCTACCAAGAAAAATTTGTGTCCCCATCAAGAGGCTCTCCGTCAAAGAAGCATTAAGGTTGTTGAAGGTCTGTTCCAGCAGTTCCACTTTGCTGAAGTCACGCTCATCAAAATAAGCATGTGTGATCAACTCCAGCTTGGCTTTTAACAACCCATACAGCGGCTGCAAGCAAAGTTCAGATGGACATTTACATTCACAATGGTCACTTACAATCCCACACACAGTAAACTTATTGCTGCCTCATAAAGAGTTATATGTAATACATACACAAACACAAACACAGATACATAAATCCATGTAATCATGCCTACTCACATATATCCAACCCCATAAAATATGCACACTTATAAATAAATAGACAATCCCACATACATATGATATATATGACTACTTGCACACACATGCATGCACGCACGTACGTATGCACACACACGTACACACACACGCATGCACGCACGCACACACACGCATGCATGCACACACACACACACACACACACACACCGGCCATGGACAAATACCACCCAGCAAAGTCTACCCTTACATGAGAGAACCATACTATAATGACATTGGCAAGTATTTAACCAAAATTACAATTACACAAATTATAGATCTACAGCTGCAAACTACAACTTAACTGTGAAACTGATCTTTTCTATATTTTAAACATAAACTGGACCGATAGCAGGAAGGAAGGAAGCAAATCGATTTTTAATGCCCAGTTAATCATGATGGTCATAATTATCAGGGTGAGGACAGATACTAAGTTAGCATTCACAAAATGTGTATACACAGTTAAAAAAAAAAAAAAAAAAAGTCTGCGCCAATGGGTAAGTGGTTCAGAAAGCATCGTCCTGGCAACAATAAAAATCAGACACATGGGCAAACAGGCATGGCTTTTCCAATATACCATCCCCCCCCCCCCCCCCCCCCGACACTCCAGTATGGATGGGGAGTGGAGGGATGGGGGAGGTAACAAATGGTTAAAAGAGGGGGGGAAATAATAATATTGCATTTCCTCTCACCAGTCGACTAATGACGCAAACACTTTTTTGCACAGTGCTGCGCGTAATATCAGCTGTTCGGTTCAGGAGATCCTGCAAAAGAAATAATAATCCATAAATGAAATAATTTTTTAAAACAAGGGTTACTTGTAGTGATGTTTTATAGCATCAATCATCAGAGCTCTACACTTCTTACAAGGAAAAAACGTGAGGCTGGGATGAGTGAGTGGGAAAGGAAACGTGTCAGATTCATAGTTTATTTCAGCTCAGTTTGAGATCATAAACGACCTCATCAACTTCCCATCAGAACGACCTCTGTCCCTTGGATGGACCAGAACTATGTCAAACCACCCCGTAAAATTTCAACAGACCTCCACATGAACAAAGTGCTTTGAAAGCAGCTTTTCACCCAGGAACATTCCAGTCTGGAATGCTCTACCCACATCAGCAGCTGAAGCCCCTACTTTGGCATCTTCAAGTTCCTAATTTAGTAAAAGTATAGTAGTTAGTAGTTTATTACCTTTGCATCCATCTGCCTGTAACAAGACACGCAATACACTGTCTTCCTCGAGGAATCTCTGCTGGGCAAATGGAAGAACACGGTATCTGGGGAAGAAAAGAAAAAGTAGGACATTACTAAACCAATAATACATTAGTCATTACAAAGGTTGAAAGGAAAGTCTTTGTTAAAGGTACAATAACTTACTGTCCATACCAGAAACAGAAAAAGAGCAGGACATCAATTTTTTTTTTATAACAAATCTGAAACAAGGTTGGCTCCTATAGTGCTAGTGTTCTTAAATAAACGAATCCCATACATAAAGAATAGTCTCTTTCTGTCTGCCTGTCTGTTTCAGTGTCTGTGTCAATGTCATGATTTGGCACTTGACATGCAGAACCTATTGAGATAAAACCTGGCATGAAGATTCCTATCACTCTGAGATTAACTGTCACAGTTGCCAGGCATTAAAAATCAACGCTCTACCTATCCCAAGGGCATGAGGATACTTTGTAATGCTCTATAGTATGGGTAACACCTCTTTTGCTTATTAACACAAATACAGTAGTACTGAAGATTTTTGAACAAGCAACCGAGTCTTGTTTGTCAAGCACACTGAAGGTGATGTAGATTTAATGGTGTCCTGGTTTGTCGGAGTAGCTCCATGGTGTAATGGTTAGCACTCTGGTCTCTCACGTCAGTGATGCAAGTTCAAATCTTGGTAAAATCAGTCTCTTTTTTTAAAACTGTGTGAGTGTGTGTATATATATATATATATATATATATATATATATATGTGTGTGTGTGTGTGTGTAACTCTGTGTGTGTGTGTGTGTGTGTGTGTGTGTGTATGTGTGTGTGTAACTCTGTGTGTGTATGTGTGTGTGTGTGTAACTCTGTGTGTGTGTGTTGGAAGTGATACTGTTCTATAGAAAAGATGTTGAACAAAGTGCTGTAAATGTAATGTGTTTATGTAATTAATAGGGTTCATTGTGCTCTAGGTTGTGTACATATTTTGTTGACCACATTGTTTTTGCATTTTGCCCTTTGGGGTCACATTAGGTGTAACTGTAACTGTAAGCACATTACACTCTTTAGTTTTACATTACATACCTTTCTGGTAGTTATGGGCCCCATCAGGCAAGGCAAGGGAAGGAAGATGTTTCCACTCCTCAGGCAACTGATGGCTGTCAACTGGGTTGCCTGTGATGACTGGTGGATAAGAGTATTCCACCTGTGGGACACAACCAACCCATCAGTTTTAAATATTCTTTCAAACTCAGTTCATTACAAACCTGTGACAGGGGTTGCAACTATGCAGAAAAACAACAACGCAACAACTCTGATGTTGGGGGTGCAAAGTCAGTTGTCAGAACATAACCAACTCTGACAGCTGCCAGGCCAGGGTAGTTGACATCAAACGAGGTCAGTGATAGTTCACTGCCTACATCAGTTTTGGGCTGCATTACTAGTTTCCCGCTGTCCATTTGCATGTGGGACTGACCATATTTTGCAGTTCCACATAATGTCGCAAAGCACACACACACCAAAAAAAAAAAAAAAAAGCACAGAAAACTACGCCTATGGCTTCTATTTTTCATAGTCATGATGATGGTTCTGAATCAGTTCCTTTAACTACTTCTGAGGTGGGTAACCATAGGCCACATACTCGAGACGGTAAACAAACCAGCCAGGAATCTGTCAGTACCAGTGAAAACTGAGAACTAACCATCTAACCTAAGCCCCCCACCCCACCCCACCCCCACTAAATTACTATATAAATACTAAACTTACAAGATGCTAGCACAAAGTAGCAGGCCAAAGAACACCCAAATTATCACATAAATTGTAATGGAACAGAAGGCCTCAAGAGTGTGGGAATTCATGCTATCCTGATCCTCTGATCCTCACAACCATGCTGCATTTTTTTTAAACTTTTCGTTTTACTTTTAGTTACACTTCACAGATTTCATGCCATTTCAAAATTCTGCACTGGACAGTCAACCTTTAGAAATAACTTTCTTTTCCTTTTTGTTTTAATTTCAGATCAAAGCAGATCACAATGTTTAGATAAAAACAATAAGCATTATCTTCCTGCTGAAACAATATTAGTTATTATTCAGTTATTTATAAAAAATAACACCAGTGCTGCTCAATAAAAGTCAATTTCCACAAACATGATGAGCGTTTTGACATATGGTCTACCAGAATATTTATTCATTATTCTGATAATCACAATGAAGAATTGTGCATGCAGAACAGCACTGAAATCAAAGACCATTGCCAAGAAATCTGTGGTTTGGTTTCAATGGTGACAAATGTGAATGGATCAAAATCATATACATCACAGGGGTATGGGTCTGAACAAAAGTAGATCTGTTTTGGGTGACACTGACAGTCTTTGAGCAGTCTGAATTTTGGGCATATATATGTAAATTGCAACTGTAAATGTAACACATCATGCATAATTATATATATATATATATGTTGCGCTAATGCTATTAGTATCAAACTTTTTGCAGCTTGAATTGCAAAATAGACAGGATGTCAAACTGTCATGGTTGTACATGATGATGACTCAAAGTTCCAAACCCAAGCATGGCAATCAAACTATCTAAATCAGATTGCTGTACTAACAGTAATACAAAATCATTTTGATGCTCTCCCGGGAGAGATCTATACCAGGTATTAATTAATAACACGTTTACAGACTGAACAAAGCTGCAGCTGAGGTGCCTAACCGATCCTACAGCAGGCGTGCCTCTTGTTTTATGACCAATGACAAACTGACACACTCTACACTGCACAGTGCCCAACCTATCCCGCCGCATACGATAGTTTTATCAGCACAAATGACGGATATACAATAAAAATCGATAATAAACCCGCTGGTTCAGTGGTTATGACGGAGCCGCCTTATCTGTAGCAGCAATTACCTGACAGCCTTTCTTATGATGGAAACCGACAACTATGACGTGCAGGACAGGTGTCTCTGTTTCTTTCTCAGCAGCCATAGTAAATTCTGAAGACTTGCTCCACGATTTCGATCATGTGAAGTTAATTTAACGCTCCGTCCCAACACGAAAAGCTAGAACACCCCCATGTTTGCGACGACCACAACAAGATTGTGTGTGGGGTAATTTCATTGGATACAGTGGTAAATCAGTTCTTCAATTGACCAACCAGAGAGTGTTTGACAGCATATCTATCAGGAAAACTGACTCTCATAAAAGAGAATACAGAGTTAGGCAGAGGTTACTTCCCATGTATAAATAAAACATTTCGGCCGACTAGATCTATTGTTCTTTGGGCGACCAGCTTCTTTTATATAGTTCAGAGGTACTGGCTGGGACCACGATTCCAGGTGTGTGTGTGTGTGTGTGTGTGTGTGTGTGTGTGTGTGTGTGTGTGTGTGTAACGTCAGTCTCAATGCGTCAGGGATCAAATGTCGTCGAGCGATTCTGTGGCCACCGCAACTGAAAACGCTAGCAGGTTAGGTTATAAACATGTCTGCGTTAATTACCTGCACGTGGCATCTCATGACTATCAGTATCAGGAAGTGATCCAGCACACACACACACACACACACACACACACACACACACACACACACACACACACACACACACACTCGCTCACTAGTCACTCACAGAATAGTTCTATTTTTTTCTCGCTCAACTCCCACCTCTCTTTTAACACGAATTCAAGCGAAGAATGAAAGTTCCAAATACTATTGAATCAAAAACATAAGTCACAAGCATGTCGTAAGCGGCAGACAAAAGAAGGGGTTAGAAGGCACAAAGGTTCGAAAAGCCAATATAGCTAGGTAAACTTTATCTGGTTGTCTCATTCCCTGAGAACTTAACATAAACAACAATTAAGTCAACACAAAATCGTTCGTGCGGGTTACGAAAGTCTGAGCTACAAACCTGTGAAAAGACAGTTCACAACCGATGTATCATCAAAAACTGACATCGCCTCACTTTATAATTTCTCAGTAGGGTCTTACACTGAATTTATGGAAGAAAACTTTAAGGTATCTTCCAAGTCTGTGGATAGTGGAAGATGGAATACACAAGAGAATTATTTATGGAAAAGTCAAACCAAAGCTAATCGCGGACTATCGCGGAGCTGGCCTTTTCACATAATATTAAATACAAAAGTCGAACCTGTTAATCGCGGATACGCGGAACAGGCCTTTTCTAACCAGTAAAATAAAGGAACTCCATTAGGAGGTTTAGACTGATCAGAATGGAAAAAAATGGAGCCAGGCTCGGATAACGAACCTGACCTCTCAGTCAGAACATCCGTAACGAAACACAGTATAAGATTCAACACATCAATCGTGAAATGAAAAAAAGGGTTATAACCCATATATTTGAAACAACTCGTGGCCACCACGAAGCTGGCCCCTGTACTTAATCATTTAAGCGAACGTGAAAAATAATGAAACCGTCAGCGACGCCAGATCTTACGGCAAGATCAAACAAACAAACAAAAAACTACAACAATCAAACAAAAATAAAACATTAGTCCAAAAACTAGGAAGGTAAAAGATAGACAAACCAACCTGTTGAATGTGGATTAAGTTGGGTCTAAATCAAAACTCTAGTTGCACGAATGAAAAACTTGGAGACTTAGAAACAGACTGACTTGGAGACTTGGGGGGGGGGGGGGGGGGTGGGGTCCAGGGAAGACTACACGGCGGAGGCGAGCGAGTGACTATGGGAAGTTAGTTTTTGTTTTTTGTTTTTCCTGTGGAGTGTTTCTGACTCGACTGAAATAGTTTCAGATCTGGGTGTGCACACGGTCCTTAAATTTCTGTGAGGGCGAGTGGTGCGGGGATGATGATGATGATGAAATGATGCTTAATGTCCTCAGATGTCAGTTGACATATTAGGGACAAGTTGTGACCAATGCCGAAGCACGGTTCAATAATTCTTTACGTCCACGGAAACCAGAAGGCTCGTTAGGACGGACAGCCCAGGACGTCCACCTCGACTCTCACACAGCTCCTGAACTATGTGCGGGGATTAAAATGGAGGGTCTTTTATACCTTCAAAAATATGGCATCGGTGGCCCAGACTTTGGAATAAAAGAAGAATTTGTAACAGAATAGGGAAGGCAGCTCTTCCATGCCCGTGCATGAACATGTGTGTGTGTGTGTGTGTGTGTGTGTGTGTGTGTGTGTGTGTGTGTGTGTGTGTGACTGAGAAAGTGTGTGTGTGTGTGTGTGTGTGTATTGTGTGTGTGTGTGTGTCAGTGTCAGTGTGTGTGTGTGGAGGAGGGGGGGGGGCCGGAGGGGGTTGGGGGGGGGGGGTGTGTGTGTGTTTCCAGGGAAGACTACACGGCGGAGGCGAGCGAGTGACTATGGGAAGTTAGTTTTTGTTTTTTGTTTTTCCTGTGGAGTGTTTCTGACTCGTCTGAAATAGTTTCAGATCTGGGTGTAGTCAAATTTTCCTGGGCGAAATTCTTTCCTACAAATCATGGTGTTATTTAACACCCCGGTGTTGTTTTACTGACAAGGGGAGAGGGGCCGTCGGGACACGGAAACAAGCAAACAAAAACACCTCCCCTCAGTGTTTCAGTAGTCCCCCCCCCCCCCCCCCCCCCACCCATACACACACACACCGTGATAGTGGCAGCTGCTATCAACCGTAAGTCACTGTTTCAGTGACTCACACGGCCCGGCAGCGCAGCGCGCTAAAAACAACAACAACAAAAACACTACTGAGCCAGTACGACACTGAACGCCCCCCATCCCCCCCCCCCCCCCCCCCCCTCCCCGCCTTTGACTAGTAATCTTTCATCCTTGGCCGGGGGAGGGAAGACGGGAAAGGCGGCTACATCTTTGTCAAGTTATTTATTTTCCTTTCGGCTATTTAACCACGCTATATTAATCACAAGCAACAACTACGATCCGTTGGGTCACATTCATGATGGTATCTACGCCGGCGCGTATTCAACATGAAACAGCATGAAAGGCCTTTTCTTGTCCTTTCGAGGAAGGTCATCGTGGGCCTCCTCTTAAGTTCTACGCCTCTCAGTCCTCCAGGCGACCGATGGCGTGGTGTCCTTGGCTTTGTGCCCGATGGTAGCCGCGTCGCAGTCGCTATCAACACTTCACATCGATCTCCCGGGCTTGTGACCCCGGCAGGCCAAGGTAGTGCGCACATCCACACACTACGGTTTTTCGGCACCGAAGGTGGACGGAGTGTCGGTCTCAGTCGAACAGTCATACCTGCTAGCGGCCTGGGCTTAATTTTAATTCCTTCACTGAGTCTTTGCCGCGGATGATGATGACATGTGTAACGGTTTGTTTGTCACATTACGAGGCGATCCAATGGGGAACATGAGCATGTGGCTGCTCCTACGACCTCCATTGTCAAACTGGTAGACCATGAGCCAGCCTATACCCCCCCCCCCCCCCCCCGGTATGGTATAGCTGCCTGTTGTTTGGGATATGTAGGGGACACGCCCATTTTAATACATGCCGCGGATTAAGCTGCTATGTACCATCTCAGATAATCCCTAAAAGCAGAGTAGTTCATCTTGCAGACAAGCAGATATTGAAAAGACACATACTGAGCTATCCCAAAACCATTGTCTTCAAAAATCCCCGGGGGGGGGGGGGGAAGGGTTTCGATACCTGGCCCATGGACTATGGTGGTCGAGACAGTAGACTGTCTTCGTTGATGGTGGTCGCACCCCCACCCCCCTACCAAACACACACAAAACTAAAACTGATAGGAGAAGCATGTACGGGAGCCCAGTCCATCTCTTATTTACAGAGCTCCTGAGCTCTGGGATTGACGTCATCATCTTCAGTGTTGCTTTACGTCCACAGAGACCGTACCGACTATCAGGGACGGGGGCCAAGGTCGTCCATCCTCTTTCACACAGCCCCCGTGTTCTGAAGTGTTACTGATTCTCGTTTTATCTCATCAGATTGTGCAGCACCAGGGGTATTGCGATTGTATGCGTGGCCCTACACGCCAGTCTGAGCCTGCGTGTCATTTGATTTGTCGATCACGGGACTGAACGTCTTAAAAAAAAAAGCCAGTCCTTTTGTCTTTTTTACGCCAGACAACCGCGTGAACATACCACCATTTGCGGTTTCACCCGTTTTTGCGTATTAATATGAGTTTTCAGTAATTTATCCCACAAACTTCCATTTCCTGTTTTTCTATCTCCATATAGTGTGCTTTCAGATCTGGGTGTAGTCAAATTTTCCTGGGCGAAATTCTTTCCTACAAATCATGGTGTTATTTAACACCCCGGTGTTGTTTTACTGACAAGGGGAGAGGGGCCGTCGGGACACGGAAACAAGCAAACAAAAACACCTCCCCTCAGTGTTTCAGTAGTCCCCCCCCCCCCCCCACCCCACACACACACACACACACCGTGATAGTGGCAGCTGCTATCAACCGTAAGTCACTGTTTCAGTGACTCACACGGCCAGCGCAGCGCGCTAAAAACAAACAAACAACAACAACAAAAAACACTACTGAGCCAGTACGACACTGAACGCCCCCCCCCCACCCCCCCCTTAGGGTAGCTTTTGTTGCAAGTTGTTATACTGGCGGCAGTGCTGGCATATTGTAGGTTTAGTTTGTGACTGCAGTGTCGAGGCTTCTGCCGTGTCTTGCAGGATTGCCTAGGGCTTTAAATGTAAGGTTCGGCGCGCAAGCATGCACACACAAATCCTCATTATTTCACATATAACCCAATAAACTTCTTTTAAACACGCCATGTGATGTTGTACAAATCATTTTTGACACTTTGTTGCGACGGCATGAACGGTATTCAACCCTTCCACGCGCTCATCTCCCGCTCCGTGACAATGGGAGCGGAGACAATTCATCACGGATAAAATACACACACACACACAAAAAAAACCTATAAGTATAACTTACAATTCCTCATTAGTATCCGTCACCAAGCAATCATCACCACTAACTTTGACAGCCATCGACTTTAGTGGCCTATGTGTGTCAACACAATACACATACTCGCTCTGTCCACAGTGCATTGTTTGTGGTTTCCGCTTGTCCGGTGGTGCATTGTTTGTGGTTTCCGTTTGTCCGGTGGTGCATTGTTTGTGGTTTCCGTTTGTCCAGTGGTAAATTGTCCTACACCCCTGAAAAAGGCCATTTTGCCTTTAATCATCGAAACCTCAAACCTCGTCCTTCAACAGAATGCTCCACAAGGGAAGTCATACATCCTGATCATTCAGTGTGCAGGGCTCAATTGATCACGCAAAACTGGGTACAAATTGTGCGCGTGTGTGTTTGCAGTACAAAGCTCATCTCACCAACGAGTTACTACTTTTTGCCACAGTAAGCACTCACATCTTTTAACCACACACACACATATATATATATATATACACACACACACAATCTGATACACGCAACACTTAACCACAACACACAAGTGGACAAGATGACATTTTTTATTACAAACACAAAATCAACATGCCAGTTTCCAGAGAAAACCCAGCATCAGCTCGATTTCTGATGCTCCCAAAATCTCTCACATTTCTTTCTCACTCACATGTATCCCAGTGCACAATCTGCGCTAGTAATGGTAAGGCTGATCCATTGACAAACACACAAGTCACGGAAATATGGGAGTCTAGTTTTTACTTACACATCATGTTGATTGAAATTGGGACGATGATGCAGGTACACAAAAAGTCAACACGTGGTTGCACAACAGAAGCAAAAGCAAACCATTTCTTTTTTCCAGTGACAAATGATCAGTAACACTAACAACAGCCAAAACAGCTTGTTCATCATAACAGCTAACCAATCTGAAATAATAATAACAAAGGCCATACTTTGTACAGACACTGCTTTACTTGACACTATGAAGGGGATCTAGTGGGAGCATGAGAAAGGAGAGCATCCAGACAGGGGAGAACGACTGCAATGTAACCTACCAAATAATGTGGAATGTGATTTTCTTTAAAATGTTGAGAATTACATATCAAACTGACAATTAGAGCGCACTTTCTAGTTGGAAACAAAGCTAAATGCAAGCATATTAAAGTACATGTACAAAAAAGTACATAGTTTAACAATCATATTCAGTCAAATTGAACACCTTTTTGCGCTACATACTTCAAAGTCACAACTGACTGTTTGGGGACTGACTTTCTAAGACCATTGTAAATAGGATGTGGAGGCCACAGCCCAGGAAGCATGAGGCCAGGTTTACACTTGCAGCTAACAGAACAAATACCTTTCCGATTTTAACTGGTTACAGATTGTGGTGGACTTCATGTGTGCTAATATTGCAATTGTGTACAAATCAAAATAAAAAATTCTGATATAGTGAAGACATTGTTAATAATAACAAGTATCATAAATACCATCAGTGACAAGTATCACTACAGAAAGGACTGCACAAAAAGAAAAAAGAAAAAAAAAAGCATACCCAACTAAAAGACAAAATCAAACCACGTTTATTCATACATCACACAGATAATATACAATAAAGTGACCATTTTTCCTTTCATACCCACTCTTGCCATACAACACAATATATTCATGTAATGAACCACGTAAAAAAAAGAAAAGAAAAAAAAAAGAGCAATATTAATGGTGTCAACAAAAAATTATTTTTTTTGTTCACCCCCAAAGCCTATTAAAAAATCATTTGCTAAGCAAAAACCAAAAAGAACAACATTCCCTGGTACATACTAGGAAAGCAAAGAGCAGTGCATGCACCGAGTATGCAAATTTCAGGTTATTGTTACTGAAACCATCACAGCTGGGAGGGTGAGGTCCTTAACTCTAGAAGACACAAATCATGAAATGCACACAAACTGAGATTGTGAGCCTAGTGCAATGTGGTGAGAGAGAGAGAGAGAGAGAGAGAGAGAGAGAGAGAGAGAGAGAGAGAGAGAGAGAGAGAGAAACAGAAACCTACTTGCTTTTGAGACTGAGGTCTAAAATGGTGGTCCTGATTGGCTATCATGGTATTCCAACCCTCATCCCCCCATTCCACCAGCTACACCTCACAGAATATGGGGCATAAACACTCTTGCAATCTCCGAAAGCGTACTGTTCAGATGTCATTTTCATCCAGCTATGCTGCTATCATCAGATACCCCCTATACATTGACACACAAGATAACAGCAGCATGCAGGACTAGATTTTTGGGGCCTTGCTCTTTAGAGCTGTAGAGAGCCAGTCCAGTCCCTCGTACAGGCCGTCTCCGCTGGTGGCGCATGTTGACTGAATGAACCATGTGCGCTGGCGAAGGCTGTGCAGTCCAAGTTTGTCTGTGATCTCAGCAGCATTCATTGCGTTGGGTAGATCCTGGGCAACACACAAGAACTGGTTGTAATTACCTGTGTTGTTGACTCCACAGTCTAAACTGTATTCAGTCTCCAGTTTTATTCTGACACTGAGAGAGAGAGAGAGAGATGGGGGGGGGGGGGGAAGAGTCACACAACTGCCACTGGAACCAAGAATCATCACATTTTCTCCATCCCCTGCTCACCTCCTCAGCCTGGGGGAAGAAGACAAAGAAGCTGTCAAACTGCTAAGAGTTACATACCTGTTTGTTTGCAAAGACAAGGAGAACAGCATCCCTCAACTCGTCCTCTGCCACCATGCGCGTCAACTCATCCCTTGCTTCTGCCACTCGCTCCCTGTCATTGCTATCCACTACAAAGATCAAACCTGCACACACAAATTCCACATTCTGTTTGCTTGGTTTTGTTTGATATCTGTGTTTCTTCTACCATCTGGCATCTGAACACTCATGCCGTCGTACAAAATCTGTACCTGGATGGATGGTTATCAAGACAGGTATGAGTGAGTACAGACCAACAGAAGTTACACCTGGTGCCAAGTCACAAAATGTGCCAAGCATTTCCCTTACATAAAGTAAAAAATCAACAACAACAAAATCCTTGTAAGTCTGCTACCCCTAGTTTCAACTGTATAAAAGCTGAATAAGTACCATTATGCAAGACTTAACAGTGATGACATAGGCAAGGCTGAAATTTAAAGTAAATAAAGTTATTTTCAATAAAATTGAATCAGACCTGTCTACTTCCAAATTTGCCAACTGTCAGTATTCTGAACAGCCAATGCCACCATTATGACTTATGCAGAATACCACACATCTCAATTCTCTCACTAAGAAATATCCAAGGCTTTCCTGTGTGCTATCATGAAAAATCCAGAATTAAAAATAAAAAAATAAAAAAAATAAAGGAAAGAGAGAGAGAGAGAGGGCACTCAAATTCAAAGACTAGTCTATGCATATGTGGCAGGGGTGAGGGTGAGATGTTGTTGACAGGAAAAGGCAGATATCTGCCAAACATATTTTTCAAAGCCTAGAATTACACTAATTTCACTTCAGCTTTTCATTGTTTTGTCAAAGTTGCAACATTTTTTAAGTACACTTGCTGCATTTTCCCCCCCTTTGTTTCATTAGAACATTTACCTCAATGAAAATGCTCCAGACTTCTGTGTGAAACTTTTTTTTTAAATGAAATCTGGAGTTTTTCTGTCATTTGCAAACATGTAAACACTCCGTGATTTCAAATAATAATTCTCTTGATATGTATGCATGCTGTGCAGAGTTGGTTCCCTTTGCTCTGGGTTTACATCCAGCAGTTATTTTTTTATTTTTTTAAATATCATCAGGGGGCATTGGGTTCAGGCGGATTCTTTTGCAAGTTTGTTTTTTAAAATTCACTTTAGTACAAAAATGGAACATAGATCAGTACACCTGTGGGTTAAGGAGTTCGCCAAGGCTGAATTTAAATGGTGCTGGCTTGTACAGTTTACCGCACATGACAAAAATTCACCGCTAGAAAAAGTTGGGTCATAGATCTACAGATCTTGTTGTTTTACCTTGTGTGTTCTGGAAGTAATGCCTCCACAAAGGCCGAATCTTGTCCTGACCGCCCACATCCCACACTGTGAAGCTGATGTTTTTGTACTCCACTGTCTCTACATTAAAACCTGAAACAGAACCATAAAAGAATGACTATAAAACCTTCCTAATCCTACACATCACTCTCCACATATTATAAAAATACTCCAACTGCATCACAAATTATTTTTAGCTCTGATCATCACAACCGAAAGAACAATTATAGTTTTTATACTGACATTATTATAGATTCATACTTTAAATTTTAATAGTGACAAGAAGAATCATGCTAAGACTCCTCACATTCAAGTACAAAATCATGAAAAATCATATTCTTTATTAACTCCTTTGTTGGTGACAATCTGTTTTTGTCACCAGCAAACAGACATTATGTTCTCTTCTGTGACTGCAGCTTTTACTTCTGGATGACTGGGAGGAAATGAAAAAAGCTCTTTTCCTGTTTTCTTTGATTTCAACATACCGAATGCTGCTATTCTGTGTCCATGTCTGAGTTTGTGACAAGTCATGAACATGGCTGGACCGTGTAGCAAAAGTATATGCCACAAGCAAGTCGTTCTGCTCTTTATTGGTTGAAGAGTTAACCAAAATGGCTGCACCATGCAGCACTGAAGCAAGAAAGTCCTTCTTTTGCATAAACATTGATAGAACCACCAAATAAAATCCGTAGATAGAATATCTGCACATTTTCTGTTTTCAGGCATCTTTGCCTGGATTCTCATTCATTTAAGACTGCATGAGCCAAAACCAAGACATACGATACAAAAATATTACACTGAGTTTACCAATTCACCTGTCAAAGGAGAGAAACAGTTTCCAACAAAAAATTTTTTTATAAAAAGGATGAATTACAATTTATAAGCTCATAAAAAGGATGAATTACATGATGCTTTCTAAAAGTCAAAGCTCACCAACACACATTTTCACTGTAATGAAATATGCCTACTTCAACATGGTCAACATGTATCCAGTATCTAAACTTTGTAACTTACCTATGGTAGGGATTGTAGTGACAATTTCTCCTAGCTTCAGTTTGTACAGGATTGTTGTTTTTCCAGCAGCGTCCAAGCCAACCATCAATATTCTCATTTCTTTCTTGTTAAATAAAGCGGAGAGGTTACCGAAGAGTTTAGCAATGGTACCACCCATCTTGATTTATTCTGCAAAACAGTCAGAACATTGCCATTTTTTAAACAAGCAAGCAAATAATACAAACAACACCAAAGCAGCACTTTTCAATATGAATGTGAACTAAGCATTTCCACTTTTTGAACTTGTCCTTCTGCTGGTACTAAGGTATTTAATGAGCTGTAAAAAATTACAGATCTCTACAGTTTCCTCTGATGGAGTGCATCTGGCAGTGTGCATCCTTCTCACACATGTAGGTCCCTAAAGGCAAGCACACAACAAGGAATATTCCACACCATCAAGACTGGTAAATATCACCCAGCTAGTTTTAACCTTGTTTAGCCAGTGATACTGCAAAAATATGTTTGCTCTGAATCTGGCACTAGCACGAAGATAGAATCCAAGGATAACTACATATTTATTCAGTATTGCTAGTTTTGATCAAAGCTTCAAGTACGGTACAGTACAGCATACATCCACACTAAAGCAGTTCAGTGAAACAGCACCTATCCGTGAATGCTGCGTTGGCAAGCGAGTTCAACACAGCAGGCAAGATTGTACCAGTGTTGTGCTGGCAGACATTCACATGTTTGTTCGCTTACACGAGTATCACAAGCTGCTTTATGAAAGTAACTATGAATCAGGGGTAAAAGTGCCAAATGCTTGTTCTCACTGAACGAACCAGAGCAAACATTTCCTCTTTAAAACTATTATTATAACCATGTGTGACGTGTGCGCTGTTTAAAAGATGCACACGTCACTATGTGCAGTCCTTAAGTAATAATTACCAGAACCACCTGTACCAGAATTTACAGCTTGTTGGTTCAACTGATTTTAATTCATGTGTAAGCACATTTACCAGATTTGATCTTTCCAGTCAAAACTAAAGAAGCTGTGTTCGTGTAGAAATCAGCAGCTAACAAGCCGATTCACTTTACTAAGTGGACTATTTACCAAATGGATTTATCTCCCCGAGTAAATCACGAGTACTGAATAAGAATTATGTACCAATCAGTGTGTGAAAAACCCATGATGAACCCTTGGGCAAAATATCCAATTTTCAAAATCCTGAAATGCAACCGAAGTCCACAATCACACTCACTGGTGGGGTATAGAGTGAAGTTGGCTATAATCAAATAAATTACTGCAGTACAAATTTTGCATTGCAATTAAATTTCCAGCATCTTTACATCAAGCCAACACTTTCCCACCTGCATGTGACACAACTCTATTCATTTTTGCACTCACTAATCCCTGAAATAGACATCCAGTCAGGTTTTTAACAACGCGTACATAATTATACTAAAAAAAGGTCCACAAATGTTAGAACTTTCAAATCTGATCATTTTTAACGTATCAATGATCAGTTACACACATGGAGAGAAATCTTGGGCATTTTATCCTAAGAAAATGCTATGAATGTTAGAGAGTGAGAAATCCACCTAAACCCCTTGCTTTAAGGACAATTGTTAACAAAATTATTGTTCTGTTTGGTGATTACAGAAAAAATGGCAATCTGTTTCATGTTCTGTTGCTGCAAAGTTACTTTAAAATATGGTTAGTATTTCAATGCATACAACACACACACACAGAATGCACAACTAAACACAAGTTTACGAAAGAAAAATAGATTTAATAACTTGAAGAAAAACATACACCAGAACAGTCTGTACATGGTGAAACAGCATCACAATGATCAATACAAGTTACAGCAGCTTCAGCATAAATGTAAATAATGAGGAATGCAAACAGTAAAACTTTTGTTTGTGTGTGTGGGAAAAAAGAAAAAGCTTCAAAGCAGTAGAACCTGGTACAAACACCTCTCCCCCTACAGACCACTGGTTCTGAACAAGGCCAGTTAATCCATGACAATATTTGCATGACCATGCAATAATCAGATAATCATGGTCATATTTCCCCCCAAAACATAAACATTCACAGGTAGTCACACACAACAGGCTCTGCTTAAAGAAGTATATTTCAGAGGGCATTAAAAGAATTATTACTGCAAAGACCACCTGAAACACAACGCATCTCCTGCTACAAAAATCACAAATTATGTCAAATTGTTTTGGAAATGGACACGTTGACAGAAATGAGCATAAACTGAAAAAGTTTCATGACATATACAAGATTCTTCAACCTGTCATAGCAAGAGCACCATTCTCAAGTCATACGATAACCAAGTCACAAGCTTGCTTCACATCACAAACCACTTTACTCATATGTGAACTTAATTTCACAACAAATGGTAGCAATCACATGCTTTAATCCAGTTTCTTTCTGTGAAGGACAGGATTTAAAGGCTCACATATGACGCTGTTAAAAATAATGCAAAAGGAAGTCTCTCCTCAACAAACCGTGATACCTTAACAAAGTTGCTTTATGCTGCTCATTTAAATTCTGAATATTGCTCAACACTTTGGTAGCAAATTCCTGGCACCAACCAGCAGTAGGATGGTAATACCATCAAAAACAGGAAACAGAAAAAACTATTAATTTAATCTCATCAAATACAAGTCCTTCACGTAATAAGAGTATAAAAATCAAATACTTTAAAAATCAAAGTTAAAGATGCAAAACAAATGTAAAAGTACACACCAGCAAATTTTCTTTACCAGATCTTCACATCCAATACCCTGAAGAAAAAATCCATTCTGATATAGGAGCATCCATGTACACTCCCATTCAAGTCAAGGAATAAAACGCTCAAGCGATTCACAAAAGACTGCACTAAATTTCTACCCCAAAAGTGAAAGAGAACATTAGTGGTCTTTGATTAGTGGTTCTACTTATATCATGACCTCAGTTATACACTTAAAAACATTACTATTATTTTTATGTTTTATATTTTGAATTTAATACCAAAAGCTAAAGCATGCAATATTTCTGCACTCAATGACAATCTCTGCCAAGTCTTTTGGGGAATGTAATCAAGTACATACTGTATAATGTCACAAAACGATTGAAACTAAAAGTACCAATGACATATAATGCTGAAAATTGATCTTTATGCAGTTTGTTGATCTTTGGGGCTCTACAAACCATGCCCATCTTCCACACCAATCATGGAAAGTTAACAAAACTCTGCATTACACAGTTCATTTTCACCAGTGACCGACTTCGTGGCAATCAGAAGAAAGACAGAAAAACATTGCTTAGGGGACGAGATGTGGGAGACATTCAATCAAGAAGATCCAGCACAAACACACACTCCACAGCGAGCATACACTAGCATTAAAACAAATGTGAATGTCTATATGATTGTGTATATTTGAGAGAGAAAGAGAACTCAAAAACTTTAATACTCAAGGATAGTTGTGTTAGGTCCATCTGGACCTATCTAACAGCAGAGAGAGAGAGAGAGAGAGAGAGAGAGAGAGAGAGAGAGAGAGAGAGAGAGAGAGAGAGAGAGAGAGAGAGAGAGAGAGAGAGAAGCATTAAATGCCCAACCACGCTGGTAACATCATGGAAAAGCGAGATTATTTCTTCATTTTGCATTTTATGGTGGGGGTAGGGTGGGGGGTGATACAGTCTAGAACACTGTAAAAAATATGAGTCTTTCTCTCTTTCCTTATTTTTTTATATTCATACCCACTGACAGTTCGGAATGGTTGATTTTGTGCCTTCTGCTGTGAATGACAGAACACTGGCATCAGCCATACACATCAATCAGTAAAAAATCTTGTTCAACAGCAACATATCAGCTGCATTTTAAGTTTGCTGAATAGAATTAGAAACAACTAAAGTGTCCAAGACAAGGCTGATATTCGTGTTGTGTTTATTTCTTGGATTTGTGTTTCAGTGAATTGGACAGCCAGTCAAGTCCCTCATACAGGCCATCACCACTGGTGGCACACGTAGCCTGAATGTACCAGTCACGGGATCGCAGACCATGTAGGTTTAGCTTGTCTGTGATCTCACTGGGGTTCATGGCATTTGGCAGATCCTGCAACAGAATGATTAATGATGAGCAGGTGTTGATTCTTTTAATTCTATTATTGGAAGCCCTTTCCCTTGGGGAAAGTCTGCTTTTTAATAAAAAGGTGGAGAAAAAAACTTTGGTGCGGGACAACAGCAAAGGAAACTCACATGCTTCTGCAATGGATTTTGAACTTACAAATACTGAGAAAATAAATGGATTTTGACATCCTGTCAATTGTACAAGGTCACTTCAGGTAGGGAGGGGGGGAGAGAGAAAGAGAGAGCATTTTGATAAAACACTAAATATTGGATAAATATATTTTTGGGAAAAAAACCCTGTTCAACAACATTCAAGAAGTTTATGCTTTTTCAAAGACAGAAATGCTGGGAGGGAACATAAGAGTTTAAAGGCCATCCATAATGTTTTAACTTATTCATTAAGAATTAGGAACAAGATGTGATCAAGACCATTACCTGTTTATTTGCAAATACCAACAGCTTCGCATCTCTCAGTTCCTCCTCATTCAACATTCGCAACAGCTCATCCCGGGCCTCTTCTACTCGTTCCCGATCATTGCTGTCAACCACAAATATAAGTCCTGCAAAATGAAACAAAACAAATAAATAAATCTGACTACAGCAGGAGTTGGTATAGTACAGCTAAATATTTGTCGCAGACTTAAATTCAAGTTATTGTTTTTAGGGCTGTAGGCCTAAAACAGGACAAGATAATATTAAGCATTTTAAAAGTTCTTATAATGCTTATGTCCTAGAAAACAACATCTATTTACAAACCAAAAGTCAAAATCAACTTGTGATGTGCTCTGTGCAAAAGAATCACTTGCAAACATGCCAACAGCACCCCCCCCCCCCCCACCTTTGTGTGTGTGAACAAGGGAGAAGATGAGGGGTACTGAGCACTATGCAGTTAGATGCTAGCGAAAATAGCTATAGTACTTGCTGACTTATATTACTTATTTACATTGCTGTATACAGCAGTCAAAAGTTTCTGCATCTGCCATCTAGATGAATTAACTTTTTATGTCACGTTTTCAAACTTCACTAGAGCCCTAATGCAGCCAGCCGGATTCATGTAGCCCCCTGAGTGATCTGTCATCATTTAGAACTTTTGGCTTTTACAATTCTGATCTACTTCTCTCCAGTAAACCGGAGGGACATCATTTGGAAACAGAAGTAACCTATTAGAACGTTTTATTGTTTCAAAACCTTGGGAAGGCCAAATATTTTGCACTTCCCTTTTGCAGCAATGCAAAATAAATCCAGACCTGTTTACCCCTCTTATCACTTGCCAGTACTTTGGGCAGAAGTTGTCAGTAATCCAAGGTATCTGTCAGTAATACACACACTCCATTTTTCAATCTTATATTCATATCCCACACAATGTTTTAGACAGTTGTATTCACAGTTAATTTTTAATTTTACTCAGACCAAGATTGTAACAAATGAAGGCACAATAGCCTCAAGTTCAAGTGCAACAGCATTTTGTTTAAACTATTATTAGAAACACCAACAGATCCATGGATTGTGATGATTACAAGTCTTGACGACTAACAAGTCGCACATCATGGCTTCAGCTCTAATGATGTCCTGCTGGCCTTCACCTCGCTTTGCTTCCAGAAACTTTTAAACAAGACGGCTGGAATTTCTTCCAAAGATTCATAATCTTTGTGGCGAATGGACTTCAGTGCCTCTTGCAATTGTTTCCACCACCATGTGCGCAAGTGAAGTCGATGTTGAACGAACGAATCGCCTTTTCGCGAACACAATAAACATGACCACCTCTCATGGTACTTTGGGTGATAACGTTGGGTGGCCTTAATTTTCTTGGGGGTAGTCAATCCCAAATCTTCAACACATCTTCCCAAAGCACACTTCAAAGATGGCGGCAGAAGCAGAGTTTTAACAATGAGCATGCGCAGTCGGTATTCCAAGGGAAGTAATTTCCTGTCATGACTTGGTTTTGGCCCTTTGAGTTTTGATCCTGTGCTTGTGGTTTTACTCCAGCTTAAAATGTGGGAAGGGGAAAATCGGACAGTGACCGTAATTTCTGACCCAACCAGCGTAACAGCAGAATTTGAGGTCTGAATCTGTAGGAATTACGGCAAAACCATAGGGGTAAACAGGTCTGTAAATCTCACCTTGAGAAAGGCACTTTGTGCAGGTAATTAATTTCTTCTTCTTTAAAAAAAAATCAGACCAAGCAGAACAATGCACTAACCTTGTGTGTTCTGGAAGTAATGCCTCCACAATGGCCGGATCTTGTCCTGACCACCCACATCCCACACCGTGAAGCTGACATTCTTGTATTCCACTGTCTCTACATTGAAACCTGCACGTAGAAACAATTATCATGCAGCAGTCCATCTGAACATGTAATCCATTCATTTCAATCATAGGCTATGCTAGAATAACTTAAGTGGTCAATTTGATTATATATCAGTATCTGAGCTGCAAACAAAAGAAAAGCTTTTCTGTATTCAATTTGCTTTTACACAGAACCATTTCATGCATTATACACAACATACAACAAACCTCAAACTATTAGCGCGTTATTAGCATTTGGCAGATATACCAAATGGAAATAAACAGAAGGGGGTGTGGAGTAATTAATACTAATAGGCTTGATAATAGCACAGGTCCACACAACCGCTCTAGACTGCATTGTGTTTACATTACCCCTGAAGCAAAGAATACTGAAGATTCTCAGCTGGAACATTTAGTATGCCATTTTTCTGCGTAACACCAACAGACCACCCTTCAGTGAAACACATTTAATGGAAAATACAACCTGCATCTCATAGCAAAGACAATCTGTCTTTTATTTGTTTTATTCTTTTTTGACTTTGAGACAATCAAGCTTCAGGAGGACAGCAATGATAAAAAGTAAAAAACAAAACGACCACTGATGCCATGCTTTAGAGCAGTTTTCCAAACTGGTAACAGCCAGGGTGGAATGGGCTAAGTGACGTTTAAAACATGTGTTTAACGGGTCAAAACAGGATCCCACAGACAGAGGCAATTCAAGGTTCTCCCTAAAACTGCCACTCATTCATTACATCATTCTACTGTTTGTACACCTCTTCATATTCAAAGTAAAATGCTGAAGTCATACATTTAAGTAATGCTTTTCTTTCAGTTTCACGCACTCCTTTTCTTGCAAGGAATTTTCTAATGCATCAGGAAAATACCAACACATCAAGTTTGAACTGCACTGCCTTTTCCATTATCTTTTTCACCTAAAATCCTGTTCTGTCCCTATAACTGAAGTATACAAAAACTATCAAATGGCATCAAGACACTTGCACATTTTGGACCAACCTATTGTGGGAATAGTTGTCACAATCTCTCCCAGTTTGAGCTTGTACAGAATGGTTGTTTTTCCAGCTGCATCCAGACCAACCATCAATATTCTCATGTCTTCTTTGGAAAACAAACTTTTGAATAAGCTTGCAAATGCTCCCATTCTGAAGTATTTTTCTCTTGCCCTGGTGACAAAGCAGAAGGTTGCACAGACATTATTTTACAAATTCATCAGAAACAACCCCCCCAAAGCATGTAACATTATTATTAGTATTAGTAAGTTATACAAACAATGCTTTTTCTTTGACCATACACACATGTAAAAAAAATAGATTTTTGTTACAATCAACATTCAACCTGCAGCATCAGTACACACATGTGATCTTTAACATCAACAGCACAAGACGTTTACCAAAAGTACACACCAACTGATTAAAAAGTAGGTCATTAATTACAAGCACACAATTAACTTCAAAGTAATGTTAGTACTTCATGCAGGAGTATAAAACTGAAGAATTTGTATCATTTATTTACACAGCTTAATAATAATAATCAGATTATTTTAAATACAATATTGAAAACACAGCTCAAGCTCAAACTCTGTCAAAGGCAAAGTGAGACTTTTCTATGACTCAGATCCAAAACAGATCTTTTTCTATTGTGGTTGGACTTCTAGGATATTTGACACTAGAAAAAGAAATCCGAGTATGACAAAATTTAAAGACCTAGACCTGCTGAATGAAGTTACAGGATCATAAAGTTAGGTAGTACCGAGCCGCCTGGTCTGTTGACATTTTACACAAGGACCAAAGTTTCATACTTTTTCACTGTCATCTTTTACCTCTAAACTGTGGCATATTAAAAAAGAAATATAAAAAAAATCTAGTAATTAAGTTAGTTTTTTTTTTGTAGTACAAAAGACTGAGAAAACAGTCACCAAACTGCAAATCATACACTGGTTAGTGTGGACATGCATTGTGATCATATGACAATATTAAAAACAAAAAAACAAGAAGGGAATCCCCCCCTTTTCCATTGGTCAAAAACCTGAAATGGACGTTCTGGAGAAAAGTCACAGGAAATTCAAGCTGAAAACATTGACCTGCAGCAGTCTTGCTTATGTTTGGTTCAATAAATCAGCATAACATTCACATCTGTACAGAGGTCAAAATATTCCCATTTGAAAATATTGCAAGTATCAATTAGCTAAAAGTAAAACTAGCCAATCGCAAGAACAAGTTGAAGTGAAGCAACTGAACATAGCAAGTGGACTCCACACAATGAACGGAGGTCAGAGAGTGACCTAATCAACACACACTGCTCCACTGAACCAGACTCATTCTGTGATACTTAAGTGCTTAAGACCTGCTTGGATTTGATAGTTTTAGATAAGATTAATACTGTTTATTTAGTTTTAGATAAGATTAATACTGTTTATTTTGTTTCAATATTACTGCAGTTACTACTCCTGCTGTTATTGCAAAAATCAGGCAGCTTCGTTACTAAGCATCAGACCAACCACATGCGTAAAAGTGTTAAGTTGTTGACGGTTCAGACAAAATTCTAAACTAATACTTGTCCAGTGCAGATTAAGGCTAAAGTAAGTTTTCCACGTGATTTAGATTGCCAATAATTGTCAGATTAGGTCAAATTTAAATAAATTTATTGCATTTGGGAGACTGACAGTGACGCTAGGGTGACAATATCTAGTTACTGTGCACATAGTTCTACCAGAGCAATTTATCTGGGCAACATAAAACAATTTACCAAAGACCTTTATTCACAACCAAATATATGGTACAAAATAAATTCTGTGGTATACACCCCCTTTTGTGTATGCACAAATGTAATTCTTGTTTCTCATTTGGATGAGGCCAGCTCACCCTCATCTTGCATCTGGATACAACATATTATAGTAATATAACCAGTAGTAATGTATACAACAACAACAAAAAAGGGGGGGGGGGGGGGCAAAGCTAAAGTATGACTGATTTGTTGCTGACGGCTGACAATTTATTGACTATTGAATACCTGGCACTGGAAGCTTGTTTTGACCGTAGATGAATACCCTGAAATATGGAAAAGGGAATATATGGTCTCAAATGGAACAATTCCTTCCATAAGAAAGAAGACTTTCTTCAAAACTGCCCATCACCAGATCAACTGCAGAACAGGTTAGACTTCTGAAGTGAAAGAGATTCCACAATTCTTAGAATGTGACTGCAATACATACACTATTTAAGTGCATTCTCCAAAACATGAAAGTTACTGAAACTGAGAAGCTCTGCTCAAAGATGACCCTCTTCCATGGCTTAATCTGTTTCCTTGTTAAAGGAACTCTCCTTTGCACCCACAGGCTAAACATCTCATGTGCTTGGCATGGGTTAAACAAACACGATCTGTGGCAAAAGTTATGCGACTGAACACAATATTGACTTTTCATTATTTTATAAGGTGACTTTTTTGGACACCATAACTAACTCGCGTTTCACGAGCTGATTACCACACTACGCACTCTTTTCCCACATTTCATTTTGACAAAGCGTCTTTGGTCTCATGGACTGCACACAAGAAGCTATCAGTTTTGTGTACTGGTCATGGAAGAAATGCATGTGGATTGCAATCATTTTTGTTACTGATTGTTTTTATCTCTGTGAAGTGACCTGATGACGTACTGCAGCATGCTAGAAAAAATCTAAGTCCATGATAAAAAAAGGTGTGGTCTACCGAGTATTACCCCAATCTATTTTTAACTCATAATAATTGGTAAATTATCCAGCAGATGAAAAAGTAATACAACAGGCATTTCATGACTAACAATTCCTACACATTTTGTGTGTGTGTGTGTGTGTGCCAAACCTGCAAAACCTTTAAATACTGATTAGACTCAGTACTAGCAATTTTGCATGCTGAAGGTGAAACTGGTCAGCCACAGTGGAGGTTCTTGTTCTGTAATGGATTTACACCAAGTTGATGACGTATAGAAAAATAGGTTAAGAGAAATATTGCACATGGTTAAGCAGCAGCTGCCACAATGATCATGATGTGAGAAAAATAACAACAAATGAACAAATGTAAATGTCATTTAGCTGACTTGGTAGTTTTCCTGTCATTTTGCACAACTCTGACTTTGTAAGGCTTGAAGTTAAAGGATATTAAATTTATATGGAAGTTCACTGATTTTCATGCTATTCTAATTAAAGTGTGCTCAGAAAATTTCATGGCTCTTGTTTTCAATAGTTCTCATTTCATAAGTTTAAAAATAGGTATTTCTGGGTAAAAACAACCTGATTTTGCATAAATTTGGGATTAACTTTAGGAAGCACCTGTACATAAGCAGATAAAGACATGGTTTCAAGATTAAGTACTTAAACATCTTGTAGTTGTACCAAAAGAAGTAATTCACATGTTCCAATGTTTTTCTGGTTTCACATTCCCTCTCAAATTCTAAACTTTGCCATATGATCAAAATGGCTACTTTGAGTTGAAATCATAACATAATGCAACAAAATCATGAAACCAATACTATTTAAGACCAAGCCTTGAAGTTTTGCATGGTACAGGTACTGGCATTTCATTTCAACACAACTTTTCATTGAGATAACCATTTCAATTGTCATTTGACATGCTAATCTGGCTTGGTACTACTACTACCTGAAAATAATCTCTAACATAAATATCACTATTAGTATACAGTATTAATAGTATTGTCAGTGAAAATAACACTGACACATTACAACATCCCTTGTGATGGTATGTCTGAATACCTGTTGTATTCCAATCCAAACATAATATTCACCATCAACATAAAACTTTAACATTTTTTCACAAATAATCCTTTCATCATTGCATTGTTTTTTTTGTCTGATGTACTTATACACCAAGTCCTATCCTAAGACCAGCACTGTAGTAGTAATGCTAATAGGGACAATCTATTACCACAGAGAAAATGTAGCATACTTGTAATTTGTATGAATAAATTACTAATCACTTAAAATATTGATTATAATAACATAAATCCTATCAGTATTTTGCTACAAAAAAATACCTGGTAACATGACTGCCATCATCAAGTTGCATTTTTTTCTCAAACAGCAGAAAATTAGAGTGCTCACACTTTGGTTGACATTTTAAATGTTTTTCATACATGTATGATATAATGATATACGCATGCTGTCAGTCACAGAGGCATGCCAATCACTTATTGTGGTTCAAGTAGCCTGATGAAGCACTGCTTTAAGTTCCATTAAAATCAAAACAGATCAACAGAAAGGCATACCAACAGAGAACTTCATTCTTGGTCAAAAAAGCAAAGAACATATAGTTTATCCGCGCCCCCAACTCCACCCCCCATTTCCTCGGCCTATTTCCCCTCACATTTGCAAATATTAGATTACCACACATCTGTATTAAAAAGTACAATTACTACAAAGTAGCTTGTTCAATAAACTGGCACAGATCTATGCTAGTCATATTGCTAAACCTTTAAAAACCTAAAATGTTTTTGACGTGTATACATGCAACACATTTAGTTTGATTTATCGTAAAACAATTTGACTGTACATTCAACACTGAAAATCTAGTTATATAAACCGTACTTCAAAAACATTGACAGAAACAAAAAATAAAATAAAATTGGGCAGCTGTGTGGTCCTGCAAGTCTGATAAATATGTATTACTGCACTGTCTTCATTACTTCATACTGCTACTAATGACATTAATGAGTAAAAGTAAATTTGAAATAAACAATTCTTGACAAAACTAAGTTTTTCCAAGGCTACTGTAAAATAATGGGAAACAGATACTACAACAAATATAATATGCTATAAATGTACTACTACTAGTTAATAATATGGTGTTAACATCTGAATTAACAATTACAGTTGCCACCCATTTTGTCAACATCAAAGTGAAAACCATAAAATTGGTGCCACATCTGTACCTGTTGATAATTTGAATGAATGTTTTGTGGCATATGTTTGAAAATGTTCATGATTTAAGTGTACACTGACAATGTGTGTAAATTGTGTGAAAGCATTAAGAACTTCCAATTCCATTCATGAGACATAGTGCTGTAAATACCTGTTATTAAAATTATGATACACTGACAAAATAAGGGTCAACTGCTCTACAGATAAAATTAATTGATACATAAAATAACATATAAGAATAACAATAAAACAGATAATAAATTTATTAAAAAAATCACATTTTTAACCTAAAATCAATCCATTGAAAAAATATATTACCTGGGATAAGTGTCCAATGTTCAAATTACGCAAGCTCGAAGCAAAGCTCACAAAAGCCCATGAAACGGTCATAGGACAAGATGAAATCCTCTGTTACCATCGCCACGATTCCAAACTTCTGTAATTGACAACTGACAATGCTCAGTCATGAAACAGGCACTCTAGTTACACAGTACCAGAATTGTTTCTTTGCCACTTGGTTAAATTCCTCCCATTCCAAAACACCCATGACCCTACGAATACCACCAGGTACCTCTCAGTCAGATCCCACTTTAACTATCGGACTCTTGGATCAGAATTCCTACTCAAGCCCCACATTGCATAACCCAAGACAATAATAACATGTTGTGACAATGTTTAGTATGAGATTGAGAACGTAAGAACAGAAACTGAGAAAGGATCATGCAAGACGTATTTCATGAGATCATTTTACTTTTTAGCTTTATCCACAAAACCATCAATCATCTCACTTCAGTTTAGGGTCCAGGATATATCTATAACACTAACACTAGTAGTAGTAACACTAACAGTAAAGCACATATCCAAAGCAATATATTTATAATTTATATAGGCATTTCCAGGTCTGTTGGCTGAAATTGTGGAAACTATTTAAACCATTTTGGACATTTGTAATCATAGAATTGGTCAGTTTGGACTTTCTTTTTACATGTAACTTTTTAACCAGTTGAACTACACATTTATGTGTGTTTGTGTATGTTTTGAACATGTCTTCGTAATCAGACAATGGTAATTTTAAAAAAATTAAAAATTAAAAATCGACATTCAGATTAACTTTGGGTGCCAATATATCAATTACTATTAATAAGCCAGTTAATACTTGTTGCAGTCATGTACTTTTTGATCACTGGCTGGTTCCTGTCTACACTTAAGTGAATAATTCAGTAAGTGACTTGAAATTTAACATGCAGTCAACCATGCTGGTTGTAATACGATTAAGAGTAAGACAAGAGTGAAGTCTGCAAGAGTACATTCCGGGAAAACGTCCCATTATTATTGCTGAAAAAAGACAACTGTCCCATTTATTAATGATTTATGTTGTATCGTATGTATGGCCCGGGCATTTGCCTGTCCGTGTCAATTTGTAGGTGTACATGTATCCCTGAACATAATCATAGTAATGCTGTGTAAAACTCAAAGTACTTCTCACAATGTGAAATAAAATTATATCAAAATCAAACCCGTGTGGTGTACCACCCAGTCTACACACGGAACTGGTAGGCTACCACTACCAGTCTACCACTCGAGTTAAAACAATGTCATGAATACAAATATCTAGATCTAGTTGAAACCGATTAAAGTGCGATTGATTTCTATTCTTGGTCTGCTCAACAGCTATAATTTTGTGTCAAATTGTATGAAACGTCGATGATCTAGATGATACTTTACGGACTGGGCGTGACTACAGTATCATAACCTATTTACTAGTATATTAGCACTAGCAGACGACAAAAATGCCACATAAAGGTACATCATATGACCGGAATCTTCTTGACACATACACTATGTCAAAGCTTCAATTTCATAAAGTACTTCAATTATCTTGATTCATCACAACCGGCATTCATTTGCAATCTGAGTGTTACAAGGCTTCTAGTTCCCGGTATCATTTCATTGACAATGAGCACCGGGCCGAGCATTTTTCAACAGCTTAACCATCAAAAAACGATCTCATATAACACTCACACTGTTTATTGAAAGCGGGTATGATTGAACACTTTCTTGGCTCTTCAGATTCCACCCTAAAAACGGAAAAAGTACACTCTGATAGCAAATAAATACTTACTTCGCTTGACTATCCAAACAAAATGGCGGACGAGGCGATTACTTCGTTGCACATGTATGCCACGTCAATGTCCCGGCATTTGGGGTCTGCTTGAAATCATTGGGTATATCCCTGTCATGTGACCGTTCAAAATGGCGAATTGCATGATGCCGATGGACCTTGAGCTTGATTTAACCTAGTGACGGAGCAGTACCGGGATCTGAACCGCCGGGCTGCTGATGCGCAGTTAATTTAATGTGTCAGGTATTTTCTCTGTCTCTCGTCCTCTCTTTCTGTTATACTTATGTGAAACTTCCTCACAAGTAAATGAAATGGGCAATGACCCAGTTACACGATGACATACTTTACTGGTGTCCAAGGTTTTGCGTCAGAAGCCCTTACGCAAGTGTCCGAAATTCTTAAGGATGATTGCTAGCGTTATAAAACAAGATCCAAACACATAAACGTTTAAAATAATTTAGTGTTCTTCTTTTTACTATTTATGTGCTTGGATGGGGCGGGTAATTCATCAAGAAGATCTGCGTAAGAAAAGAAAAAAAGAAGAAAAAAAAGGGGAAAAAAAAAGAGAAAACCCACCAGTAAAGGTGATTTGTGACATTTTGATTATGTGGGCATGGAGACTCTTAGTAAAGCAAACAAATGTGTCAAGTGTAGCCGCCATGGCTTCCATGGAGAGGTTGCTCCAGTTGTTTTTCACTGCTATTTTTTTCATTTCCGTTGCAATCGCTGTCTGGTTTTATATGTGTTGTTGTTATTATTATTATTATTTTATTAATTGTTGTTTTTATTTTTACTGATGCTGTATTTGTCTATAGCCTTCTGTAATAATATTTAACTGTGAATGTCTTGGTTATTAGTAGTACTGTAGCAACAGCAGATATGTGAGTCGGCCTTTGTGCTAATATCTTCACCGTTGAGAAATAAAGTTCAATCAATTAATCAAGAGCTTTCGAGAGCAAATGCTCTTGCTCTGTGTAACTAACTCCCCGAATGCTTTTTGCTTATGCTTATATTAGTTATAATGTTAATAGTACTAAACTGAGCTGGGAATGAGGTCAAACTGCTGGTTGTGGCCATGGTGTTAACAGATGGCAGGGATTCAAGTTTACCTTTCAGCTGTGATTGCACAAGTTCCCTGTCATTTTTGTATGGCATGGCTACTCTTGAGATCTGTCAGTGTTGTTGCAGGGATGGCCAGTCTCTCCAATGTAAGTCAGACACTTGGGGTGTGTGGAAGTGATAGAGCGCAAAATCACCTCTGTATTCCTTCTATTTTATCCTGATCTTCATTTTAGTTTTGGGCCAGCAAACAGTTTGTTTAACCAGCATAGTGGTGGAATGATCAACTGGTTCAGAAGACAAGATACATCAGAAGAAGAATTGATGTTCTTTGGTACTGTGTACTGGGATGTGGATCACTGGGTAGTAGTAGTAGTAGTTGGATTTTAATGCCCTGCCAACCTCACAGGGTCACCTCAGGACAGTCAAACTCAGGCCATAAGCAAATACACATTTCTAAACTCTTCTCACATATATATATATCAACCCTCTGTCAAGTCAATCTACAAAACCAATCACTTCACAAACATGAAACATATATATGTATATATATATATATACAAACATCAGACAAATTTTTCCGAAGATAGTCCCTTCAATATTACGCCTGTTAAAAGAGCACATAAGGCTAGGACATGCTGGTATCGTTGACCATACCGTCAAATTTATCGATACCAGGTTAAAGACAAATATAAAAAAGGAATGGACAGACACAATATACTTTTTTTTTTTAAATATAAATGCTTAATGGCAAATACCAGTCCCATATGGCAGCAAGCTGCACATACCACCTACCAACTATCATCTCCTAGCTGCTCAACAGGAGCCATACAAAAAAGCCTAACCCTTAACAAAAAATATTTGAGAGTTTTCTTGAAAAAAAGTCAGGAGAATGGACCATTAGCAGAAAAATGACAAGACAGAAAGAGCAAGAGGACTAGACAGAAAAAAACAAGACAGGAGATAGAAAAGGGGAATCAAATGACAGCCCTGAGATTCCAGACAGGAGGGAGACATCAGACATCCCCAGCCTCCCTTCGGGGAGGATCACTGGGTACTATACTGTGGTGCCATTTAACTTTAAATAAGGTTCTCAGAAGACATTGACAGGGCCCAATGTGAGTATTCTCTACCTTAAGTTCCAACTTGTCCTTTTTCATTGATATAATTTATAAACTGTAACAAAATATACTGAAAGCCTTAACTACTAAATGTGATATTAAAAAAATTAAATGTCACAACTATTCAACACCATTTCTGACTCATGACCATATGTGGAAGGGGGGAAAAAGAAGAGGTTCCTGAACTTTTTGTTGTACTGTTGTTCAGAGTTGAAGATGAATTACTACAGTTTGATGTAGAGATGGCCTGAGCTTTTAGCTTTATGTTTTGTAATCACTGATGACTGAATCAGAGTGGGTATGTGTTTAAATAGTAAATTGTCTTTAGTTTCAGTCAGAGGAAAAGAATAAGCAGCAGTGGTACTAGTAGAGAGTTAAGCCTTAGGTTTCATTGATTAACAATATTAAACAGCACACAACTGTTAATTGAACCAGAGAACCAGAAAAACAGTGCCAGTTGATATTACTCTGCTTGTCTTATATTATGAATATATGACATTTTTGTGTCATACAATGATACACAGTAAAATAACATCAACACGATCAAGTAATGTCATATTTTTATATTAATTATTGTA
The DNA here is from genome assembly GCA_018857735.1 of Alviniconcha marisindica. Classification (NCBI taxonomy): domain Eukaryota; kingdom Metazoa; phylum Mollusca; class Gastropoda; family Provannidae; genus Alviniconcha; species Alviniconcha marisindica. Next base: position 259,668 of record JABMCL010003660.1, read on the forward strand.
TCATGTATGTAAATGTAGTGAATTCTGTCAAAAGGTGAAATACATAATAAATAATGCCAAATGATGTTAGTTTTGTTACACGTAATAAATAAATAAATAATAAATGAGATCATGTCCCGCCTCTTGCCCTCTCTACCATTAAGTTGTTTGGCAAGATTGGACCATGCAGTCATGAAGTCAAAATGAAAAGATGAAGTTTAGTAAAGGGGCTGACATTGATTGACAGTGTAGAAGGAATGGGACTGTTTAAATGCATTTGGTCACATTACTTTTACTCTTTCAGTGTTTATAAATTGATGCTGATCTTATGCATTCAAATATTGTGTGTATCACAGCTTTGTTACAAGTCTAAAACTTGTTTCCTAAATTCCATTTAAAGCTGGACTACTCATAGTAAATATGCCATATTTTAATTATTATTTCAAGTTTTGCCTTATTTCACCTTGATTTCTTTACTTATTTTTCAGGGAATTTGGACACGTTTTTCCAGGACATCTCAGCAATATATATATAGATTTATGCTTTTTAACGGCAGCTTTGTTGGACTAGTTAGAAATCCAGATTTCAAGTGAAGATGGAGGGTCCACAGGAAAATGATTTGTTTGGAACTTTGATGTCACAAATGCATATACTTTGGAAACAAGAACAGCTTTGTGACATTCAACTACATGTCCAGAACAGTGTGATTCCAGCACATCGTGTTGTGCTTGCAGCCCTGAGTCCTTACTTCCGTGCCATGTTCTGTTCTCCACTGGATGAAAGTCACCAATCCAGCATAACAATTCAAGGTCTCACCTCTGCAGTCATGTGTATGATTGTTGAGTATGCCTACACTGCTGCCATCCATCTCAGTGAGGACAATGTGCAGATTGTTCTCTATGCAGCATCCATCATGCAGATAGAATCTCTGGAACATTTGTGCACACAGTTTCTGTCAGAACGTTTGCACCCATCCAACTGCTTGGGCATCAGGGACTTAGCACAGTCATTTGGCTGTTATGACCTGCTTGCCTCAGCAGACAATTTTTGCCAAGACAACTTCTATGAAATGTCTCAAAATGAAGAATTCTTGAAGCTGTCTGCAAACCAGGTGTTAAACTTGGTGGCTCGGGATGCCTTGAAGGTAGGTGTCAACATGTATAGCACGTGAGTTAGGTTTGACAGCTGTGCTAACAGCAATATTGGCATGTAACCTCTAAATAAATTATGCATATATATCAATTATACAGAACCATGTACATAGGGTTAGCATCAGAGTAATACCTTTGGTGAGCTTTTATTTAATAGACTACCAGGGTTTGCGTTAACCAGTAATTTCCAGTATCTTACCAGTTAAGATCAGCATATACTAGGGAAAAGCTCAGTAATTGGTTAGACAGGTTGTTATTTTGTGTGACCATTTTTTTTTTTTAATGCAAAATTTTATACACACACACACATAGAGTATAACTAAGTCCAAGCATGTCTTAGTTTGAAAACTTTTACTCCAAATTTTCATGCATGTTGGGGCTTTTTCAAGGCCTGCCTGGACGGCTTGACTGATTCCTATGAAACACAACTTTTATAATAAAAAAATAATATATATATATATATATATATATATATATATATATATATATAAAAGAAGTGCAGCACAGAGGGAGAAAGTGTGTGTGATATGCAAATGTGTGTGTGTGCGTGTGTAAATGTGTATGCATGCATGCATATGTGTGTGTGTGTAAATGTGTGTGTGCATGTGTGCATGCGTGAGTGTGTGTGTGTGTGTTGTAGATGTCAAAGGGAGCAGGGTGTTTGCTAGTAGAGCTATAGTAGCAGTATAGACAGCTGTGTATCTGACAGGTTACAGTGATTGACTGCTTTCTGTGAACCACTTTCACCACCTTATGCTGTTATAGATGTCACACCTGTTTGAAAAATATCTAGTGCGATCAATGGATTACCTAGCTCAAAGTCAAAAGGGCTTGCAACAACTGCATGAACAAAACTGTTCCTCTGTGTGTATAATTACCTGTGTACATGTATACAGTTAAAGAAAGTATCAAGACTATCTTGGAGCATGTGTAGTAGTGCCCCTGATGTTACTCCCATTGTCTCAGTTCTCTGATACTGTGATAAAAATGCATTCAAATATGTGCAAAACAGTCTACTTGGACACAGACATAAAAAATGCATCAATATGCATACATACATACATGTATATATAATATTTAAAAAAATTGTAGACAGACAGACATACAATGGCTTGCTGAAACATTGTTACAAACTACACTGCAGGTTTTTTTGTTACAAACTTCACTCCAGGTTCGCAAAGAAGAGGATGTCTACACAGCTGTGATCAGCTGGCTTGAATATGCCCCAGAGGAACGCGCAGAAGACATGGTGAAGATCATGGAGAAGGTGCGGCTGCCCTTGGTCCAGTGGGAGTTCCTGATGGGCAAAGTCAGCAAACACAAGCTGTTTACCAATAATGGGCAGTGCTGGCAGTATCTTCAGGCATGGTCTTTTTCCTCCTTTTTTTTTTGGTGTGCATACTTACCAGCCTGTCTTCGTCATGCTTTAATAATGTCAATGGGCAGGGAATGCTCAGTTGGTAGAGCGTCTGACTGAGAAGCCAGGTGCAATACTGACATGGGTTCGAGTCCCCGTCCCTGGTGTGGTAAGGGATTTTTGTCCCAGAGTCAGCTTTCAGTGCAGGCTCTCTTATACTGTTCGCATAGCCTCTTTGTGTCATTGCATGCATCAACATCTGTGTGCATGTTAACAATCCCAAACATTGGCTGTCATACGATTGTTTGGACACACAAAAATACTACACACACTGGTAGGAATGGGTGGTGCAGCACTTGGGGCTACTGTGCCTTACCCAGCTTAGGCAACCAGAATTTCCCACAAGGGATAGTGAAGTATTGAAGAAAAAAAGAAACGTTTTTTGCATTTTCTGTAGCTGTGCTGCTGGTATTGAGTGCTAGTTTTTCCTGGATAGTTTGCATTGTTTTTTTGTTTTTGTTTAAAAAAAAAATGAAAGTGCACAAATCAGACAGGTTTTGAATCTATTACTAATAGAAACTAGTGTAATATACTCCAATATGTAATATTCTATTAAATCTATATCTCACATAAAGCAGCTCTTTAAGCTCTCTTTATCTCAGTTGATCTAGTTGTCATTTTTCTCTCCTTTTGAGAATTATACTGTTTTATGCCATCATTATGTACTATAATCTATCTGTATGAAATGCTCATTTTGTTATTTAATTGAAAGTGACTTGAATTTACGAAAATCTTTTCTTAAGGGATTTGACACAGTAATCTTAAATGTTAAATTATCATAACAATTACAATTACTCTTGGACTCAGTATGTATCAGTTTGCATCATGAATATTCATTGCTGCTTCTAAATAAACATGAACTTTGCAAAGAGGTGCTGCAGCCTTTGTAGCTGACTGGGCATGCTGCCACTGCTACTGCTGCTGTTCTTGACTTGTTCATTTTTTATTTTATTTTTAATTTTGCAGTACAACTGTTACAGTGTCTGAACACAGTTATCACATGTACAAATTTTCATTTTGAAAAATGGTGATGGTGATGCAGCAAGCGCGTGCCTTCCAAGCCAGCAGCTTCCATCCAGATCTCAACAACTTTGCTTTCAATGAGGCCGTCCTTCTTGCTCAACCGCGCATTGGATATGGAGCCACTGATTGCTTGTATGCTGTTGGTGAGGACTGCTTTTCTGTTGTTGTTTTTCTTACCTTTTTTTTCTGCCCACGAAGAGACCAAGCTCCTTTATTTTTTCACCAGTTTTACACAATTGATTTAAGCCATTATGGTTTCCTGTGCTGAAAAGGCAACGTATTAATCATTCCATAATCCTATACATAAAATGATCTAAACAGCTCCAGATTGCTTGTTAGACAACTGATGTGCCCAGATTTCATTATAATGTTCATGATTAAATTTTTAACCTGAAGAAGAGAGTGGAGAGTTTAAAAGAATGAGCCTCTTCAAAATATGTTTTGTGCAAAAGGTAGTTCTCTCTATGAGATTCAGATAAATGCTTCAAATTAAGGAATTTGTTGAAATATGCTCCCTTGATTTTATAGCCAGTTTCTTACCTGAGTTTCATCGGTAACAATTAGTGGCACTAGCGGTACACATTGATAATGGTATTAATAAAGTATGTCTACGGATAAAAATCTTGTACGCAGAGACTATTCTAAGCACATACATGAGCACATGCGTACACACACACACACACACACACTCACGCACACACACGTACACACACACACACACACAGGCACAGGCATCTGCATGCATGGGTATATACAACTATGGCACTATGCACAATTTACAACCAACTTAAACAGATAATATACAGGGACTTACGGTGGAAAAATACATGAGCTTAGAGCAGAAAACATGGCAGGTATATTCAGACTATTGTTTTGGAAAAAGAGATGTCTTCAAGACAGATTTGAATGAGTCCAGAGAGTGTTTGTTTCGCAGAAGAAGGGGAAGGTCATTCCAGGTAGAGGGTCTGAAGAGGGAAAAGGCATGGGAACCAACAGTTGGAAATCTAGTAAGAGGAATCTGGAAGCTGATAATATCAGAAGCTGAGTGGAGAGTATTGGAGGGTTTGCATGTTTATAATATATAATAATAATGGAAATTTGTAAAACGCCTACCCTGCGGCTCAAAACGCTGAACAAGCATGCACACATAATGTACATTGAGATGGAAAATGTTATCCAAAAAAATAAAATAAAAATGTATCCATAAACAAAAGAGATTTCTTATCAAGCACAAGATTTATGGAACGCCTACAACTAAAACAAAATGGCCCGAAATAGATGCATTGACCAAAGTGGTGGAAGCAACCCCTCACCCCACCCCTGAAATACCCAGTATATATATATGGCACATACATGAGCTTGCTTGCACACATGCATGCAGGTGTGGACAAGACTGCAGTATCTTAAATCAGTAATGTCCCAGTTAACAATCAAAGCATGAACACAGTACTGTCGTTTGTCTGTGATATGCAATGTTTTCTGCTTTCTTGCAGGTGGTGAAACGTCCAACAGAGAACTTCTTCCTACAGTGGAGGTGTACAACCCTGTCACCAACAAGACAAAGCAGTTGTCCCCAATGCCAACCCCTCGACGCAGCCTCGGTGTGGTGATTGTAGACAACATGATCTTTGCTATTGGTGGATCAGACGGGACTTCTGCTGTCTGCACAGTGGAGGTGATCTTTTTTCCCTGCATTGTGAACTGACATAAACATGTGGTGCTTGCCAAACAATATCTTCTACAGCTTGAAAAACTTGTGAAAAAATCCACCTTATACATTGCATACTATGTTTTTAAGTGAAGTGAAAGAAGATCCTTTCAGTGGTTCATCAAACTGCTGCCCCACCCCCTCCACTCCCCTACATGCCGATCCCTTCTTTTCAAAGCGATCAAGATCGTTTTGTTGCCAGTGGCACTGGCATCAGTTTTGTATTCTTTGATCTTTATTGGGGGAGTTGAGTACTTCTTGAGGTGAATATTTCCTCAGAGTGACTGTGCTGAGCAACCTGTTAGTCAATTTTGTCCGTTGTCCAGTTTAATTCATTTAGCCATTGCCTTGTTTCTTGTAAGAGTCCAGTTGTGCTTGAGGCAAAAATTCTGTTCTTTTTTCTTTTTTGCTCCTGAAAGGTCTACGACATTGAGAAAGATAACTGGAAGACTGAGGCTTCACTATGTGAGCCCCGCACGAGTGTGTCAGCGGCAGCTTTGGAGGGTCGAATCTTTGCTGTGGGTGGCCATGATGGGCAGAGGGCGCTGTCATCAGTGGAGGTGTATGATTCTGAGGCCGAATGCTGGACCCATACCGCAGGTGAGGTCTACCATAGCAATAGCATCACTGCCCACCCTTTACTGGTGACTATATATAGCATTGTGCTGGCTTCAGACTTAGTCCTGTCTGTGCCTTGCACCATCCGTATATTTGATTATTGTAATCTGTACTCAGTCTAGATTATCCTTCCCATGTGAGTGTGTGTGGGTGTGCATGTGAGTTAGTGTGTGGTGTGTGTGTGTGTGTGTGTGTGTGTGTGTGTGTGTGTGTGTGTGTGTGTGTGTGTGTGTGTGTGTGTGTGTGTGTGTGTGTGTGTGCATGCATGTGTGAGTTAGTGTGTGTGTGTGTGTGCACATGAGTTAGTGTGTGGTGGGTGTGCATGTGAGTTAGTGTGTGGTGTGCATGTGTGTGTAAACTCAAAGGTAGGACAGGTTGTATGCTTGCTGGAGGTGGGTGCAGTGTTGAACAGTTTATATGGTGAAGCCCCCAACGAGAGACCACTGCAATAAATCAGATGAACAACAACAACAAAACCAAAATAGAGCCTGAAGTATTTCTCCATTTTGATCAGAATATGCTTAACTGTGTCCAGGTTTAGTTCTGCAGACCATATTTTACTGCTGTCAAGCTGTATGATAATTGATATGCATCTCTTAAGAATGCTGTGTGTGCTGCTTTCAGAGCTTCACACACCTCGTAGCATGGCATCGTCAGTGTGTTTCAAAAATGAACTGTACGTGCTTGGGGGCTATGATGGGGCCATGGATCTCAACTCTGCTGAGAAACTGGAAACAAGGGTGAGGATATGCATGATCATAAACCCGTGTGTCTGTGGGTGTGCATGCATGTGTGTGTGAGTGAGAGAGCCATGATCTTGATTCTGCTGATAAACGGGACACAAAGCCTAGGTTGAGGATATGTGTGATTATAAACCCATGTGTGTATGGTGTGTTATGCGGGTGTGCATTGTGTTATGTTGTGTAGCAGTGTGTGTGTGTGTGTGAGAGAGAGAGAGAGCTAGAATGATGTACAATTTATAGAGGGGATACAGTGCATTAGAAATATATTTCTGTTATTATTAATATTACTATTGTCGTTATTGAAAGTGATGACAAATCTATATTGGTTGCGAATGTAAACGCCAGTACTGACTGGTGTAGATACAGAGGGCACACTACACTTGATGTCTGATGTGATAGACAAAAAATCCCACTATAGATACAGGTCTCAGCTGGCCAGGAAACACTGCAGCCATGCTGATGAGCTATGCATCTGGCCAACCAAACCGCTGCTGATGACCCCAGTACAGTAACAATAAGATTTTAATATTTCTCCGCAAATGAATGGGGGCAGCTTTCTTTTGTAATTACTTATGTGCACAGGTTTGTCTGTTAATAGTAAGTTTTATGTGGCTAGCCTCTTCTCCAGTTTTATTTGTGAGGTGTTTCTGAGTTCGGTGGTACTTTTGTCAAACTTTGCAGTTGACTGGACATTAAAAACCAGTTGTCAGTTGAAACACCTTTGGCAAAGGGAGAATGTCTGATAGTTATCTGACTGTAGTCTGTGAACAAAGGTTGTTTACCCTGATGCACAGATACAAAATAACGTGTGTGCACTCTCCCTTGTTCATCCTCTTCCTCTCATACTCTCTCCTCAGTCCCAAACACAGGCTACTGACATCATCATCATAGGCATCCTGTTGTCTCTAGCCAGAATGTTGGGACTAAGCAAAATGTTTGTTTTGGACTTGGAAGTTTCAGGTCATGCTTACTGTCAGCTATAGTAGTCTTCTACTTGTGACAAACTCCATTACTGAAATCCCTGAAGTCAGAGTGCAGCTGCCAGAGAAGTGGTGGGTAACACTGTACCTGGATGCATGACAGTTCGTACAGGTGCAAGGAAATGGTTACGTACACTACCGTCTCACCCAACACTGGATGAACCTCAGGATCTTAACTGAGGAATGCTAACAAACTCTACCACCTCTGTCTCCTCCCCCCCCCCCTCCCCACCCACACACACACAACCCATCCCCACCCCCCACCCCCTCTCTTGGTCTGTAGCTTGATGCAAAGCAAGCACTTAAAATATCTGCCAGCGTTTTGTTCAGAATAGAAACAGTACTGTATTGTCTGTTTCTGTTTTTCCCTGTCACCAGCCTAGTCTCTTCCCGGTATTAGTATGCCTGTATTGACCAGGTACGGGCATGTTTACTGATAATTTTTGTTTTCTTCTTTTAAGTCTGTTTCTTTTTTGTTGTTGGTTTTTGATCCTAGAACTTGTTTGTGTGTGTGCAGAGTGTCGAATGGACAGTGATAGCCAGCATGCATGAGCCAAGGTCTCTGTGTGGAGCAGCTGTGTTGGATGATCAGATCATTGTGGTTGGAGGAAGCAGTGGTACACTGTGGTCAGTAACCCTCATGGCATTCAGTATGTTGCAAGAGTCCAGTTTAACCCTTTCCTTTGAACGGTCCAGTTTAACCCTTTCCTTTGAACGGTCCAGTTTAACCCTTTCCCTGTAAGGGTCTTGTTTAACCCTTTCCTTGCAATGGTCCAGTTTAACTCTTTCCCTGCAAGGGTCTCATTTAAACCTTCTCCTGTAACTTTTTTTGTAAGGGTCTTGTTTAACCCTTTCCTTGCAAGAGTCCAGTTTAACCCTTTCCCTGAAAAGATTCAGTTTAACCCATTCCCGGCAAAAGTCTTGTTTAACCATTTCCCTGAAAGGGTCCATTTTGACCCTTTCCTTGCAATGATCCGGTTTAACCATATCACTGCAAGGATCCAGTTTAACCCTTTCTCTATGAGAGTCCAGGTATTCCTTTTAAGGGTCCAGTTTAACCCTCTCCCTTCTCAAGAGGTTTAGCTAATTACAACATATAAACACTCTTCCAAGAGCTTTGCTCAATATGAGAAATCATATATATATATATATAGAGATAGAGAGAGAGAGAGAGAGAGAGAGAGAGAGAGAGAGAGAGAGAGAGGTGAAGATGTGTGTATTGTTATTGTGTGTGTGTGTGTGTGTGTGTGTGTGTGTGTGTGTGTGTGTGTGTGTGTGTGTGTGTGTGTGCATGTGGTGTGTGTGCATGTGTGTGTGAGACAGTATGTGTGTGGGTGGGTGGGTGGGTGGGTGTCACTGTGCATGTGAAAATGCAGTGACTAGGTCTACAGTAGCTATTATAGTTGCAGTAGTAGCAGCAGCATCTGCTGGAACTCAGCTGATGTATGCTGTATTTTCCAGTTTGTCCAGTGCAGAAATGTACAACCCCATCTCAAACCAGTGGAGTGTGCTGCAATCTTTGACAACTCCTCGCCGTGGTTTGGGTGTTGCTGCAATTGGGGGTGCTCTGTACGCCGCAGGAGGTCACGATGGCAAAAGCTACCTGAACGCAGTGGAGAAGTACAACAAATACAGCCAGGGCTGGGCTGTAGTTGGACATCTGGTAGACTGTCGTGGTCGATTTGGATTTGCTTAATGCTTTTGGCCCAGCATCTGTATAATCTACATGCACCTTCTTCTTTTCACATGCATACCAAGTTGTTCAGAACATGTGGCAGCTGTACCTGCAATGACCTCAGGAACAAATACAGGTCATCATGGGTAGTATGGCATAAAGGTCATAACCCCTACACATTCCTTCATTGACATCCATCATGAAATCTGGTCAGAATAGTGCAATGGTCCTCTCCTTGGTGACTGGATGAAATTTCCACGACTGGTTGAGCATGGAGCATGTGTGCACATTACAGGTGTGAAGCATTTCACCAAACCACAGTCATCACTGATTATTTATTTTTACCACACTCACAAAAAAAGGTGATTAGCAATTGACTTTTTCATTTATAATACAAGCAACGTCTTTCTCAAAGAAATTGATGTCATTAATGTTGATTCTCTATTTTATTGTTGACTTCAAAACTGCTATGTGTAGGCCTCATTCTGTTTGAGATTAGAATATTTCACTCTGAGGCTAACAGCATTCCTGTTGTCAATTCTTCAGAAGTGCTCTGTAGGCCTCTGACTGTTTCAGATCACAGTAATTCACTCTGAAGCTTACAAAATTTGTTTTAAATACTCTACACCAGTGCTGTATGACTCGTTATGTTTCAGATCACAATAATTCACTCTGAAGCTTACAAAATTTGTTTTAAATACTCTACACCAGTGCTGTATGACTCGTTCTGTTTCAGATCACAATATTTCACGCTGCAGCCTTTTGTTGCTTTATCAGAAGTGATCTGAAGGCTTCATGTTGTTTGGAATTACATTAATTTACTCTGTGGCTGACATATTTCACTGTTTGTTGATTTTACAAAATATGTTCTGTACACTTTATTCTGTTTTAGATTACGGTGCTCCACTCTGAGGCTAGCATGCAAATGTGTGTGTGTGTGTGCATGTTTATTGTTTGTTAAACCTGTTTTGTGATTGACAGGTTTTTAATAGAAACATTTTGGGGGGGGGTTCTGTCATGTATTTGCACATGGGTGTTGCTGATGGTACCTGGAAATGTAGGGTATGCCTGTGTATGTATTAGAGGCTGTGACCATGGTGGTTTTATTTATGTGCCTTGTATTTTGGTATGGGAGATTCATCATTTCATGTCTCTGTTGTGTACTTTTTTAAAAACTGATGGAACATCAAAACAGTGTAGACTGCAAGTCTACCATCTGCCATGGGTCACCGTTGCACCACAGATTGGAAGGATTTTTTTCTCTCTTCTGTCTCTGTCTCTCTCTGTCTTTCCCTTCGTTCCAAGTACTTTTTTGTCCTTTCTTCATTGTTCCCAGTCTTTTCAATAAATGTCTTGACATCACTGTAATTGAAATGACACTCTGTGTACACAGGTTCCTTTGCTGTACTCTGTTGCTTGCTTTGTAATTTGCATGTGCGATATCAAGTGAGCATTATTAATTTTTGTTGTTGATATCAGCTCTCTCTGTTTGAGACCCGGCATAAACTTTATTTTGAATGTTTATGAATTGATTACAATTTTTTTGTTCCATTTGTCCTTCCATGTTACAAAAACTGTTTGTTCCATTTGTCCTTCTATGTCTACATTGCCAAGTGTGCAAGAAAATGTAGAATATGCCTACATGTGTGATGTAGGAGCATTCTTTTAGAGAATCTGACTGTAGTGCATTTCATCAACCTTGTATATTGTCCATTTTAGATGTTTGCAAGGGGTAGGTGATTTATGTCTCTGTTACGTCCCTTGTTACATGTGCAGTGGTGTCCCTTGTTACATATGCAGAGTTATGTTCCTTGTTACATGTGCATCTCAAACTGGCCATGTTTTCTTCCTGCCAATTTTTTTTGATTTTTGTTTTCTGTCATTCTAGATCTGTCCTGGTCCTCAGAAATTGATGATTAGAGACTCAGTAACATGGGGAAAAAAGGCTGCAAAAATGGCTGCACTTCATCAGCTTCTCTCACACCAGCTAAGAAGCAGAATACTGTCAAACTATGAAAAATAGTGTGAAATGCTAAAATTGTACCTGTTAAATATTAAGGTGTTGGACCCTGTGTGTGTGTATGATCAGTTCTGCCTTTTTTGTTATTGATATTATTTGTTATTACTTCTCAGTTTGAAACTTTGTGTATGATGGTTAATGTATGGATACACAAATAGTTCTGTCTGTAGTCTCTTTTTTCTCAGTGATATTATATAATCAAAGATATTATATAATTTTAGCAGGTCACATGCATGTATACACAAATTTTTCTTTCTCTACTCTCTTTTTTTTAAATATTTGTTTTTATCAATGATATTATATATGTAGCAAGATAAAACTTTTCATGTGTTTATTATCTGGAAATAGGCGGTGACAGTCAACCCACAAAAACAGTCACTACACATTCCTTGACAGTTCCTCTCAGTTAACTGTCCGCTCTTAGTTCAAGATTATTCATCGGCTGATCAGTGAGGTCAATGTGTGACATCATTAGCTAATCAGTGACATCAATGTATGACAGCATCATCAGCCTCTCAGTGATGCCAATGTGTGACAGCATCATCGGCTGATCAGTGAGGTCAGTGTGTGACAACATCATTAGCTGATCAGTGACGTCAGTGTGTGACAGCATCATTAGCTGATCAGTGATGCCAATGTGTGACAGCATCATCAGCGATGCCAATGTGTGACAGCATCATCAGCTGATCCATGATGTCTGTGACAGCATTAGCAGCTGATTCATGACGTCAGTGTGTGGTGGCATCATCGCCTGATCAGTGACATCAATGTGTGACAGCATTGTCAGTGCCACCAATGTGTGACAGCATCATCAGCTGATCAGTGTGTGACAGCATCATCAGCTGATATGTGATATCATTGTGTAACAGCATCATCAGCTGATTAATGACGTCAATGTGTGACAGCATCATCAGCTGATCAGTGACATCAGTGTGTGACAGCATCATCAGCTGATATGTGATATCATTGTGTAACAGCATCATCAGATGATCAATGACGTCAATGTGTGACAGCATCATCAGCTGATCTGTAATGTCATTGAGTGACAGCATCATCAGCTGATCAATGATGTCTGTGTGACAGCAGCCTCAGCTGATCAGTGTGAAAGCATGATCAGTGACATCAATGTGTGACAGCATCATCGGCTGATCAGTGACATCAGTGTGTGACAGTATCGTCAGCTGATCCATGATGTCAGTGTGTGACAGCATCATCAGCTGATCAGTGCCATCAGTGTGTGACAGCATCATCAATACCATCAGTGTGTGACAGCATCATCAGCTGATCCATGACATCAATGTGTGACAGTATCATCAGCTGATCAGTGATGTCGATGTGTGACAGCATCATCAGTTGATCAGTGATGTCAGTGCATGACAGCATCATCAACTGATCCATGACACCAATGTGTGACATCATCATCAGTTGCATCAGTGATGTCAGTGTGTGACAGCGTCATCAGCTGATCATTGATGTCAATGCAGACATGTAGTTTGTGGCTGCTGTTGTCAACATGTGGAAAAGGGGAAATGGGGCTGCAGTACACTGCTACCTAATCTCATTTCAAAGTGTGACAGTTGCATGGAGTCTTGAATTTTTGTCATCCGTTGGTGCCACTGTACATGGACAGCACTCCACAGCAGTTATATATATATATATATAAATATATATAAAACTGATAAAAATCAAAGAAAAACAACAAGTTGGCATAAAATTTCCCAAATTTTCGGCTGACGCCTTCCTTGGGGGTTTATTCTAAACAACTGAATGAGGGTAAAAACACAGTTCACACAACGATTCTTAATTATCAGGTGACTAAAACTCGAAGAATAAAAAACAACGACTAAGACCGAACTAAGTGTTCACAAAGAGTCAACTCGGCTTGTGAGTCGTCCCCCGCCACCCCCCTTATTCCCTTTCCCATGTTATGCACTGACGCACACACACTACCCACACCCACTCAGGTGATATAATATATATATACATCATGTATGTATTCCTCATGTAGGCTACGTTTCCTTGATGTAGCTAGCTAGCCTGATGAAAATTTGCCGCAAGAGAAAACATTACAAGATTAACAGATTTTGTTTGTTGTATTAAACCTTTTCAGCACAACGTTTTAGTCTTACTGCAACCATGTGGTGTGGATGGCAAATATAGCAGAGGCCTTTACTCCATTTATGTATGTCTGCATGGATGTACAGTATAATTATACATGTATTATATGTGTCACCTCTCAGATTTACTTTTAAAAGTTATATCAAATCAGAAGATCTTTGTTTTGGAAGTGCAAACAAAGGGATAATTATTTCATTGAACCGGTGATGATTGTTTGTCTTTTGGCATTGTTACTGCTGTACATTTGTATGCATTTGCTGTTCTTTGATTGTTGGCTAGTTACATTACTGTGTTTGCTGCATTTTAATTGTTGGTTGGTTGGTTACATTTAACTGCACTTTTTTAATATTCTCTTCAATCTCATCAGTTGTTTGTTTGGATCCTTGTTGGTGGGCAGGGGTAGGCTGTCTGCATGTTGTTCAGCCATAAGTAAATAACTTGGTGTTTCACGCCCAGTCAACCAATACGGTTATATCAGGGCAATTGTTCAGTCATAAACTCTTTAAAAATAATGGGGCATTATCTGTATTGTCCAACTGCTGGCTTTAATCAATACGTTCATAGCTCATGATTCCATGTCGTTATAATGATATTTTGCAATATTTTCATTAAGCATGACAATCCGATAGTGGTAAGGCACAGTTTTGACTGAGCTGATTGGCTGCAGCAAGATGTTTTATTGGCAACAAATCAAAAGTAAAGGGAAATATACTGTCTTTTGATTTCAAGTGTTACAGTTCTTATTCACTCTCTGGTGGCTGAAGATCATCACATAAATGGATTTTATCACTGTTTTATTTTATCTGCTTGTCTATCATTGGCGGGAGCTGCCACAAGTATAATTTTTGTTGCAACTAAAGTTTTGTCACAACAAACACAAAGACGTGTTTATAATGACAAAGCACATCTTTTGTCACGACAAAAGTTTGTCATGACAAATATTTGTCACGACTAACATGTGTTTGTCACGACAAAGGTTTTGTCTTGACAAGCATACTTTTGTCACAACAAAAGATGTTTTGTCATCACAAACAGTTGCCTGTTGTGACAAAAGTATGCTTGTTTTGTCATGACAAAATTTCGTTAGTCACAGCAAATATTTGTCATGACAAAATTGTTGTGACAAAAATATTTTGTCATGACAAACATAATTTTTTCGTGACAAAACTTTTGTCACGACAAACATACTTTTGTTGTGACAAGAGACAAACATAATTTTTTCGCGACAAAACATTTGTCATGACAAGCATTCTTTTCATGTGTTTGTCACAGCAAAAGTTTTGTCTCAACAAAAATGATACTTGTGGCAGCTCCTGCCAATGATAGTTGTCATTTCTCCACCAATTTGAAGGGGAAGCTGAAGTTGCTGGGGAGGGGATGAGGGCATGGGGGTAAAATGGAGACATGTAATCAAGTATATTGCAATGTGCTTTTATCACATTTTATGGTTGTAATCTTTTTGTATGTACATGTACTTGTTCTTGCTACGTGTGTTTCCAGGCTGTGTGTTTATGCAACCAAAGAGCTTATTTTTTATTACTATTAATTTTTATTTATATAGAATATTTACCATTCCTGTTCTCTATTCAGTCTCCCTATAGTGATTTGGCAGAATCTCTGGAAGTGTCTTAGAAAGAAAAGAAAAGTGTGGTGTGTGTGTGTGTGTGTGTGTGTGTGTGTTGTGTGTGTGTGTGTGTGTGTGTGGTATGCCTTGGTCAAGGCTTTCATTTTTTTTGGTTCCACCAGAAGCACCAGTCGCAGCCTCCATATAATAATCTTGAAAGGGTGATTCATCCTGGTGTGACCTGGTGTGCTTGATGAGATGTGAAAATCCAAGAATTAATTATACCTAACTTTTATTAGTTTTAACTCTTTGCCTGTGTCTACAAAAAAATATGTGGGGTATTCACCTACAGTCTACCACATCAACACAAGGAAGAAAATTAAGACACCTTGTCTCTTTTGACACTTACTGTTCAAAATTAAAAAAATTAATACACCTTGCCTGTATTGACACTTACTGTTCAAAATTCAAAAACAATTATCCTCAAATCAGACTGAGAACTTCAGTTTGCCGCAGACACACAAAGATAATGCTCAAAATTCAACTGAATCTAGTTGAAAACATATTTATTAGTATTTTTTAAGTTCTTACATTTTATCTGCATCAAAAGTTCGGCTTTCTAGAGTAGGTAATCTCCATGTGAGTTTGAATCCTGTTACTTGTATTGATGTTGTTTGTTGCCCCAAGGTGTCAGTCTGTACATATCATTAAATTAATTAATGATCCTGAAGGAGGCCGGGGATATCTGATGTCTTTCCCTGGTCTGGAATCTCAGGACAGTCATTTGATTCTACTTTATTTTTTCAGCCCCTCTACCTCTACTGTCAGTCCTTTTGCTGTTTCTGTCTCATGCTTTTTATGCCAATGGCACACTCTGCTGACTTTTCCCCCCAGAAAATCCTTCAAAACTTTTCATAAAGAGATAGGCTTTTTTTGTATGGCTCTTGTTGAGCAGCTATAAGATGATGGTTGACAGTATGTTCAGCATGCTTCCATATGGCACTGATATAGCAATTTGCCATTATGCATTAATTTGTTTTCTTCTGCCTGTTCAGTCCTTTTTTCTTTCTTTTTTGTAATCTGGGGTTGGTAACTCAGACACAAGGGTTGACAATACCAGCATGTTCTAGCCGTGCATGCTTTTTAACAAGGGCAATAGCTAAGGGTTTAACTCTTCTAACCATTTTTGTTTGTTTTGATGTATGTTTGCTTTGTTTAAAATTTGTGGTTGGACTGATTTTGTAGATTTGATGTGAGTATGGTTTTATTTGTGAGAGGAGTTTTGAAATATGTGTTTACTTGTCACAGAGTTTGATCATCCTGAGAAGACTGTGTGGTTGACAGGACATGAAAATCCAAAGACTGACTATTTTTTTGATTAACTCACTCAGTCTTGATATTATTGACTTGCAGCATTTTATATAAAAGCCACTGTATTTTGTGAGGTTATTTTGTATTGAGTGAGTGACAGTGTTTGTGCATGCATGCGTGTGTGTGTGTGTGTGCATGCGTGTGTGTGTGTGTGTGTGTAAGTTTGCTATTTCTATCAAGTAGTTTTGATAGTAATTAGTAATTAGAGTTTGCTTGCATATTTCTGTCTGAACATGAAAACATGGCACTGTGCGGCACTGTAGAGTACTCACAACCACTGAACAGAGCACAAAACATGAAGACACCCTGGCACTGTAGAGTACTCACTACAACTGAGTAAAACACAAAGACAATAGGGCACTATACAGTACTCACTGCAACTGAGTAAAACACAAAGACAATAGGGCACTATAGAGTACTCACTGCTATTGAGTAACACACACAAAACATGAAGACACCCTGGCACTATAGAGTACTCACTGCTATTGAGTAACACACACAAAATGATGACAATAATTATGGCACTATGAGTATTCACTACTACTGAACAGAGCACAAAACGTGAAGACAATGTGGCGCTCACTACCACTGATAAAACACAAAACCGTGAACCGATGAAGACAATGTGGCACTATATTATTATAATACAGAGTAACCCTGCGATGGAAACCAGCTATTTGACCCGAACTGGGCACCAAGTGGGTCGGGTCGGTGCAGTAGGCCAACGCAGCACTGACACAATTTCTGACGGGATTCTGACCTTTCAAGTAAGTCAGGGCAACCAGGCTGTTCTCGGATACTGGCTGTGACAGTGCCGCCAGAGACCAGACATTGTTGTGGAATGTTGCCAGACTACTGGGATTCCCACAGTACACTGAAGAAGAGACACTGCTGCCTCAGACTGGGCTACGTGTCAGCTTCATTTTCACGGTTCTGTGTTTTACTCAGCAGTAGTGAGTATACTCTGTTAGTGCCGTTTTGAATGTAGTTCATAAATTGTGTGAGACAGTCACAAATGAGACAATGCTGGCTCGAGTTCAGTGTTGCTTTACGTCCACAGAGACCGTACGGACTATTAGGAACGGGGAGCCCAGGACGGCCACCTCGACTTTCACACAGCTCCTGAACTCTGAAGCAGGACAGTGTCCACAGACCACAGTTTTTGAAGTGAGAGGAGAGCCGAAGCGGAATCGAACCGACCCCCCCCACCACCACCCCACCCCGAGCCCCCCACCCCACCCAAGCCTCATCTGTCAGTCAGAGGGTGGCGACTACTCGGAGAGGTCAGTTACACACATCAGTCACTGTAACTATGTTTGAAGGGAGGTGTAGTGAAAGAATGAAGTTGAATGAATCCGGAAGGTTCAACTTAGGTGACTTCTTAACTCGTTTTTAGTACCACGAAATACGACCTAAACTGAGAAGTCTGATTGTGTCTAGTTAAATCCGGGCGGGACTAATTTAGCGTTAACTAGTAGGAGTGTTAGAATTTGCAAAGTGTAGACTTCGATGATAATCAGTCGGCGAGACTGAAGCGCAAACTCGTTGATTTCACTCAGTTTTCTTTCAGCATAGGCCGTCAGTCTTAATTCGTACTTTAAATTATGAAAGAGTAAAATGAATTCGGTGATACGGCCATTTAAATTTACTGCCTTTTTGCATACATGTATACAAACCTTTCAGTCCTTAGCCTACTTTTCGCGTCTTGAACGGGCGCTACACACTGACACACACGCGCGCGCGCACGCACGCATGCACACACGCACGCACGCACGCACACTGACTGACACAAAAATCAACCCCCCAAAATACCCACGTCTGGCACAGTATGAAAAGAACTCGGTGATGACGTGACACAAGGGTCGACCACTCTGCCAACTGTACTGGAAGATAGGTGACAATTAAGGCACAGCAGGCTAGGCCATACCGTACACCATGGCAGAATAGGCCAGCAGATCACGAGCTTGAAGACTAGATCCATGGACCTATGTATATATATAGGTCATTGATTAAATCGGCATGCCGCCTTCCACTCAGACCAGAGATAGTACAGAAAGGGTATGACATAATCCTCGTGTGGCTTACAGTTCTCGCCGGACAGACATGACTCATGATCAACTTCGGCAGTGATGACAGAAGCTGGAGACGGCAGTGACTTTTTCAACGTTGCTTTACGTCCGCAGAGACCATAAGGACTATTAGAGACGGCGAGCGCAGGACGTCCATTTCGTCCACGTCCACAGCTCCTGAGCTCTGTGCAGAGTGAGTTAAGTTCAATGTTGCTTTACTGACGTCCACAGAGACCATAAGAGTCAGCTCGATCAACCGTGACTAAAACTTGATGGCCAGGACCATTTTGCTTTACGTCCACAGAAGCTGGGTTGCTTGTTAGGGACGAGGGGGGGGGGGGGGGGGGGGGGGGGAAGAGGGACGAAGAGTGAAGGCTCGACCGTGGATACCGCCCGAAAAAGACCGGAGAGACCGTGGACCGCCGCCATAACAATTGAAGTGTTAAGGCGGTGTCCGGCCTCGCCATTGCGCAGCGACTAGTGCACAGCGCAACTGCTGTTTCAACTGCCGTGCTGGGCAGAATCACAAGGACAATATAGTGTCCGTTGCACTGCTGTTGAGGAACAACCCGAAACGAAAGAAGTCCAACTTTCGCAGCCCAGCTCCACCTCCCTGCTCATGATCTCTTCTGGGCCAACTTGAGGGTCCAGCTCCACCTCCCTGCTCATGATCTCTTCTGGGCTAACTTGAGGGTCCAGCTCCACCTCCCTCCTCTAGATCTCGCCTGGAACCCTGTTGTTACCTGATGGCGCGGGCGGCATGGACCTAGATATAGGTCCATGGGCGCAGGCGACAATGATATGACCACCATGATTATCCCGGCTGGTCAGCATTGACCAGTGACCATAGCAGAGATAGTGACCGTAATGAGTGATGATGGTGATGATAATAAAGTAACAACATCAATGTGCAGTTATACTGAATGTGCTCATGCAGTCTACGCGTTGGACGCCCACAAGATTTAGGCCTACCATGCATTAACCTAAAGCCAATGATTCTATACATATGTAAAGCACAGTCCTACTGACAAAATTCAAAAGTATTATTTGAAACAGAAAAAGAAAGAAGGGGGAAAAAAGGGAAAAAATCAGCAACTAAAATGCAACTAATGCGAACCATTCAGTTGTACATTGACACTGATCTGCACACACACACACACACACACACACACACACACACACACACACACACACACACACACCACACACACGTGGCACGCTCGCACGCACGCACGCACTATCACACTGTCACACACACACAGGCACACCCACACACACACACACACACACACACACACACACACACACACACACACACACACACACACACACACACACACACACACACACACACACACACACACACACACTGTGACAATGACATGAGAGACATCAGTAGCCGACTGATGATGACACTAGACTGGACTGACTAAACTAACTAAATGATTTAAACTCGCTGAGTCGATTAGCCAGCTGAGCTGGAGTCAGTCTGACTAGTGGACCAATGTCAGTCAGTCTGAGTCAATGTGGTTGTCAACGAGTCACGATGCTGCTGCTGCTGCTGCTGCTGCTGAAGATGGTGGTGGCATAAATAAAAGATAAACTGGCATAAATAAAAGATAAACTCGCGCGGAAAGTGAAAACCATGGCCTAGCTGTCAGTCACCGTTTCCGGCCGGTCAGTGGTCACTACTGACTAACGAAAAATAATGACGTTAGTGATGGTCAGTGATGACAGTGACAGTCGCAACTGCAGTGAGTATAAAACATTGCCAAGTCGCAATGTCAGCCGGTATAGGTTGGTCGTTACTGTACATCCCTGAGACTCAGTCATCAGAAAAAGCCGTGATGTCACGCCGCCCGACATACAGGCCAGGCCTTGTTTACAAGTTGTGACCGACATTCTGACTGAGCTGTCTTGTAGTGCCGCCGATGCTCGTGAAACCTTTGACCGTTTTTCTGAGTTTTCTCCGTCTTCCAGTTTTACCGCCTCACCAAGGCCACAATAATGCGCATCTGTAATCTCTGCTACCAGCTGATGATACTTTCAAGCTCTCTAGTCAGTCTCTCAGTCTTTTTTTTCTCCCGGCTTACTCATTCAGCGCGCGCCGTGCGCGCGCACGCACTGGCACGCACGCACACACACACACACACACGCACACACACACTCTGGCTTACACACACACACACACACGCACACGCACGCAAACACACGCGCGCGCACGGCACGCACACATATACCTTGACAAAAAATCGAACGAGAAAGAAAAAAAATCGAACGAGAATTTGTTTCGAACGAAACGAAAAAAACAAACAAAACAAAAACAGAGAGAGAGAGAGAGAGAGAGAGAGAGAGAGAGAGAGAGAGAGAGAGAGAGAGAGAGAGAGAGAGAGAGAGGCGTAAATGAAGTGGTCTTTGAGAGGCAGCCGTCTGGTAGGATGTTCCAGCAAGGAAATATCACACACGAAGAGATTAGTTGATCCCAAAAAAAAAAAAAAAATCGAACGAGAAAACTGAAGAAAAAGAACAAAAACAACAACAACTTTGGTTGCCTAGGCTGTGTTCCCGTTCTCTTTTGTTAGTGAATGAAGTAGCGCCTTACTTTGTGCTTGCTGCACTTCAAAAAACCAAAGCGAAAACTGGCGCCATGTCAACTGGAGACGGGCCAGACAGGCCACGTGTGTTGCGTACCTTCCCACACCCGGTTAACCCATACCTTCCTCTGGCGCCATTATTCTGGCAGAAGACACAAACACTGCAGTCTCTACACCTGCCTCTTACACGTTATGTTTGAAATATGAAAGACGCCGGGAAGAGACTGAGAAATGGTGTGGTGGGGATGGGGGTAGGTCGGGTTGTCAAATATTTATAGAAATAACCTCGCTGTTGGTAGGATGGAGCAGCATGTGTTTCAATGAAGGCTCTGTAGAACAACACCTTGTCAGTGTCTTCAGAGTGAACTCAGAAGAAGCATTCCTTTGGTTCAAGGTGTGTGTTACAGTGTGTGTGTTGGTTGGGGGGGGGGGGGGGGGGCCTACCTCGGCCATGACTTTAGCGGCCCGAGGCTGCCAACCGTGGGAAAATTCCCCGGCTATTGGGACAATAAACTTAACAATTAACTTGTGTGTGTGTGTGAGTGTGTGTGTGTGTGTGTGTGTGTGTGTGGCTGGGGGGGGGGGGGGGGCGTGCATGTGTGTGATGTGTCAGTGTGAGTGTGTGTGGGTGGGGGGGGCGTGTGTGTGTGTGTGTAGTGTGTCAGTGTCAGTGTGTGTATGTGTGTGCGCGCGCGCATCACGGTAGAAGAGATCAAAATAAAATAAAAACTTGCTGAAGATCATGAATCTTCTCTAACTTATAACAGTCCGTGTGGCGCTGCTGGTACGACAGGCATGTGAAAGGAATGCGGCGAGGAGGCACTGACACTCTCTCAGTAATGCGGATACGGACCTCGCGACCGTGAAGCTGTATAACACTATGATACGGAGCTCCACCATTCTTCTCTCATGTCGGGAGGTCGCCAAGCACGGCCCGGGTTTCTGATGCACTGGTCATTTCATTCAAATCATCACACACACATACACACTGACACACACACACACACACACACACACACACACACACACACACACCAACACAAAACAAAACACACAAACTGACACTGAAAAACCCCCCCACCCCCCAACCCCCCCAAAAACAAAGAAAGAAAAAAGACCCCCCCCCCCCCACGAAACAAAACACAAAAACAAACACTGAACAAAAAACCAAAACGGCGAAATATTTATGTCAGTTACGATGAGCGGTACCAGTCGGATTAGACAAAACACTAACTTATTATACAGCTCGCCTGTCGCAGCATGTTACTAAGCGCGCGAAGAGTATATATATATATATATCTTCGGAGCACTGGAATGTACTTGAACTGCGCGAGAACATTATCACTTCACTGCAAGCAAAGCCAGGAGCGGAAGCACGCCGTACGGCGCTGTGACATTCCAACTCGAAAACTTGAGCCGGTAACCCGAGGCATGTGTTGCACTTTCTGTTGATAGTGACTCGCAAGTACCACCACCGGCAGATGCTTCAGTTACCCGGAAAACACGCACGGGCTCTGCCAAGATCGCCTTGACTGACCCGCCTGTCAGTGACTAAAAGAGCGCTTGCACAGCGGCTTCAGCAGCAGTGGCTAAAAATAATTCCACCTCGTGAAACATGCCTCAGCGCAGTTCAATCCACAGGCGCCCCAAAACAGTTGAAAACTCAGCGGCAAAACTAGGATGATGTGGCTGGCTCGCAAAACACAGTCAACACGGCATTCTGGGTCCTGCCTAAGTTAATGAGTTTTATATATATATATATATTTTTAAATCTCCTTCACTGAGGGGTTAATGGGGGTTTTGCAAGTAGCATTCCGGTTTCCCCCCCCCCCCCCCCCCAACTCCTGACTTTCCTTCACTTTAGGTAGTCCTAACGAGTCACGTCATCGAAACTCAGTTAAAAATAAATTTAAAAAAAAAAGGAGGGGGGGGGGGGGGGGGCGAAGAAGAAGGAAGAAACATTAAAACAACCGAACTAATCATCATAACTGACATTTATAGGATAGATCAGCTTATAGGTCTCCTTTTATTTTATTTTTATTGTTTTCTGTTTTGTTTTTCTCGCGTTTAATTTTTTTTAAAATTTTAGATATATATATGTAATTATTTGCGTATGTCAAACCAGGTCACACCACACACTGACGCGCGCGCGCGCGCACACACACACATTCACAGAGCTGACACCGTGCAAAGCGCACAGTGGCGCAATCACACTGACGCACGTGACACACGGTGAAATCCTCATTGGGCCTAGCTGAGGCGTCTTTTCAAGTGGTTGCGGCAGTGGAGACTGCGTCATCATGCACAGACAAGCTGGGGAAGGGGCAGAGATTCAGTTAGTGGTATTTGGCCTGTGCGTGCACGTCACATTGTGACGGAATGCTTCTATTGCAAGGGATCATACTACTGACAGATATAATGGCAGTCCAATCTTTGCAATATCGGGAAGCGCTACACACAGCACCGTCTTGCTCAAAGCAGAGGTACAATAATAAGCATATATAGCGGTGCATTGCTTCTGCTCAAGGCTAGTCTAAACCAGCTGCGCTTGGCACGGACAAACACGTGGCGTGATGAAACATGTAGTCTGAAGGTCACGCCGAATAGTTGGCCGGTTTCAGGCAAAACATGAAAGGCATGCCACGTCTTATTCACGGTTGTTATATCGTGTGTCAAATTCAGCCAGTCTAAATCCGTTCCCCTTCCGGCCTGGCACATAAGTTACACCAAGCTGAGTCAACGTTGCTTTACGTCCACAGAGACCATCAGGACTATTAGGAACTGGGAGCGTAGGACGGTAGTCGACTTTCACACAGCTCCTGCGGAGCTCTGACATTATACCGAAGACTCTTTTCCCCGGAAATTCTTTGATTACACTGCCCTCCGTCAGCGACTCCCATGCAAGGCCGGGTTCAGTCGGTGTTGCTTTACATGACGTCCACAGAAACCACACGGGCTTATTCAGTAGGGACGGGAAGAGGGGGGGTATGGAGGTAGGGGGAGAGGTAGCATATATACCTGTCGCTACTGACACTGTCACCACCAGAATGACTCCTGCATTAAGATGGGCAGCGATGAGAGCCATTTTAATGATTCATTAATTGTGAGGGACAAAGTCACAAGACAGTGTCCACACGCCGGACCACAACTTCTGAAGAGGAAGGAGAGCTGAAGGAGATTCGAAGCGAGGTCCCTCTGCTTACCAGCCCAACCGTGCGCCTTACCGCAAGGCCAAACCGGCTCACTGCACAACTACTGAATCGAGATGCAGTAAGTAAAGTAAGTAAACATGTTGCTTGCGTCCACAGAAGCGAGATGGCTTATAACGCTCGGGGAAAGGGGGGAATGAGGGAATGGGGGGGGGGGGGGGGAAGGAAGAGTGAGTGGCTCGTCCGCGCGCTCCGACCCTCAAAAGACCAAAGAGGCCGTGGATCACCGCCAGAACGATAGCAGCCAGTGGGGACCTCGCCAGGGCGAAGCAATTAGTGTACTCCGCTAATTGCTGTTTCAGCTGCTTCAGTTGCGGAGCAGTCGCAATAATCGAGAGGCAACTTTTTTTCTTCTATATCCCGGGCGGGCGCGCCTCATGTCACGCGCGTGCTTGGACGCTATGTTGCTTCCACAGTCGGTGGACAGCTGCGCGGAGATAAAGAGTGCCCCTTCAGTGGCATAACCAATTCTGGCAGTTTGGAGGAAGATGCCGGAAAGCGATACTCGGAATGTGGTTACGCTGTTCGCTCCGTTTGTAGTGCAAGTCAGTCGGGGGAGCTGACGAGTGAAAGATTGTGCCGCTAATGCTGATTTTTGGCTAATGATTATTGGCCAAAAGCGAGACTGAATGAGGTGAATTCAGTTCGGCCCTAGCCCAAGACTAATCCGGAGGAGCGTCAGTTTAAACTGCCATTATTGTTTATTTTGGCATTGCCGTTCTACAAAAAAATGCCATAATCAAGTAGCATTTGTACTGCACTGAGGTAA
This sequence comes from Alviniconcha marisindica, assembly GCA_018857735.1. Lineage (NCBI taxonomy): Eukaryota > Metazoa > Mollusca > Gastropoda > Provannidae > Alviniconcha > Alviniconcha marisindica. The sequence goes on from JABMCL010003660.1 coordinate 284,676, forward strand.
CCGCAACACATCCATGGATGTTTCTGGCACTGAACGTTCAGTTCAGCAATGATTCGGGGGTAAAAGAGTCTTTGAGTTCAGTCAGTGGTGCAACGGTGGGAGTTTGTGTGACTGCACAGCGCAAGAAGAGGTTTTTCTTCTTCTTCTTCCCGTGAAGGACTGGGTTCTGTCCATGGACCTACATAGTCCATGGCTCTGTCAGAGCGTTGCGAGTCCTGCCGCGATGTGTGTTTAAAAGTGAATGGTCACGGTCAGTGCCTTGGGTGTGAGCCGGTTTGGCCTAGAGGTAAGGCGTTAGTTAGGCTGGCAAGCAGAGGGACCTCGCTTCGAATCTGCTTCGGCTCTCCTTTCTCTTCAAAAGTTGTGGTCTGTGGACACTGTCTCTCACAATTATGAAACATTAAAATGGCTCTCATCGCTGCCCACCTTAATGCAGAAGTCACTGAATAAAGAATCTGAATCTGAATCTGAACTGAATCTGATTCTGGTGGTGACAGTACAGCGATATGTATACAATCTCCTTCTCCCCCACCTCCATACCCCCTTCCTCTCTTCTCCGCGTCCCTAATAAGCCCTATGGTTTTTGTGGACGTTAAGCACCATGCTTACTCAGTTACTTTACTGAGTGCCTTGGGGCAAAAATAAAAAAATAAAAAAAGATAATTAACGTTCATATCTATCTACAGTCCTAGTGATTTCATGGGGGGGGGGGGGGGGGGGGGGGGGGGGGGGGGGGGAAACTGGCTGCGGGTTTGTCCGCGGGGGAAGGCGATTAAAGGGGACTGAAGAAACGGGTTTCCGCCCAGACAAACAGACTTGGCGTGATCAGATTTGTTTTTGAGGGGGTTTCCACGCTCCCAAAGGGGGGGGTTGTTTTTTGTGTGTGTGTGGGGGGGGGGAGAGAGGGGAAAGAGAGAGAGAGAGAGAAAAAAGGAGAGAGAGAGAGAAAAAAAAAAAAAACTCCTAGCAACCTTTTTTCAGTCCCGCCAAAGACTGAACTAGTGTAAAGTTGTGTTGTGACTATGATGCAGCTGATTCCAACGAAACTCAAACAAAACCCGACTATCAAGTTATCCCAACCAGAAACATTCATTTTCTGGAAGCATGGACGAACAGTCAGACTGCTTCGAACAGGACGTCCTATGACGTTTTTATGGCCGATGGAAACCACTTCGCCATGGACGTCCTATGACGTTTTTATGGCCGATGGAAACCACTTCGCCATGGACGTCCTATGACGTTTTTATGGCAGATGGAAACCACTTCGCCATGGACGTCCTATGACGTTTTTATGGCCGACGGAAAACCACCCCAGGGCGTTCTTGCTTTTTAGGGAGTGGAAAATTCCCAGGGACCCAGATTTTTTATCCGATGGAAACCACTTCGTCATGAACGTCCTATGACGTTTTTATGGCAGATGGTAACCACTTCGCTATGGACGTCCTGTGACGTTTTTATGGCCGACGGAAACCACTTCGCCATGGACCTCCTATGACGTCATAAGGGCAGGGAAAAGGTTATGCAGATGACGCAGCATACAGCGTCCTTTAAGAGTATGGGAAGTCCTTTGCCAGGGATGTGTCATAACCATGACATCCAAATTTGGATAGTAAACGGGTTAAGACATAATGGGGGGAAAAAAATCTGAAACAAGAATGTCTGCTAGCGTTCTAAATCAAGATCCAAACTCATAAAAAGGTTAAAAAGAACGCTAGTTATTATGACAACACACAGCAACAAAACAAACATTGGACACCAAAACAACACAACAAAACAATAAGCTCAACCAAAAGCAGCAAAAGTATCCTACATTTCATTTTTCACCGTTTAACTGTTGTTTATGTGTGGTTTCAAGTGTAGCTTGAAAAAAGGCCTCACCCCGAAAATTCGCATGTTGTGTTTTTTCCTATAATAAATAGCGTTCTTTTTAACCTTTTATATGCTTTTTAGCATCGGAGGACATTAAGCAAAATGGAATCAGTCAAACCTTTTATGTGTTTAGATCTTGTGTTATAACGCTAGCACTCATTCTTGTTTCAGATCCTCCCCCCTGGCCCCCCCCCCCCCCCCCCCCTGTCTTAGCCCGTTTACTGTCCTAATTAGTGAATAGCGGATTTTTTCAAGCACCTGTGGTAGACTCCTGAGTGAACCTGGCAGTACCTGCACAAAAGCGATTAGAACGGCTGACATGGTATGGCGGGGCCTGGGTGATACACGAACTCCAAGCACTGGTTTACGACATCCTTCCTCGGAGGAAGGTGCCGGAAAGCGATGCTCGGCGAGTGGGTGATACTCACTCCACGTCCACAGGCACGGGCATGCCTGCCGATAGCTGTTCCGCTAGGATGCGTCATGCGCGTGCAGGTAGCCAAGCATAACGGCCTAGAAGCTGAAACTAGAAACTGATTTATGAATATAATTATATGAAATAGATGTAGATCCAAACACATAACAGGTTCAAATTAACGCTATTTATTAGGACAAAACACAACATGCGAATTTTCGGGGTAATCCATAACTCAACCCCGAAAAGATCAGTGGATTAGCTCTCCATCTCATTTTTGATCGTTTTTCACCGTTTAGTTGTTGTTTTGCAGCTTGATAAAGGGGATTACCCCGAAAATGTGCATGTTGTGTTTTGTCCTAATAAATACCATTTTTGTGTTTGGATCTGGTTTTTGAACGCTAGCAGTCATTCTTGTTTCAGATTTTTGAAATATGTAATGACTTTTTATTCTCCACGTCTATAGTCTACACTACACGGTACTGAAAGACAGATAATCTTCACGCACGCCTGGATAGAACTCTGACGGCAACAGGCACGTGTTTTAAACTGAAACTGTTGATGTAAAAATCCCTCTTTGCCCCCTCCCCCCCTTCGTCTATCTCTCTCTCTCTCTCTGTGTGAGTTTCACACACAGGAGCATGTACCACCACGCATCTACACTTGGCTTAAAACCTCACACAAACGAGTCAGACAATGAGAAGTTGAGTTCATGTTATTATTTGCCTGGCTCATATGTTAAAAAGCAACACTAACACATAACATATATATATATGGACTACACACCAATGGACTTATAAAACACATGAAACTAATCAATTACAGGGACACGCGTTAGCGCTCATCATCTGTTAGCTGACTTGCATTCAAAACAGGTTCTCAGATTAAAAACAAAACAAAAACAAAAAACACACTCTCCGGTGACCTTGAAAATGGATTCAGGGCGTCAAAATTGGTATGAGCATGTAAAGCTGAATGGGGGCTATCATTATACAGTCTCAAAGATCTTGCTTAAACAGCATCCACCCTCTCCCAAAACAACAACATGCCCCCCCCCCAACACTACGGATTTTGACAAGTCCAGACAGATGACAGTTAGCTACCTTAAAGTACCTGTTGCAAAAGGCATCTTGTGCATGACATTGCCAATGCAATAAACTATGAACAAAATCAGATCAGAACATATCTAGGAGAGTGCAATCATCATTTTAACCTTTCGGACATCATTGACCTTGAAAGCAGGTCAAAGTAATCAAAAGTGCACCCCCCCCCCCCCCCACCTGGTAGAAATAAACACAATTTCCAAGATCTCTCTTAAATACTCTCCAAGTAAAGCTAACAGATTTTTGGCCAGCTGCATACCAGAAAGGTGCTAAAAATCTTCCATAAAAACACATCAATGTCATGAAAATCACTAAATCCACAATCATGCCTATACACCTAGCAACCATACACAATTTAAACCTCAGTCAGATATGACCATGACATCTTTTGATTATGAACAGATAAATTGCACATATTCATATCAGCATTTCACAATTACAATACTTTTGGCAAACTTGTATATATACCTACAGGCTTTTGCGGCAGTCAGATTCATTAAAAAGCTGCAATTAAGGTCTGTTTTACACAATCAATCGTCTTTTAGTTCTAAACACTCTCAGGATAATATGCACTCAAAAGTAGATGTACACACACTTACTACCTGGCACATTGAACATAGAAGCATGAACACACAAGCGAAACAACAACAGCAACCACCACCCCCTTCCCCCCATAAACAACAACAACCGCACACACACACGCACACAAACAAACAAAACAACAACAATCAAACACAAAACAACAACACAAATGCATGTAAAACTGAAAGTCTGAAAATTGTAAGAGACATTGTCCCAATGCTTCTACTTATCTGAAACCTTTGGTTTGATCAGAGGAAAACAAAACAGCAGCAGAAGTTATATTTTAACATTCATTGTCCATTGAACTGTGATAAGGTTATCTCCCAGTGGAACAAAGTTCACCAAATCACAAGTTGGACTCACTGTTCATGACAGGAATTTCACAATCAATACTGGCAAGGTATCACATAAGCTCGTAAACATTTTGTCAAATCTTAGATTATTTATCAATTTTGTTAGGAGAGAAAAAAAGAAAGAAAAAAAAGAAAGACTGAAATCGAAAGAAAAAAGAAAAAAAGAAGCAGAACAAAGTAAGAAGACGGAGTGGAAAGACATACTGATTTTCCTGGCAGTGGGTACAGCATACAATGCTAGCTATATTCTGACCTACTCCAAGCTTAAAAATAGGGAACCTTGGATAGCTCTGGAATCTCAGCAGGTAGGAACCATAATTTTTGCACAGATTTGCAATATGGACAGAAACAGAAGAAAAGGAGAAGAAGAAGAAGCTGCACAAGTCTGATTTATTCAGCTTATTTGGGAAACAGTAACCATTTTCCTATCATGAGTCAGCTTATTTGGGAAACAGTAACCATTTTCCTATTATGAGTCAGCTTATTTGGGACACAGTAACCATTTTCCTATCATGAATGTGTTTGTCAAACAGTTTGTGGTAAACCAGACCTACCAAATTCCTCCACAGTGACCAACCAAATGAATGATGAGATAAAGTAGAAAATATAAATAAAAAAAGGATGTTTAATTCTTCCCCTGCATTCAAATATAAGAAACAACAACTTACAAACAAACAACTAATATATATATATCACTAGGAGGATATAACTGTGTCAAAATATTATTTGGATATATATAGAGAGAGATAGAGAGATAGATAAGACAGTAAAGCATAAAAATTAAATGTGCTACTGTTCAGAGAGAGATATATATATAGATAGACAAGACTTAGTAAAGCATAAAAGTTAAATGTGCTTTACTAAGTCTATCATTCAGATTTATATACATATACCTAAAGAAAGAGAGAAGATAGATAAGGCTTAGTAAAGCATAAAGTTAAACATGTTTCAGTAAGTTTTACCTATCTCTGTCTATATAGGTGCACATCTGAATAATATTTTTACAGCTACATTGACACCAAGAGTAAAGGGCTATAAAAACCAGTCAGAATACAAAAAGAATATTATTTGGACGGATTAATTTATAGGAAGGATTTGGAGATAAATAATAATCCACAGTAATAGTTCTTCATGGAAGATTGCAATCATACAATAAATGCACATGGGAAAAATGGTTCAGCAGACATGTAAAAGTACAAGAAAACATTTGCAGTTGAAGTTTGGCACCAGCATTTAGAATAATACTGTTTCTAGGATTAAAAGAGAACTTCATAACCAATACTGGCAAGGTATCACACAAGCTCGTAAACATTTTGTCAAATCTGAGATTACTTAGGTAAAAATAAATACCATAATCCAACTCCCCCCCCCCTCCCCCCCACCTCCAGCCACTTCGAAAACAACAACAACGAAAAAGTAACTCAGCCCATCATGAAATCAATGAAGCAAACTCCCCTTTCACCCAACATGTGTCCACATAATATTCCCAACAACATGAAATGAAGAAATCATACAATACAACCCCCCACCCCCCCCTCAAACACACACACAACCCAAACCAAACAATAACAACAATAACAAAAAACACCAGCAACACACACACCACAACCCCCCCCCCCCCCCCCCACAACCACACAACAACAACAAAAACGACCTCAAAACCAACCAACCAAACAACCACTCTAAAACAACCACCACCACCACCAACAACAAAACACACACACACAAACAAACAAAGCACAACAACACCACTCTCAAAAACTGGGCACGCAAGCAGAGGAAAACAGTTCCATACTTAAAGGTTCACCCTGTCTTTCTGTTTACACAATGAACTTCACAGACATAAACATAAAAAGGGGGGAGGAGGTAGAGGGAGAAGGGTTGGGGGGAAAGGGAGGGGGGGGGGGGGTCTGCATACATCTGTACAGTTCTCTGAGTACTGGCCACACTGTGGCAGACTCACTCAATCAAATCCAGAGAGCAAGGGGCACCCTGTCCGCTCAGCAGATAATGTGCCGCAATGTAAATTTAGATGTTTTTGTTCCTCTACTAAAACGCAAAGGCTGACCCATAGATGGGTGAAACTGAGTGTACACAACTGTTTTCTTGCATGATACATACTGAAATACAAGCACATGCAATGCCCTTGTCATCTGGGCAGCAGCATACTAGCTTCAGGGATCCGATCTTGCTAGATCACACAGACTACCATTGCTTTAAGTAATCCTGGTGTGAGCCAGTGAATGCAACAAATTTTGCTGCAACCCTGCAGTTATGGCTAGTGTAATGTAAATGGCAATAACCTCATTTGGGGTGGAATGAAATCTGTTAGCCATCCACGAAACTCAAGCCTAGGAGTAAAACACAGAAAAAAAAGAGAAGGTTAGTATGTGAATCGATTCTAACATCCTGTGAACCACACAGGGTCATCTCAGGATGAACAAGACACAGAAAGAAAAAAATGACTCTGACAACCAGAAAAACAACAACCACGCAACACCACTAGGGATGTTATACATTACAACACCAAGGTGAAACTAAATATGTACTTTGTAATACAGTAATAGACCTGATCATGAGAGGCACAGGCCAAGGTAAAACGAAACCTTTTGGCTGATAGCTTAAAAAATGCTGCATATTTCTCACACATAATTATAACAGTTGAAAACATTGACTTTATCCCATGGATTTCTTTGAAGTGATTTTGCTTTCTACATCTCAGCACCCATCAGAAAATCTGTATGCGATGATTTTCCCTGTCACTGACCACTACATTTCCATTGGCAAGAATGCTCAGCCCTTCAATCCCTTTGAACTGACCGTTCTCACTGCCCCAGCTGCCAAACATGGAGTAATAGCGACCATCAGCACGAAATATCTGCACCCTGTTGTTTCCGCTGTCCGCCACTACCACGAAGCCTTGGTTATCGATGGCAATGCCGCGGGGAAACTTCATCTGGCCTCTCAGGACTCCAGAGACACCGAAAGAAAAGAGGAAGTCACCGTAGATGCTGAAGACCTGTATTCGGTGGTTGCTGCTGTCACTGACATATACCTTGTTGTCGGAGCTGACCGCCACATAGTGGGGGTTGTCGAAGTGACCTGTGCCATTTCCTAGGCGACCAAACTTCCTGACAAAGGAACCGTTGGACTGGAAGACCTGGATCCGATGATTTTCCTTGTCGCAGACATAGATGAAGCCCATGTTGTCACAGGCCACCCCCCAAGGGTAGTTTAACTGTCCATCATTGGTACCTTCTGACCCAAATGCACTCTGAAAGTTGCCATTCCTGTCAAAGACCTGAATTCGGTGGTTGTAGCGGTCAGCAATGATGACCTGACCCAGGCCGTTGACGGTGATCCCCGCCAGGCAGTCAAACTCCCCATCTCCCTGGCCATAGCGACCAAAGGTTTTGATGAAGACTCCTGTGTTGTCAAAGACCTGAACACGGTGGTTACTGCTGTCAGACACAAAAATGTTATCATCAAGAGGGGACACTGCCACACCTCTGGGCCAGGTGAACTGCCGTTCAGCGTTTCCACGCTCACCGAAGCGAATCATCGCCTGCCCTTTCTGGTTGTACTTGTTGCGTGGTGTGGTCACGTACATGCTAGGGGAGTTGTCTGTGCGCATGTATGCCTGTGGTCCATCTCGGTTTCTGTTTGGTGCGTTTTCAGCCTCCTGAGGTTCTGGTGTGTCCAGGGACACGTCAAAGCGGATAGGGGCTCGCACTGAATGACGTGGGGGGTAGGTCAGCGATGGTGCCATTCCAATTCCTACTGTCTCTGACTCCTGCATATCCTGGAGGCCAAATGCTCTTCGTCGAGCCTGGGTGCTGCGATCCGGTATCTCTCTTTCTGGTGAAGACTCAGTATGGTCTGAGCTTTCATTGGATGGTGGCAGAGCACCGAGACTGCGATGGCGCCTCATGCGATTCTGCATCCGGTGGCTTGATGAAGACTCACCCCCTCCACCCATGAGGCCTGCTATGCGGGTGTCAGAGTGATGCTGTCGGCGAGGTCGTCGACGAGTGGGCGCACGAGGTGCTGGTTCTTCCTCCTCCTCATAGAGGTCTTCATCGGCAAAGTTGACCTGCAAACAGATCTATAATTTAGCAAAATGGACAGGGTGAGAAGCAAGACAATGGCAGTCAGACCAGAAACTACAAAAGGATGCACCCATTAAGACCATGCAGTTCATAATAGTTCTGTTATCGCCCATTGATGAAAATTAGGTAAAGAGTGGAAAAGGTCAAATCACACTTCAGTGCAATGGAATGAATAATCCGTATGATTCACTTCATGAAGCCATAAAAAACATAGAATGTAACAGCCTGGAACAAGGAAACCCTGAAATGGGTCCGGAAGAGGATTCAGTCCGACAAGTACTATGACAGTTGATGGATCTCAAGCAAACAAGACAACGGGAAAAGTACCAAAACCAATTCTGGCACCTCTATGAGACTTTCCTGTCAGGACTCTTGGAAAGACATCACCAAGAATGCCCAGTAGGCAAGGCAGAGTCAAAGATCAAGCTTCTCACTCAGGACAACAGCAGACCACAGGATCTCATTGCGTTCACACAGGGATCAATCACCAAGGACCAGTCAGAGAAGGGATTCACTGTAAAGCAAGGTGTAACCATACACTATACAGACTCCATGCTCTCTATAGGCCATAGGGTCATAACGTTCAGCTTGACAATGGAAATGGAAGCAGACAAAGACCAGCTAGGGTAGGACTTTACTGTAAAGCAAGGTGTGACCATACTTTATTACATATACTCTCTAGAGGCCATAAGGTCACAATGTTCAGCTTGACAATGGAAATGGAAATCATCTCTGCTGGACTGCCCCAAGAAATGACAGTCAGACCACCTGAATGCAAGCATTCTCACAGATTCAATGAAATTACAGATGGAGTGGGAGAGAAATAAATGTTTGACTGCCACTGTCAAAGACTCCTGCAGGTCTGCTGTGGAAGACATGCTTGAGTCAAGATAACTGCTATGAAGACAGACTTTCTGGTGGGCAAGGCGACCATTATAAGTTGCTAAGATCTAAAGTGTTGAGGAGCTTGAGACTGCCACTTCCTGTGGGCACAAAGCCACAGATGTCACATTACTGATTGCAGGAGAGGAGAGGTATAGAAAAGGGCAGCTGAAAGTTAAGCTTTGAGGATGAGCTAGGGTTGTTGTCAATAATTATAATGGGACAAACATTGGAATTGCATCTCTGTGGAAACTTCTGAGAAATGGGATAAAGTGCATACATGACCTTTTGAAAGGTTTACCAGCTTAAACTGAACTAAACTGGTAATACACATGTATGTATACATGTACATGTACACATATATAGTATCTATACATGTAGCTGTCACAGCTACAATTTGTACACAATTTGCATTCAGCTATGGAGACATTATTTTACAATTTAAAAAAAAGCTTCAAATAGTTTAATGCATTTTGTTGTCCTAATGATTTTTCTCACCTATATGGATACTTCCAAAGTGTTTTCTTTTTCTTAGACTACTAAGAGATCAACAAATATGTAGTATGTGATACCAATTACCTATTACATCAAACAAGCCAAAATACATGAACATCTAAGGAAGTGGACAATATTCAATACATCTGGACAAGACCCCCCCGCCCACCCCACAAAAAAAAAGAGAGAAAAAAAGAGGAGAGGAATTTCTGTTACAATTGGTGATATTTGTGTCAATATGTCAAATTACAAAATATCTGCATGATATCCAAGTAGCTTCATAATTTATCACACTTTAATAGTTGATGAACAGAAACATACCTGAGCAGATCGTGTATTCCTGGGAGGTGACATCTGGCGCCGGGTGATGGAAGGTGATAAGGATGCTGATCGTGAACTGAGTACAGACATGGCATAGTCTGTTGCAGTTTCCGGAGGCCTCATGATGGTTCTGCGCTCCGGAACACCCAACCTGCTGCTGGCCTGAGCCCCAGCATCATTGGCTCGAATGGCGCTGGAGCCGGACGTGATGATAAGGTCACCAAAGTTGCTGATGGTGGTGGACAGGAACTGGCTCTCTACTGACAGCTGGATGTTGCGAGGCACTGGTGGACGCAGTGTTCCATTTTCGTAGTCACGCAGCGTCTCCATGTTCTCCATGCACTGCCGCTTCAGCTCTATCAGATCTCCATCCGTAAGGTGGCGGGTACGACTCAGGGTGGACTCTGCTGAATCGCAGAAACTTGCCATGCTGGCCAACTCCACCTCCAGGTTTTCCTGATGTATGCGAAGTCCTCTCAGCTCGCTGACCAGAAATGTGTCCACGTCGTCCCTCAGCAGTCGCTCCCTGCTCTTCAGCTCGCGGATGTGCTTGTCCACAGCCTCCGAGACTTCATTCTTCAAGCTCTCGCATCTATTCTGCAGCTGAGCTCCCTTGCGGCCAATCTGGTTGATCTGCTCTGTCACCTGCGGCAGGGATCGTCTCACTTGACTGACCAGGCGGTTGACATCTGTACGCACCGTGTCCATGTGAGCATGCCTGCACGGATCGCACAGCAGCTGGTCGCAGTGGCAGCACCGTGCTAGGTGACCTTCAGTGTGACATGCAGCACAGCTGCCACCCCCCACAGCCCCCTCAGCACCATCTCGGCCCAAGACAGCTCTGCTCTGCGATCGCCCTGCAGCGTTGTATCTCGGGATGGCACCCAGCGAGGCGTTCTGAGGCGCAGCTCTGGATGCTGCGGCAACATCAGCGTTGGGCCTCCCCTCACCGGGCAGCGGTGGCAGTTCCAGGAAGCTGATGATGGTCAGATTGTTGGGGAAGTGTGAGGGCCCGCCGCGAGGCACAATATGATCTGCTCGGCACTCCGGGCATCGCAATATGCGAGTGAGACGGTCCACCAGGCCTTCCAGGCAAGGACTCAGGCAAAAGGTGTGTTGGCATGGCAACAGCTTGGGTTGCTTGAAGCGGTCAAGGCAGACGGGGCACTGGAGCAGGCGCTGGACATGCTCCGCAGAGTATGTCATGTTCTCTGGGTCAGACATGATGCGTGCAATGATGCTACACACTATGCTGCTGAGGATGGGTGCAGAGGTTAGCTAAAATGCTATATCAGTATATGTATGTCAGGAAGAGTTGTGAATAATAACCTTTGGCTGTATCAGGTATTTACAGGCTGGTACCCTGATGAGAATAAGCTTTGGTGTTGATCATGTCTGACATGGAGATAAAACAGCTTCTTCATCTGGCTGAGTTATCATTGAAGTCAGGATCAAGCAGCCCGACAGTCAGATTCACCACTAAGAATTTTCAGATGACAGACTTCCAGAGCACTTGTGGAAAATGGAGGACCTGGTGATCTGAAACAAACAAATGTGGTTGTTTGTATATATCTATAGTCTCTCTCTCTCTCTCTCTCTGTCTGTCTGTCTCTCTCTCTCTCTCTCTCTCTCTATATATATATATGCCTATACATTTTCATTCATTATTTGTATGGCTTATATTTTATATCTAATGACACAGAAAAAACAGGCGAACAATCAAAATGCCACCAAGACAAATAATGGGGGAGAGACAGGCCTGAGGGTTGGTGGTAGACTCTGGACACATTGATTCAAATACACTCACAGACACTGCCTTCAAAATCCAATGCAGAATGCACTTAGTCTCCTGACTCCACTCCTGCAAGCCCTGTGCCACACACCTTAATGTTACCCAGACACGCAGACTGCACGAAGATGCACAATGGAAAGGTCAGCAGCTACATGTAATATTAGATGTGGTAGATCACCTTGCCTACATGGCAGAAGATGTGCAGAACAAAAACAAACAGAAGCATCTCTGGCAACACTGATAAATCAAGTCAGAAGTGAAAAAATATAACATACCCCCTCTGACATGCTTTTAGTTTTTACTGTCTTCTCCCAAAGATCTAGTTTTAGTGTTTTAGTAAAACACAAAGAGACATAAAACAATCGCACAAAAATGAATAAATAAATAAAAATAAGCAAGCAGTAATACTATAGTATTTTCAACATCACCAATGCCATCATACAAACCAAAAACCACAACAAACTAACCCAAAGGCATGTATGCACATGCACACACACACACACACACACACACACACACACACACACACAGAGTGAATATACATAAAGTAACAAACACACACTGACATAACAACAACCACAATATAAAAAGGTGAGGCAGAAATGATCCTATGATAGAACAAAACAAAAATAATTGACCACAGTAACATTACACATGACACACAATCACTTCCACGTTTACATCAATCAATGCATGCATCAATAAACAGAATCAATCGATGCTGACCACACCTGAATGTGTGCCACAATACCTGTGGTTGCTGCTACAGGCACATTTTCAGGACCCACAATGTCAATGCAACCAGAGGGGAAAGCTTGAAGTTGAAATCACTCTTGATCACTTTTCACAGGACATACATACACCTGGGGTAGTCTTGAACTTTCTATGAGTTGACCCTTGGAATTATTGTGATCACACCTTTTGGACTAAGTCATTATCTCTCATATGGCTTCGGCCAAGCTTTAAAAGGTTTAGAGTTGGTGAAGATTTATGTATAGTTTGTAAATAATATTTACTACTCAGTCATAAAAATAATTTAAAAAAACACACACAAAAAACAAAAACATAAAATAAAAAGGGACTCATTAGAGAAGTCCAGTTTTGTACAAATGTGTGCATTTCAGCTGTGTCCAATTCCCATCCATCTTTAGCCCAAGATAGGGCATAGGAAAAAGGCAGAAATAAATGACTCTAAAGTTCAAGATTACCCCTAAGGCTTCAGTACCAGACTAACAAACACTTGCACTCTGGGCTGTGCAGTGGGGTCAGCACTCCTATTACAATCACAATGCAAAGTTACACTATCCAGACTCTCCACCCAACTGGTCCTCAAAGCAGCACTACAGTTTCCTCTCTCAGTGCAACGGTGCAAGCTGGTGGCAAATTGATGTGGCATGGGGAGTACCTCTGATATGCTCAGGCAAGGCATCTACACCAGTCTATAAATATACTTCCCCCACCTGCACAAAGAGCAGTCTTGCGAAAATCCTCCATGCTTTTTTTTTGGGGGGGGGGGGGGGGGGGGGGGTAACCCACTAGAGGAACCCCAAGCCCAAGGTAAGACTTTCAGCCTTGCTAACTGCAGCAGACAGACTATAAGTGTACACAGATGGCTAAGATGGGAATGTGAGCTGGTTTGGCCTAGCGGTAAGGCCTTAGGTTGGTAAGCGGAAGGACCTCAGTATCAAACTGCTTCGACTCTCCTTTCTCTTCAAAAAGATTGTGGTTTGTGGACACTGTCTCGTGACTTTGTAAATCACTTCCTACTGAAACATTAAAATGGCTCTCATCATTGCCCATCTTAATGCAGGAATCATTCTGGTGGAGACAGTGTAGCGATAGGTATATAATCTCCCTCTTCCCCCACCTCCATACCCCCTTCCCCCCCTTCTCCCCGTCCCTAATAAGCCTTATGGTTTCTGTGGATGTTAAGCACCATGTTTACTTACTATTAAGATGGGAACCATGACTGGTTTATCATGGAGAAATATCTTTATTTGGGACAACAGACTCTTTGGTTGATGCACAATAGCTTAGTAATCGGCTATTAATAAAATATGTCAGCCACACAGTGTCACCTCTGGACCAATGCACACCAAAGAAGTCAACTCTAACAGAAACTTATTCTACAATGACGAAACACTTGAGTGAGTTTATCAACTGATCTCTGTCTTGAATTCATAAAGTGTGCAACTGTGGAAAGGCAGGACAGAATGCCTGTTTTTAAGTGTATGACTGGTGTGCTGATGAAAGAACATCAGTAAGGAGAAGCCAGTGTGGTCTGCAAAGGGCTATACTACTCTGCACTCAACTGTGATGTCATGTAAAATGACCATATGAACATATGTTTGATCAACAATCCCATCCTGTAGTAAACACACAAACACACACACACACACACATGTGCGCACGTGCACGCGCGCGCACACACACACACACACACACACAGGCACTTGAGTGACAGATAATCGAAAATCAAACTGTCAGAGTAAAAATATATGTGTGTGATCAGGTAAATGATACACATTTAATGACTCATGAATTATACAAAATGATAAAATAACAATTATTTCCAGTCATAGCACAGAGGTCTACTGTGGAGTAGCAGAAGCAACAACATGATCTATTTAGAGAGATGTAGTCACTGGCAGCAAGAAATGCTTAGCATCTAATCTGGCACCCACTCAATCCTGGCATTATGTTGCTGTATACATACAAACCTTTTTTGTATGCCTTTTTTGTGTGTGTGTGTGTGTGTGTGTGTGTGTGTGTGTGTGTGTGTGTGTGTGTGTGTGTGTGTAACTTTAACTCGCATGTGGCTGTGAATGCACTAGCTGAGGTCACACTACATTTATAACACTGATAATTTGTGTTAGAATACAAACCCAGTCTCATAAATTAACAAGTCACATGCATCAATCAAAAATAATTATGATTACCTTTGTAAAAATTTTACACCTTGCATATTTTCTGACAAAAACATCACACGTTACCTGAGTTATAACAATTAAGTATCAGTAAATACCAAATGCCTGTGATTCTATCCCAGAAAAGAAGCCAAGCTTATTGTTACAGTGGAACCTCCCCCCCAAAAAACAACAACAAAAACAACAACAAAAACACAACACACACACACACACAAAACAAAACAAAAAACAAACAACAAAAACAACCCCAACCAACTAAAATACAAACCAACCAAAAACCAAAAAACAACAACATAAAACTACCCACAGAATTTAACTATAACTTTACATAACCCTTGGTGTTCATGCTGTTTTTCTTATAACTGAGAAATGATCCCACTATCATGATAAATACTGGAAAGAATCATGGTTTGTGCCAAATGAATGCAAAGATTTGGGTAGGAGAGTAAGTTAATAAGTTGTCCAAAGCACGGTGCAAAGCAGACAACAGTGGTATAAAAGCAAACACTATAACGTGTAAACAGCCAATACAGTCCTAGTCTTGAATTTGTGTCAGGAGTGGTCTCAGTTTGTTACAGTAACTTATACAGGTTTCGAAAAGTTGAACGAACTTTTGAAGTTCATAGAAGTTGGCTCTCTGAACCACTGAAAGAGCGCCTTCTTCTTCACTTACCTGTGGCTGGTTGCGGCAACGTCTGGCTGGCGAGCGAAATGAGTCAGTGACAGCGGGGTGGAACCCCTCTACCACATCCCACTGCATCTCCTTCTTTTGCTTCTTGTTATAAATCTAGTTCTACACGCCGTGTGTTTCCGTGTAGACTAGTGTGTTGTCTGCTGTGGAAACATGACTTGCGCTCTGTTTCTGGTAAGTCGTTAAATGTTATTGTGCACCTTACATTCTTCTTGCACAAATCCCTTAATTTTGATTTACACTTCAATTAGAGTGTGATCAAAATGTGATTTTTTCTATAAGCCCTGTTTTATGTTTGAACATTCAACTGTTCAAGTTAGTAATGTTATGCTGCAAAAGCTAGATCATTTCGCTTGGAGATATTTCGTCTGCACAAACATCCTGTCGAAAGTCGCGTGCTGTCACCGGTGAAGGTTGGTTGTTAATGTTATTTTTTGGGGTATCCAAATCCATCAAATTCAGTATTCTGATGGAAAAGCAACACATTAAAATAAATGCTCATATGTAATTGATAGCAGGCTTAACGTTTCGCAAATAGTGGCTACCCAGGGTAAAACTGAAAAAAGAAAAAAAAGAAAATGGTTATGAAGATATCACATATAATCGGAAAGCAGATCGCTGAACTATTTGGAAATGGTTAATTTGCATACTTGTTTGGAATAAAGCTTTATTTTAAGAGTAGCTAGTATAATCGACGTGCATTATGTATTTGTGTGAAGTTCAAGCTCATTATTGTACTGGTTGGCAATATCCGGAATCGGCTCCGTCCACTTTTTTTTCTTTCTCTCTCTCTCTCTCCCCCCCCCCCCCTGTGTAATACTAACTATAACTGTGAGTCCATGGTGCAAATGTTACAACTTAGTCATTGTTACTTCTTCGTGTCAAGTACTGGGCTCAATCAGAGTGTTGCAAGTCCTGCAGTGATGTATGTTTAAAAGGAGGTCATGGTCAGCAGTTATAAACAATAAGTAAGACAGCTAATCTAAAGTTAAAACTATTACATGATCTTCTTGGAGTTCATCAGAGGTGGGGATTGGCTGGAGGTTGTGAAGACTGCAGCCTAGTCGACTCTAGAAGGGGGAAGTCAACCGTACAGGGGAAGAAGGAGTGGAAGAGGACATGGTGTGCCTGTTCCTTCCTGGTTCAGTCTTTGTGCTCTTCTGCCATTCTGGCCCTAGAGTCAGAGTGGTGGAAGAAGCTTGCTGGGGTCATGTCTACAAGGCTGTTGTTGATTTTGCAGAACACCACCAGGAGAGTCTGCCATCTTCGTTGTTCAAGGCTTGACCACTTTAGGTTTCCGTGCATGGATGTAAGTTGTAACACTGCCTGGTGACTGTCCATGTAGTTGTTGGTCACGTAC
The DNA here is from genome assembly GCA_018857735.1 of Alviniconcha marisindica. NCBI lineage: Eukaryota > Metazoa > Mollusca > Gastropoda > Provannidae > Alviniconcha > Alviniconcha marisindica. Next base: position 301,575 of record JABMCL010003660.1, read on the forward strand.
CTGGCTGTTTGTCATTGTCCTGTTGTTACGAACTGATATGAGAAATGGCCTGAGTTCGAGTTCAGTGTTGCTTTATGTCCACAGAGACTGTATGGACTATTACAGTATTAGGAACAGGGAGCCCAGGATGGCCACCTTGACTTTCACACAGCTTCTGAGCTCTGATACCAGCACTAGCACTGATATGAGATCTTTGATACTGGTGTGCCCAGTATGAGCCTGCTGGGGCCATCATAATCTGGGTCAGCGGGTATTATATACATGACTACAAAGAAAACAGTTCAGAGTTTTCTGCATTGTCTTTTGCAACAGGATGCTGAGAGCTCTGTGAAATGTGGTTGGTCCCATATATGCAAATGAATGGAGGGAAACTAGTAATGCAGCTGAAATTGATGTAGGCAGTGAACTACCACTGAACTTGTTCGATGTCACACACCCATGGCCTGGCACTGTGGCAGCTGTCAAAGTTGATATGTTCTGACAATCGACTTATCATCTTGACATCAGAGAGACAGAGACAGAGCATGAGAGAGACTGCTTAAAGCTTTTAATTAAAATGCATTATGTCATAAAGATCTGCACTTGCACATCTATAGTAAACACATGAGGTTTGAGCAATTGCGTGAGAGGGGTTTATTTTGTGTAAAAAACAAACTGTTTTTTGTTGTTGCATATTTGCAACCCTTGGTGACAGATTGGCACACATCAGGTAGACTGTTATTATATACTGGTACAACTTGGCATGATCTCATATTGGACACGCCAGTGTAACATTGGCAATTGCGCTGGTAGTGGTAAATATTGGGCCATTTCTCATACTGGTTTATAACACAAACACCATGTCCAAGCCTTGTTTTCTGGCTTAGGATTAGGAGGAAGGATACTGGAAAGTGAGGCTTGGAATTTGTGTTTTGTGCTGTCCCAACCCAGTGGTGTATCTGTTGTGCTCTTTTTCAGTGCTGTCTCCAAGTACTGTGTTCTGGTCCATCTTCCAGTGTATCTGTCTCCAACTGTCCAAGTGGTATGCTCTGTTCTGTCATGTCCCTTCCTAACCTTGGTGATGTGTTCTTTGCTGCCTCTGTCCAGGCAGCATGGATGATGATCAAGGAGGGGGTGGGGAACTCCATGAAGTGGAGTTGGAAGACTTGCTGTTCTACGAGCGATGTGGAGGTGGCACTTTTGGCAGTGTGTACCGGGCTCTGTGGCGATCACAGAACATGATTGTTGCTGTGAAACGACTGTTGGTGCTAGAAAAAGAGGTAAAAAGTATAGTTGTGTGTGTTTGTAGTGTGTGTGTTGTGTGTGTGTGTGTGTGTGTGTGTGTGTGTGTGTGTGTGTGTGTGTGTGTAGAGGAATGGGGAGGGTGAAGTGTGGGTGTGTTTTGATTGAAAATGTAAGTAAAAAAAGTAAGACTAAGACTAGTAAGAGTGTCCTAATTTATTTTGTTCTCATCTGTCAACATTTATATAAAATTATAATATGATCTCAGTCAGCAACTTGAGCAAGATGTGATACTCACTAGCGTGAATTATTCCTTCTAATGTTTCTTTAATTGTGTGGTATCATATTACTACTGATAAAAAGATAGGCTACATAACATTACAAATGCACCATGCGATAAATAAAAGATTAAGGAAGATGCAGTGAAACTGAAAGTTGATCCTGATGAAAGATCCTGTCACAGTGAAACTGAAAGTTGATCCTGATGAAAAACCATTCATCTTTTGATTTTAAGACACTTTCTGAAACCTTTCACTTCATTAAGTTCATATTATTGTAATTCCTCGTAAGTAAACCCATCACCAAGCACCACTCCTGCTTGATTTTAAATACATATGATTTTATTTTTATACAAACGTAAATCAAGTGAACTGAAACAGTGAAGGACTGAATTATAATCTATTCTTTTAAAAAATCTCTCTCTCTTTGTTGTTTGATAGGCCCAGGTGCTAAGTGTGCTGAGCCACAGGAACATCATCAGATTCTATGGTGCTGTCATCCAAGATCCCAACTTTTGTCTTGTCACAGGTGAGTTGTTATGTAATACATGTGCATGATTTCTGGCTTCCTTTTCTTTCTCTTGCTTTTTAGTTTTATTGAAAAATATAAAACAAATCATAAAAACACACTGGCAGGTTCAGTATTGTGTTGTGGAGACATACAGTGAGAGGTGAAGAGAGCACAAGAGAGATAAAGACTCCCAGCAGAGAGAGAAGAGAGATTGTTTGCCTGTCTCCATTTGTCTCACAATAATTTTCATTCAGTTATTTATTGAAACTCGCCCTGATATAACTGCACTGGTTGACTGGACATAAAACACCAACTTACTTGCTATTCATTGAAACAAGTGCTGTGTGCTGAAGAGAGAGGTTTCTGATTTTTTCATTTATGTAATTTCTTTTCAGTATTCTTTTTGTTGTTGAAGAATATTTATACATGTTCATGAGTCTAGTCAGCATTGTTGTAAGGAAATGCAAAAAATGACACAATGATACATGACGGCAATACAGTACAGCATGTAATAGTTGTTGATGCAAACTACAGGGGCTTGGATTGTGAAAAAAAAATGTAATAAAATAACTGCCATATTATATTATCACAATGAAATATATGTTACGTGAATGTCAAACGTGTGTGTGTGTGTGTGTGAGTGAGAGAGAGAGAGAGAGAGAGAGGAGAGAGAGAGAGAGAGAGAGAGAGAGAGCAGGCATGATTGTGTGTGTGTGTGTGTGCTGGGCACATTCCTTTCTTGCTTATATTTACAATATATAATTAGAACAATAGCCGTATATATGCACATAATAGTTAATACACATGAGAACAAAGTCCACTCTGCTGCACAACTGTCTGTTTCAGAATATGCATCCAATGGGTCACTGTATGCCTACTTGAGAAACCCAGAGAACGAACTTGATTTCAAGCAAATTGTCAAGTGGGCAGAAGAAATTGCCACAGGTAGGACCATCCTAGGTGTTACTGTTAGGATTAGAGTGAAAAATGATTTTTGAATGTTATGGTTGACTGATTATTGGTATTTAATAACCACAAAGTTATATGATGGTATACTATTCAAGACACAGTATGGTCAACAACAAATGCAGCTAAGTCAAAATTGTCAATTATAAAAATATCAGTATTTACACTTCATTTATAATGGATTAAATGTTTATCAAGCTCATCATATAATATATAACTATTCTCTGCTCTTGAGCAGCCTCACTGCGCTCTGGTTCATGTGACAATGAATGTGTGACTAGCTTTACATCAGTGAGTGACTAGCTTTACATCATGTATTTTAAATATGTACTGAAGTGCTATATGGTTGGAGTTGTTATGTTGCTGGTGCCACATAAAGCTGCTGTCGTATTGGCATTCACATTATGTCTGCACCATACCATACCATACAACCATACACCATTTTTTTATGGTAGTTGTGCACCCTTGGATTCTCAAGTGAGAAGCGTTTGAAAATCCCAAAACATAATTTGAGGATGTACTTCTGGTGGAGTTTATGTACCTTGTATTTACATGCATGCCAGGTGAGAGTTACCATCTAGGCGACTCAGGTCTTTGTTGTGCTTCAGTGACAGCTTTCAAGTGCTAATTAGCTCCCTTGTGTGTTGATAATTTCAAATCTTTTGCCAAGTGCTTGTTCAGTTTCATTGCTCCATCTGTCTGGAATTCACTGCCTGCCAGTCTGTGAAATCCCTCCTGCCCTCTGTCTGAGTTCAAAGCCGTGCTAAAGACTTTTCTCTTTAGCAGGCCTTTTCACAAACCTAGGTACACCATTCCTGTGACCATAGGTTATGTGTATGTCTACATATAATAATGTGCATGACTGGTGCATGCTAGTGCATTGAGTTTTTCTTTTGCAAAATGATTTGCACTTTTAAGAGCTATCGGTTATTATTATTATTATGGTTGAAGAGGATTTGATTTTGAAAAACAAAATTCCTGGCGGCCAGCAAAGAGCCACTCCAGGCCAGGAGACAATGTTTGCTAGCTCTGGGTTCACCACAGACGGGACCTTAATTTCTGCATTCACAGTTCCTGGGTCCCACTACAGGAGTTTTGAATATGTATGAGTTTTTAATGAAAACATATGAGATATCAAAGTAGGATGAAATGTTAAGTTTTGTTCGGATCAAAAAAAAAAAAAAATTCACCCATGCTAGACTATGTTCTGACTGAATTAGTGAATGTCTGATTTTCAGGAATGCACTATCTTCATTTTGAAGCACCCATCAAAGTCATTCATAGAGACTTGAAATCTAAAAATGGTGAGTTTCATAATATGTATCTAGGGTACAGTTTTGTTTGTTTTGTTTTTTAATTTCTTAGTGCATTCAGAAAAAAACAATTTGCTTGATGGTCTGAAAATGTGTTAGTATTTTTGAAAAAGAAAAGAGGTAAATAATCGACATCAGTGTTATGAATATGATACTGTTTGGATTAACTGTGTAATCTGAGAAAACGGGGGTATATGTGCAAACCCACTCACAGGCATTAGTTGTACAAAAATGGGAGAGGGGGATGGAGGGGGTGGGGGTCCTGAATGTTACAATGAAGTTGGCACATTAAGTAGCACTTGATAATGTGCATGATTTCTCTATTTTTATTTAAGCACCAGCTTTGAATATGACATAATCTTCACTTTGTTGCATGGCATTACTCCAAAAAGAAGAAGAAAATCATACAGATTTTGCGATTTGTTCCATTTCACAACATTTGTACTGTAGCAGATTTATAAGCTGTTTTGGAATTCCTGTGAATCTTAGAGCATTTATTGATTTATTTCAGTTGTTATTTCTGATGATTGGACCTGCAAGGTGAGTAGCCATCACAATGAAATATAGTTGATACAGACACTGATAGTGTTTGAATTCAGTTGGCATGACTTGAAAAGGGCAACGTCATGTGCCTATACTGCCAGATATTTTGTTTAAGACATGCTGTTTGAATTGCATTTCTTTGGGACAAGCTTAATTAAAAAAATGTTTTAACAGTAATAGATGTAGCTTAATCCAAACGTATCTGTTTTCCTTTATAGACTTTAACATGTTTTTGACTTCTGTGTTGAAAAATTGTCTACATTGCTTGCATTTTTATTAATATTGCTTTTTACAAAAGATGTCGATTGGAACCATATGTGCTGGTGGGGATCATTTGAAATGTGTAGTTTGGTGGAAAAAGGGCATGTCTGTGAGACACTGTAGAGAGAAACTGACTAAGGAAAACAGAAAATACTTTCTAACACTTACTTCTCTTCTTACACAGTTAAAAAAAACATTGTAAGATTTTTTACACATTACAGTTTGCATTTTCTTTTCTGTTATAGTTTCCCTTTCAGCCTCCTCTCTCTCTTACTGCTGACATCTACATTTTTTGGGTGTATGCTATTGTTATACAGATACCTGTGCACCAGTTTTTGTGTGTATGTGTGTATTGTTATGTCTGCATGCATGCCTGTGTGTGCATGTGTGCACACTCATGTGTGAGTGTGTGTGTGTGTGCACAAGCTGCTGAAGTGATTCACAGAACTCTGACCGACCATGTGTATGTAAACAGCTGTGTGACTTTGGAGCATCGCGGTTCATCGGCAGCACCACAAAGATGTCACTGGCTGGAACCTTCCCATGGATGGCTCCAGAAGTGATTCAGAGCATGCCAGTGTCGGAGTCCTGTGATACTTGGTCATATGGGGTGGTGAGTTGCATGCAGGCATGGTGCTGATGAAGACAATCCTTTTTGTTTGTTTGGTTTTTACAGTGTCACAGCAGAACTTATCTTGCCATTCTTTCACTTCTGGGGGAGTGGGGATAGCTCAGTGGTTAGAATGCCGGACTCGTGATTGAAAGTCATAGGTTTAAGTCTCCGCTGGAGTGGTGGGAGAATTTTCTTCTCCAGGGTCAGCTTGCTGTGCTGACCCTCATTTTGGTATCCGTTTCACCCCCTTGTTACTGCAGTAGCACGTAAAAGGTCCTGGTCATTCTGCCAAAAGTGTAGGTGGCAGGTTACAACTAAACACGGATGCACCTTACATATGTGGCTTTGCATGAAGTGACGTGGCATGGTTGTATAGTGTACACGGAATGCACTGCGATGGCAGCAGTTTCACATGGCACCAGCCATGTAACAATGAAATAGCGCTGTAAGAACACCACTAGGTGGACATTTAAAATCTATAAAAATGTGCTATAAAAAGCTTGTCACTCATGTAGAATCACATGGGAGTGCAGTGAGTCTGCTTGAGAGCGGAGAATGGTGCTATATGAAAGTCATCAACAACAACTTCATGGTGATTTTCAAACCATTTTTTTAAAATCTGCTGATAGTTTGCAAGTTGATTGTGATTTGCAGACTTCTGTTATTCTAGGTAGAATTGGAAATTCTATGTGTTTGTGTGAATATTCATGCGCATGCATAACTACATGTGTATGGATGCATGCACATACCTTTGAGTGTGTGTGTGTGTGTGTGTGTGTGCGTGCATGCCTCCATACATTTGTACACATGATTATATGTAGATTAAAAAGCCCTGACTGTTTTAATATTATTACATCCGCTTGAACTCTTGTCTTAGAAAATGGTGGATGCAAACAGTATTAAAGTTCAGAAAGCACATTTGTTAGAGAATGTGGTGTTTGTTAACACATGACAATATTCACAGCTGTGTTTAAATTCAGCTGGCATGACTTTTTGAAGAGGGTGGCCTGTACTGCCAGGTATTTTGCTGTTAGAATTGCTTTTCTTTGGGACACTTGCCACAAACAGTGGGAACCTGTTACAAAGTTATGATAATTTCTGCCATGATGTATATGAACAGCTCACAAAGTCATTCATTGAGCTGAAGTCATGACTGTAGTTCACTGTTGCAGGTGCTGTGGGAGCTTCTGACGCATGAAGTACCTTTCAACGGCATTGAAGGCTTTCAGGTGGCATGGCTGGTGGTTGAGAAAGGGGAGGTAAGCAGGTCCTTCTGGCCACCGTGCCAGGTGTGAGCTTCGTCTTCTGTATAGCATCCACCTTTATCAGTTTGAAGGCTCTGACACTTTAAGTGCAAGCTGGGTTGTTTGGGTGTTTCCGTAATTCACCAATCTTGGACATGGATCGCAGGATCTTTAAGTGTGTTTATGTGATTGTTTTGCATGCGTGAAATTTGAACTACCATTTTATATTGTGCTCTTTTCTTCTTTCTTCTTTTTTTTTTTTGCTGTGGACTTTTCAGAATGTTAACCATCCCTACAGAGTTCCACTAGCTGGTATAATGTGTGAAATTTGAACCACCATTTTATGTTATACTCCTTTTTTCTTTTTTTCTGCTGTGGACTTTTTGGAGGTTGATCACTCTTACAGAGTTTCACTAAATCAATATAATGTGTGACCATTCTGTACTGCATTTCATTTTTTTTTACTATGGACTTTTTAGAGGTTGACCATCCCTACAGAGTTCCACTAGTCGGTATGATGTGTGAAATTTGAATCACAGTTTTATATTGTACTTCTTTTTTTCTCCTCTATGGACTTCAGATTTTTGACCATCCCTCCTAAACCAGTATAATGTGTGGAATTTGCACCAGCATTTTATACTGTATTTCATTTTTTTTGCTATGGACTTTTAAGAGGTTGACCATCCCTCCTAAACCAGTGTAATGTGTGGAATTTGAACCAGCATGTTATACTGTTTTTGTTGTTGTTGTTGTTGTTGTTGCTATGGACTTTTCAGAGGTTGACCATCCCTCCTAAACCAGTATAATGTGTGGAATTTGAACCAGCATTTTATACCAATTTGTTTTATTTATTTTTTGGCTATGGACTTTTCTGAGGTTGACCATCCCTCCTAAACCAGTATAACATGTGGCATTTAAACCAGCATTTTGTACTGAATTTCAATTTTTAGACCATCAGAAGTTGACCATCCCTCCTAAACCAGTATAATGTGTAGTAAGTAAGTAAGTAAACATGGTGCTTAAAGTCCACAGAAACCATAAGGCTTATTAGGGACGGGGATGGGGGGAAGGGGGTATGGAGGTGGGGGAAGAGGGAGAATAATGTGTGCAATTTGAGGTAGCATTTTATACTGTATTTAATTTTTTTTGCTATGGACTTTTCAGAGGTTGACCATCCCTACAGAGTGCCCACCATTCTTTGCACGAATGATGCAACAGTGCTGGGAACTTGAGCCAAAGAAACGTCCTTCATTCAAGCAGATCCTGCAAAGGCTTAAGACAATGCTTGAAGATGGTCAGCAGTCTTGTGTGTAAAAGGGAAAAATGTGGGGAGGGAGGGTTGGGGGGGTCAGTAATTAGTACTGAATGTTTGCCTTAAGAACTGTATCATTATAAAACTGGAAGTGATAAAATATACAGTGGAATCGCTGATGAAGCACCTCCATAATTGTGTGCGTGTGTGTGTGTGTGTGTTGTGTGTGTGTGTGTGTGTGTGTGTGTGTGTGCTTCCAACCTTATTTTCCTTTGTCATTCAGTATCAGTGTGCACTTGATGTTATGTGTTGTAACATATTGTATTTTTCTGTGTGTCTAAGTCTAATAAAAAAAGACACACACACAGAAAACAAGCAAAGAACCCAGTGCAGATTGTGTTCTCTGGCAGTGGTTTTGCTACATTGATAATGCATTTTTTTAACTTGTAACACAGATATAAATTTGTAAATCTGGATAATATTTTTCTCTGTTGCACAGAGTCTCTGCCAGGTGCGACCAATTCCTTTCTGGAACACAGAAGTATTTGGCGGTAAGCTGGGCTCAGTCATTTTTGTAGTGCTAAACTGGATTAACTTTTACTGACAGAAGTATTTTTATCCTGCAATCATGTTAAGGAATATTTTGGGATTCAGAAAGGACTTTAGTGTGAGAGAAAGGAGAGTGAAATGGATCATTTGGAGAAAATCCATAACAACCAGGGCAGAAATCAGCATCACCTGTTAGAGTTGAGAATCGACTGTGTCTTTTGGTGATGAAACCCTTCCCTTCCAATTTTCAGATAAGTCCGCTTGGTCTGAAAGCACTGTCTCTGACTGGCTAGATATTACGAGTATATCCTGTACAATGGGACAATCAGTGGAATGCTGTTTCTCAAACTGCTTAACAGCAGTCACACACTTTTCCAGGAGGAATGGTGTGGATAATATTCATGATGATGATATAGCACTTTTTCTCTGGTGTAATCTCTTTTTTGCATGGGGTTTTACACAATCTTTTGGTAATTCTCACAGGTCTATTTCTTTGGTGGTTACTGCTGCCTTTGCGAGTGATGGGTATTTATCGTGATGGCTCTAAGACTGTGGTTGTAGAAAGGAGATCCAAGCCACTCTGGAGAGGCTGAAGAGGGCGGAGAGCAACTTGAGCCTGAAGGAGCGGGAGCTGAAAGAGCGGGAACTGAAGCTGAAGGAGCGGGAGAAGAACCTGGAACATCAGTTTAATGTGGTGGTAAGTGACTGTTTTTTCGCTGTCTGTCAAGTAGAGTGGTTGGTGACTTTTGCTCAGCTCCAGCCCAGGTCCTGTGCAATTCAGGCATGGGATTCTCCAGAGGATAATAATTGGTTTCATCAGAGAATAATCTTTTTTTTTTTTTTTTTTGAGAGTGTGAAAGCCTGAACAGTCCTACTATTATTATTGTGTTTTTGTTGTAGAAGCATTTTCAGGGTGTTTGTGGCTATATTATACCATTACCATCTCAAATCTGTTAATATGCTTTGTCGTTGTGCTGATGATCAATGTGTTGCTGTGGTGAATCATTTAACCTTCAAGGAAATGCTGAATCACCAAATATGTTTATACTGACTTGAGTGAAGTGAGAAACTGCCAAGACACATGGTTTAAGGCACGACAGAATGGTACATGTGCTCCAACATAAAATATGTTTGTTTGTCGGGGCTCTTTCGTGGAAGAGTTCAGCTTTGTTCATTATGATGTTATGGGCGTTGGTGTGGCTGAATAGTTAAGACAGTGGACTCAAGATCGAGAGGGTTAGGGCTCAATTCCTAGCCTGGGCAGTACCTGTCTTCTCCCTCTCTCATTTGACAATCAAAAATTGCTCATGATTGGACCGTGGCTGGGCCTTCAGTATCAAGAATCAGCCAGTCTTCATCTCTGTAGGTTTAGGGTGGTCAGCTTGGATGAGATGGAAAACTGAAGTCATGTACTACCGCTGAGCACAAGTTGAAGAATATTGACAGAAAAATGTCCTGGCAAAATTTTGCATAAAAAAGAGACATAACTAGGCATGGTTGCCTGTTTCGAATGGCTTTCCTTAAGAAAGTGGCCTGAATTTCCATTTGGAAAAAATCCTGTTTGATGTAATGAACTTCTGATACAAAAAACAAATAACTGGAGTTATGGAAATGGGTGAGAAAGTTGGGTGGATATAAATTGTTGAAACTGTTGATTCCTTTTGCCGACCATTTTAATTCAGATGTGTGCGTGTGTGTGTGTGTGTGTCACAGGATCTTGATGATCATGATGTCAACACCTGGAGAGACGTGGACGTGGTAAGTAGTTCCACCTGTATGCTTTGCAATGTGCAAGCATGTCTTTCATGACATTTGTTAAGGTGTGTAAGTGCAGTTGAATCGCTAATGAGGCACTTCTCTAGTTAGAGAGAACACCAGAACCTTGACAGCAGTTGTAACAATACTTACACTTGACAGTCTGCATTTTTTACTCAGAAAATTGTGGCTTGGCTCTGTAGACCATGAAGCATGCTCCACAGGGCTTGGAACATTGAAGCCTGCTGCTATTTAACATTTGCTTGTTAAGTTGTTTAGGACTGCATTGTAAAACTGAATTGAACGATCAGCCCTACCTGCGTTCAGAGACTGACAGAAAACGACAAAGTGTGCTGATAAGTACTGAGCTCCTGTTTGCAGCATCCACTTCTATTTTTGGGGATGCACATGAATGGTGCTCAGGGCAAATTTTACCACCCTTCTTGTGCTTTTTCATTTCTCGTTTGTTTGTAGCTCTGTGTTTATTTGAATATTTTTTTAAAAATCTTTTGTTCTTCAAGCCAGATGTGTATGAAGGGTGATGCAGGTTAACCTTTGGAGGGGGAATAACTGATGGATTCATTCTCTTTTAGTTTGCATAGTATTGAATTCTTTCCCTTGTATAAGTTTTTCAGTTTTTCTCTGGTCTAACTGCATTAAGCAAAAACAAAGAAACCAACAAATGTGCATGTGAGTATACATTTAGGGTTAAGATATTTAGCTACCACAGAAAAAGGAGAGTTACTGTTGATCTATGAAGCATTTCTGCGTCTAATCTTCTTCAGCGTTAGAAAAAAATGAAGAACAGTTGTCATTCCAGTGTTACAGCGCAGTACAGTTAAGTAGTAGTACTACAAGCTGTGTTGAAAGCATATATATGTAAACTGTGGCAGTACATGTCAGACTGCAAAGCAAATTTAAGATGGGAAAATTTGGAGCATTTGGAGCAAATGTACAGTTTTGAAAGTAAGTGTAAGATTTCAAGGAAATACAGGATACAAAACTAAATGTAGGATTTGAAGTAAATACATTTGAAGTAAATGTAAGATGTGTGGAAAGCTGGTGTAAATTGTTAGTTTTACTATCTTCTATCTTTCTGTCAACAGTATCAGTGGGTTATGCAGCTAGGATCAACTGGTGAGTCATGCAACATTAATTTGTACATTTTCTGCTTTTATTCCTCTTTTTTAAATTTGTTATTTCACTTACACACATGTATATATGCTAAATAGGAAGGACTTTGGTTACCTATTTTGTAATAATTAATGAAACAAATGTGGTAATAGCTGTCAGTTTGTTTAGTGTGTGTGTGGGAGAAAACAAGATTGAAGGTATGGACAAGTCTTGTTTTGTGAATGCTTGAAAAAAACAGAAAAAAGTTTACATCCATCCAAAGACCTTGCCCAGTAGCGGGACTACTGTAGAGTTAATGGTATAAGTACTACACATACATGCTAAATGTATACATAAAAAGAAAGTAGAAAAATATCATAATAGAAGAATGAAAGTGTTGAAAGAGAGAGAGAGAGAGAGAGAGAGAGAGAGAGAGAGAGAGAGAGAGAGAGAGAGCTGTTATGCATAGCATGTATATATATATATACACTCCTGAGAGAGAGAGAGGGAGAGAACCATTATGCATGGCTTGTAAGTATACACTTTTGAGAAGGAGAGAAACTGGTATTATAATACAGTAGTTGCAGCTAGACTGGAAGAGTACTATGTCATCTACTAAGCAAACAAGCAACCGACTTGAAAACCAAGCAGCCACCATTGTAACACAAACTCTGATGGCAGGGAACTATGTGGACATAGCCCAGTATGCGGAGCTGTTTCTGCAGAACCACATCAATGGGAGACGGCTGTTGCGTCTGACGCAGAATGACCTTCGCTCCATGGGTATCTCCAGTGTAGGACATCGCCTGGATTTGAATGTGAGTCTTTTCTTGGTAAAGCATTTTTCTGCTAGCCTCTCTTAAAAAAATGATTCTAATAGTATTGCTTGCAATGACATGCTGCTGTGGTTTAGAACCAAGAGTTTTTAGGTCTGATGCAAAGTGGTTGAGTGTTTTGAGATTCACGCTGGCTTGATTACTCAAGGAAAGCAAAAGAGCAGGTAATTAGTAAACAGGTGAAAGATTTTTTTACCAGAGAAAAAAGCCAACTCAGCTCAGAGTGATAAGTTACACTCTTTTGCAGAGAGCATTTTGTTATCAAGTCATCCATTGCTTGCCTTCAGTGTCGAGTTGCTGCATGCTGAGGTGATGAAAAGTGACAGCACAGGTGTGCCAGCATGTATCAAAGACTTGCAGCTTTTACCTGCAAACCTTTGGTGTTGTGGAATAGGTCTGCTGTGAAGTTGTTTGTGATTTTTTGTTACCATGAAAAACATGGAGGAAAACTAATTTTTAAAGGAGACAAAAAAAGGTGAGTTCATTGTTTTATAAAAGTGAAAAATGACAGTGTAACTACATCTGAGAAAGGTGTTGAGAAGCTTGAGACACTATGTGTGGGCACGAAGCCAAGGCCATCACACCATTGATTGCCTGGAGGAGAGAGGCATTGAAAGAAGAAGTGCTAAAGGGCCATCATCAAAGAGATGAACATTGGAACCGTTTCAAAGGCAACCTCTGAGAGATTGGGTGGAGTGCATATGGGCTTTTCCAAGCACCTTGATACCATCTTGAACTGAACTACATCTGAACAGAGCTACAGCAAGAGGTGAAAACAATTCCCCTCTTATTGTTTATGAACTTTTGCCAAACAATCACTTCACTTCTGTTAATGTTTTTGTATGAACTGTTTGAATTCTTTTTCTTTTTCTTGCAGACAGAGATTGAGCTACTGAAGGCACACAACATCCGTCTTCTGAATTTTCCGCCTCTTACAAAGGTTGGTTGTTTCCCTAGTGCAGTGGAACCCCAGATGAAAGACCACCCTGATGAGAGACCACCCATCCCTTAAGACCATGCTTTTAGAAAAACAACAACTTCCTTCCAGTATTTTCATGATTATTTTCACGTGAGTTAACCCCTCACCAAGGACTGCATTAGCTTGGGTTTTAGGGTGGTCTTAGCAGAAGGGTTTCACTGTAGCAGTTTGTTTCACTGTCCCACAAACAGCTGTGTGGATACATGTATGTGAAAGCATGGTGCCAGGTTTGCACATCAACAATGGTGAGAGGGAGGCCTTAATATGGTTGTGGCCAAGAGTGCTTGCTGTTTGGGCATAGTATCTAGTTCTGCACATCAAGAATGATGAATGGGAGCTGAGGCCTTGGATTGGTTGTGGCCTTGTGTTTGCACATCAAGAATGGTGAATGGGAGCTGAGGCCTTGGATTGGTTGTGGCCTTGTGTTTGCACATCAAGAATGGTGAATGGGAGCTGAGGCCTTGGACTGGTTGTGGCCTTGTGTTTGCACATCAAGAATGGTGAATGGGAGCTGAGGCCTTGGACTGGTTGTGGCCCTGTGTTTGCACATCAAGAATGGTGAATGGGAAACTTTGGGCCTTGGGACTTTTGGTTGGGCATTGTACCCAGGGTTGCATATTAAGAATGGCAAAGGGGAGGCCTTAGATTGGTTGTGACCTGAAGTGAATGTTGTTTGGGCATAGCACCAGGTTTGCACATCAAGAATGGTGAATGGGAGGCCATGGTGTGGTTATGTCCTGGTGTCTGGGCATAGTACCAGGTCTGCACATCAAGAATAGTGAATGGGAGGCCTTGGTGTGGTTATGGCCTGAGTGTTTGGGCATAGTACCAGGTTTGCACATCAAGAATAGTGAATGGGAGGCCTTGGTGTGGTTATGGCCTGGTGTTTGGGCATAGTACCAGGTTTGCACATCAAGAATAGTGAATGGGAGGCCTTGGTGTGGTTATGGCCTGGTGTTTGGGCATAGTACCAGGTTTGCACATCAAGAATAGTGAATGGGAGGCCTTGGTGTGGTTATGGCCTGGTGTTTGGGCATAGTACCAGGTTTGCACATCAAGAATAGTGAATGGGAGGCCTTGGTGTGGTTATGGCCTGGTGTTTGGGCATAGTACCAGGTTTGCACATCAAGAATAGTGAATGGGAGGCCTTGGTGTGGTTATGGCCTGGTGTCTGGGCATAGTACCAGGTTTGCACATCAAGAATGGTGAATGGGAGGCCTTGGAATGGCTGTTGTCTGAAGTAATTGCTGCTTAGTCCTGGTTGCATGACATTAACTGAATAAGCTTCCAGCTAGAAATTTAGGAAGTTAGCTAAACATGTAGCCTTTTTGTAGCTATCTGCAATTGCTAGACAGTGAGCCCTCCATTACTATGTAGAACCCATTGCAGTTGCTGAGATCCCCTTTTTCTTAGTTTGTGCATTAAACGTTTTTTGTTTTTTTAACATGTAAGTGACATCTTTGAGTTTGAACAGAACCCTTTGCCACTGCTCTTTGCTGCAAAGAAAATGGGTATGACCCTGGCTTACAGCGTGTAGGGGTTGGAAGAGTCCAATGTGTGGCTAACCACTATGAGTTTGAACAGAAACTGTTGTCCCCACTCTTTGCTATGAAGAAAAATGGATATGGCCCTTGCTCACAGAGTGTAGGGGTTGGGAGAGTCCAGTGCATGGATAACCTCTTTGAGTTTGAACAGAAACCATTTGCCCCCACTCTTTGCTACGAAAATAAATAAATGGGTATGACCGTGGCTGGCATAGTAGCTGGCTGATAGGCTGTGGAAGTGTCATACAACTGGGCCATAGTTGCAAAAACATACAATCAAAATTACCCCCCCCCTTCCCCCCCCACCTGCAAACAACACAACAACCACCAAACAACAAAGCAACAACAACAAGAACCACAAAGACACACACAAAAAGCAACTCAGCATGACATGTGTATTCCAGTAAGCTTCAGTTCACGTTCCAGTTTGGCTGTGTGCCCAAAGCTGCATATTTGATTGCGCCATAAGCTGCATATTGTATTGTGCTATTACTGTTGCTGCTGCTGCCATTGTTGCTGTTTCTGCGGTTGTTGTTGCTGTTGCTGTGGTAGTTGTTGTCTATTGCTGTTTACAGTCCAGTCTTGGCTGCTGTTGATACTATTTCATCCCTGAAGCTGCTTTGAATTGCAGTGTATACACGGACAGGTTTGCACTTTTGTCAGAGAACTTTTGCTGGTATGGCAACAACTCGCATTTATAGATTTTCAAGAAAGAATCAGTTGTTACGCATGTTAGTAGTATTGTCATTTTTATTTTATTTTATGGAACTGAGATTTGAAAGGCAAAAGTTTCACTTTGTTCACTGTAAAGTGCAATTTCTCCCTTATCTGCAGCTGTTCAATGCTAATAGTTATGTCATGTTTAACGTTTGGGCTGTACAGGCATTGTGCAGACAGGTATAGACTAATATGATGGGTGGGGTTCTGTGGTCCTTGGAGAGCTCGAGTCTTATGCCAAAAAAGTGATGGTGCTTGTAGTGAAGAGAGGTCTATATTTTGGGTCCATGCATACTGATTTGTAAATCCAATCCATCATTTTTTATTATCCTATTCCTTAGGTCAAAACTTGTAACGCTGAAAAGTAGAAAATGACAAGAGCAACAAAACTTAAAACTTGATCAGGTTTTTGTACATATGATTTGAGATGGACAGCTTTTTTGATTTTATATTGTATGTTAACACTGGGATTCTGTTGAAGATGTTGCATTTCCTTGTTGTATCAGGCTCGCCCTAGTTTGATCTGTTTTTGCCTTGTGCCTGTTCATTGCTTTGCCTGGACATGTGGCTGACCATACATTAACCAGCTTTGCTCTCCATATATTTATTTCAGAGCATGCCACCGGTGAGTGTATTCTGCAGCAGTGTGTTTTTGTATCTGGATTGCACCATTTCTGTGCACATACAAATTATACTCGTAGCTTGCACCAGTCAAAGTGTATTCATTCTTGTGTGTGTTTTTTTGTACTGTAGGATCACTTTTGCATTTTAGTGTGAACAACATTGTGTAATAAACAGTTTCAGAATAGTTACAGTAAGTGAACTTCTGCTTTACACCATGCTTATCTTTTGTGTGTGTCTATCTTTTTTCATTTTACCCTGGTGTAACTGTAATGGTTTACTGGGTTTTAGAAACCAATTATCTGTCTGTCTGTTTTTGTTCTTTTCAAATTCATTCAGCTCCTTACATTTTTCAAACTTTATTTTGATTGTGTAATGTCTTTGGTACAGTCAGTTTAATATGTTTTGTATTTTTTTTGATAAGGATGAGGGAATACATTTTTGCATTGTGAGTGGTCTGTAGTTTAAAGACTGCAGTATAGATATTTCATAAAGTTGATGAGTGGGAAAATCTGTTAAGCAGACCTACTGTGACAAGAAGACATGAAGTCATTATGAAGATCATCAAATAACTGATGAACATATAATTTTTTCCATTGGATTTTTGTTTGTGTGTTTGTTTTTGTTGTTGATATTTGAACATTGTAGAGAGTGTATTATGTGATACTGGCATTGCTCCCATCCTACTTTGATATGTAAATGACTTTGAATGCATATAAAAGCTACGACAACAACAACACACAACTAATTTGACTAAGGCAGTGTAAGTCCTCACAGATCCATTTTCTTGAAATGATTGCTGTACCTATTGCCACCATACCTTAAGAATAGGAAGCCATACATTCACTTCACTGCTATGCACAGTTATGAAATGGCTTTGCTACCTACAACATTGTACCTTGTTTTAGGAAGCCATAAGTTTATTTCAATGGTATACACAGTCTTGAAAGGGTTGCAGTACCTGCTACCACATTACCTTTGGAAGCCATAAGTTCACACTAGTTCACAGACTTGAAATAGTTGCTATACCTGATTCAGGAAGCCATACGTTCGTGCTAGTGCTATGCACAGCTGGACTTGAAATTGTTGCTCTACCTGATTCAGGAAGCCATAAGTTCATGCTAGTGCTATGCACAGACTTGAAATTGTTGCTCTACCTGATTCAGGAAGCCATAAGTTCATGCTAGTGCTATGCACAGACTTGAAATTGTTGCTCTACCTGATTCAGGAAGCTATAAGTTCATAATAGTGCTATGCACAGACGGAATTGTTGCTCTATCTGATCCAGGAAGCCATAGCTTCAGATTAGTGCTATGCATAGTCTTGAAATTGTTGCTCTACCTGATTTGGGAAGCTATAAGTTCACGCTAGTGATATGCACAGACTTGAAATTGTTGCTCTACCTGATTTAGAAAGTCATCAGTTCACGCTAGTGCTATGCACAGTCTTGAGACTCGATCAAACGGGGGGGGGGGGGAGTACTTTTTTTTTCTAATGAAGTAGTAGTAGTTGTTGTTCCTTCTCCATATCATCTTGTTCGTCTTTCCTGTGTGATGGTTACTAAAGATTTAGAAATTAATATCCTCTCTGATGTGAACCCAGAGCTATCTAAGGTTCCCTTGTTTAATTTTAGAGTATAGCTTTTCATTCAGTGCCTACTATTTGTTGGCTCTTTAACACTTTCCCCCTTTCAAGGCCTATTCACACATAATGTGATGCAAGTTACGAGCAGTGGATGAATCAGACTTTGACTAGTGATTCCTTAAGTATCATTTCACCTTGATAATTATAACCTTTGTGGCTGACTTGGTGTATAACTGCATTGTCAGTATCATATGTATTGCATTATCATGTGTAGATTTACGTCATCAAGTAACTAACCAATGCTGTATAATAATGTGTATATTTTTCTGACATACCAAAATTATGACTGTGAATAGGACTGTTGAATAATAATACTATGTGTGTTTCTTTCTTGCCATGTGTTATTACTAATCTACTGATTTTCTGAATCTGACCTTGAAAAATTGCACCAGAATATTCTGGTTTTCTGAAACTGACCTGAAAGAATTGCATCAAAAAATTACGGTTTCTGTGAAACTTGCCTTTAAAAAATGGCACCCAAAACTTGCTTTTTAGCTGTGCTACATGCTCTTTAAGTTTACAGAATGCTTTCTTACTTGCATTAATGCTTGTTGTACTCATCATTGTCCAACCTCACTGTGATAGATATGCTGTGCAGTTTACTAATTAACAAGCAGAGCTAGGCTTCCGTGTTGAGAGCTTGTGGAATATGAATAGGCTCCAAGATACATGTTTTTCTACAACGGCCTGGACACGTCCATAATTAGTGGTTCAGGTAGCAATGGCCAGGGACTGTTACAGGCTGAAAAGAAAAAAGAAGAAAAAAAAAGAGCTTTATATACCATATTCATATTATTTTGTACTACTATTCAGTTGGTGTTGTTGTTTTCTTGTTTTTTTTCTTCTCTTTTTTTTCTGCCAAAAATCTGAAACAAGAATGACCAAGCGTTTCTTAATTTTTAAATCTTAAATCTTAAGATTCTGCCAACAATCTTGTCTGGAATGTTGGCTGATGAAGTCATTGGCTTGGGCTCAAGTTTTAGTCGACTTAAAAAAAAAAAAAATCTTTATTGCTTGTCAAGGAATGTAATTTTCTGTGTTTTTTGTGGGATTTCCCATGTTGTAAATGAGGTGGGTAATTAATATACATTCAGACTTATCACGGTGTTAGTTCGTCATGAGGTGACCCAGTGCGGTTGACCTGGAAGGGCAAAGCCCAGCAAACAATTACGAGGTGCCTCATTAGTATTATTACTATTTTAGCTGATGAGTGTAGATTTGCTTCCTGTGAGCCGGTTTGGCCTAGCGGTAAGACTGGTAAGCGGAAGGACCTCGATTCGATACTGCTTCGGCTCTCCTTTCTCTTCAAAAAGGTTGTGGTTTGTGGACACTGTCTTGTGACTTTGTCCATCACTTCCTACTGAAACATTAAAATGGCTGTCATCGCTGCCCATCTTAATGCAGGTGTAATTCTGGTGGTGACAGTGTAGCGATAGGTATATAGTCTTCCTCTTCCCCCACCTCCATACACCATTCCCCCCTTCTCCCCGTCCCTAATAAGCCTTATGATTTCTGTGGACGTTAAGCACCATGTTTACTTTCTTACTTATTTGCTTCCTGCACCTGTACTTATTTGCTTCCTGCACCTGTATCACATTCACAAGCCGTCAATGCCCTCGATGTTGCAGGAGACGGCGGCTTCTCTGGTTGCCATGGCAGCGGAACAGAAGACGGTCAGCCTCACTCTGATTTTCGGACACCACCTGCGGGCAGGGCCAGCCCCAGAGGTCAGTATACCCGACGTGTTCCACGGGAACTTCACAGGCTTTGACCGTCGCCGTAATTTCCGGTATTTTACCGGTTAAGATCAGCATATACCGGGAAAATATCAGCAATCGGTCGGCTGTTATCTGGTTTGCCCCCCGCCCCGAAAGAAAACAACAACAACAACCCAACAACACTGAACAACAACAAAACGCAGCATAGTGAGAGAGGGCGTGTGCGTGCAGGTGTTTGTGTGTGTGTGTGTGTGTGTGAGTGAGAGAGAGAGAGAGAGAGAGAGAGAGAGAGAGGAGAGAGAGAGAGAGAGAGAGAGAGAGAGAGAGAGAGAGAGAGACTGTGTGTGTGTGTGTGTTCTAGACATTGAAGGATGCATCGTCTTTGCTAGTAGAGCTCTAGTAGTAGGAGGGACGGCCGTGTATCTCAGTGACTGGTTACAGTGACTATGTGACCGGTTTGACTGGACACTTATCCATCTCACAGAAGTCACACCGGTGTGAAAAAGTCTAGCGGCGATCGCTGCGTAAACGTCGACAGGAAAGGCGGTGGCGCAGAGCACGAACACTCGCTCTCGAAAGAACCAGAACAGTGTAACGCAGTTTGCAAGAAACAACTCGCAGTGCTTTAAAGTTTAATCTGGCAAGACAAGACGTCTACAAAAACACCTTCTTCCCAAGGACTGTGAGAGACTGGAGCAACCTGGATGAATCCGCAGTTTCTGCCAAGTCGATCGAGGAATTTGAAGACCTCCTCTCGACTCATGATCAGAACTAACGAGAGAACAGACTGATTTTGCCTCTCTTTTTTTTTTCACATTAAATTTGATTTTTTGAGGATAATTTGTGCGCTCCCCATTTCCGTTGGCGTAGATGCCAGAAGTGGTGCTGTCATTGACAGTGTCGACGTAGTCCAGTCAAGATCAAGAAAGCCAAGTTAAACTTAAGACAGCCAAGTCAAGCGTGGTGACCACATGGATGGGTGACCGTTAAGTGCCAGGCGCAGCGCCCGCCCCGAGATTTATTTCTCGGCAGTGAAAATTCTGTGCCGACTATACCCTAAAATCCTTCGGATGAGACTATAAACCGAGGTCCCCAGTGTGTGTGCACGTGCAAAACTATATAATACAAACGTTAAAGATCCTGTTGTCCATGGCAGAGTTCGGTGGATTATGAGAACATTAAAACAACCCAGCATGCACTCCCCCCCCCCCCCCCCCCCCCCCCCACCCCACAGCCAAAAACAACAACAAACCATATGTAAAGCAGTCAGTCTGCTCGAGAGCAGAGACTAGCAGGTATAATAAAAGCGATCAATAATAAAATGATAAAAATATTATAAAAACTGATCAGTAATAACAGGGAAGTGGTTCTTGGTCGGCGAATGGGCTCATGCACGTGAAGCACGAGTTGTGAGGTTGGAAAGGAAACGGTATTCTTCAGATATAGGTCATGGACTCTGAGAAGAGAGTGTCTTTCCTTTTGTGCGCGCGATGTGTGTGTGGTGGTGGTGATGTGTGTGTGTGTGTGTGTACGCGCACACGCTCGCGTGTGCACTTGAATGATTTTTGGGTTGTCAGTCTTTCATCCAAGGGCTCCACTATATAAAGCACACTACAAAGCTCGGATTCGAGTCGCATAACTGCAGAGATGTTAACACAGAAACTTGAGGCCATCTCGTCACCGTGGGCGTAGAGTAGGTTGAAAAGAAAGCAGACGAATGAAAAAAAGAGATAAAAAAACTAAAACACACACACGCAAAGGTGGTGGGGTGGTGAGACTCTTTCTTCAGAAGATGCGTATCTCTCAATCCCTCAGCACCAACGTATCTCAGCTCTCAACAAGGGGAGAGCTGGAGCACACACACACGCACACGCATCAGAGAAAGAGAACCAGGATGCCTGCTTTCCACGCCACCCGGGAGGGAAGGCAGAGAAGAAAAATGGAGCGAGCTGGTCGTGTCACGGTGTATCGAAATGCCCCCTCTATCTCTGACATGTTCACCTCGGGGCTGCCATGTAAAAGGAAGGTACCTGAGGCAGGGTGGCGCTCTCTGGCTGCCGATAGCCAGGGGCTGTGACCAAAAAGGGTACATATAGCCTTCAGACTCGGATGGCTATCTGGCGCTGCAGGCGTGGGTACAGACAGATCGCTTGTCTGCGGCGTTATCAGTGGCTCTGTCACTTTCCATAATTCTTCTTCTTCGGGTGAGCTGGGGAGTGGAGTGTGTGCAGACGAGATGCGTTGTATCATGTGTAGCCCTCTCTACCCACACCTATCCACCACTCGCTGCTTGCATTAAAAAATAAAAAATAAAATTATTATGCTTATTTTTTTGATTAATTCTATTTTCTAGCGTTATTTCTGTGTTTTTGTTGTTGTTGTTGTTGTTGTTGTTGTTTTCGTTCAGCTTAGCAACGTCATAGCAATTCAAAATTATTTGGAATCTTGAGTAATCAGTTTCCCATAGCCCCCCCCCCCCCTCCCACCCCCATCGCCAAGACACACCGTATACCCCCCATCCCAAGGTAACAGAAGACCTTTTATTTTATCTGCTTATCGAAAGCATAAATTCAGTTTTAGTTATCAGAATTCGCTTCTGGGGCTTGAGAGAGACTGAAAGAGCAGGTGTTGTCGGCAAGAAGCCAGACATGAATTGTGAGCATTGTCTCTCTTGATGGCACAGCTGGCAGTTCCTCCCAGTCTTCGGTCATACACACACAAGTACTTGGAATTTTAATGTTTTATAAGGGGGGGGGGGGGGGGGGGGGGGGGGGGAGCGAAGAAAGAAAGGTGCACACGAATTCTCCATGAGTGTAAATACGCGTGTGCTTGGAATTTGCTTCTCAAGAAACATATTTGATAAAAATCAAAATACCTCTGAAGTTACCCAGGTGGGCGAATGCAGCTAAGTAAGGCATTGCATCCACCAGTCTTGGCCATCTGAATTTCATTTATTAATTACTAGGCCGGGAAAGGTTGTGACTGAAGAGTGAATACTGTGAGGTTTCCCTGGTGTGTGAAACAGCTAAGTACATCAATGCTGGCCATCTAAATTTCATTGTTAATTATCAGGAAGGGTTAATTTTGACTAGTGAAACTTGAAATACCTTTGAGGTCGCTCTGGTGGGAAACACAGCTAAGTACATCGTTGCCTCCACCAATCTTGGCCATCTAAATTTCATGATTAATTACTAGACCAGCAAAGGTTGTGATTGAAAAGTGAACATCTCTGAGGTCGCCCTGGTATGTTATGCAGCTACGTACATCAGTGTCTGCATTAATCCTGGCCATGTTAATTTCATTATTAATTATCAGGAAAGGTCGTGACTGAAACTTGAAATACCTATGAGGTCGCCCTGGTGTGTAATACAGCTAAGTACATCATTGCATCCATCAGTGCTGGCCATCTAAATTTCAGTATCAATTACTAGACCAGGAAAGGTCGTGACTGAAACTTGAAATACATGTGAGGTCGCCCTGGTGGGTTTATGCAGCTAAGTACATCATTGCATCCATCAATCCTGCCATCTAAATGTTACCATCAGGAAAGGTTTTGATTGAAAAGAAAATGGAAGGCAGACGATTTTTGGCACCTTAACGGTGATAACTGAGATTTGCTTTACTGATCAGCGATAGGCGTGAGTGCCAAACAAATGGAAAGACAGATCGCCCTGTGCTGCGAGGCTGCTTTGATTTACGATAAGAGAAGAGAAGAGGGGGCGAGTGAGAAGGAAATGGAACTGGTGAT
>JABMCL010003660.1:332500-360000 GCA_018857735.1 Alviniconcha marisindica
GTTGCAGGCAAGGCCGACCTGTGGGCCAGCGTGGTGTCCGGCCGCAGCCGCTCCGGCTCCATCCCGGCCGGGGCCAAGCCCATCCCCGGCACCACCCTGACGCTACCGCCCCACCCGACGGCGCCCGGCGCCTCGCCCCCGCCGCCCGGCCACCCGGCCCGCAGCCGCTCGCTGAGCGGGCCGTCCTACCCGCCTCTTCCCCAGGCGGGCGAGGCCACGGTGGATCACGGCGGCGAGCCGGCGGCCCACGACGACGCCGCCGCGGAGGACAAGGACCGGGCGGCCAAGGCGAAGTTCTTCCTGGAGGACGCCTCCTCCGCCGGGTCGCTCACGAGCTCCGAGAGCGGCTACAGCGAGCACCGCGCCACGGGCAGCAGCAACGCCGGCTCCTACGCCGAGGCCTGCAAGAAGGCCGCCGCCGTCGCCGTCCCCGCAGCGGCAGCGGCAGGGGGCGCGGGGGCTGGCGACACGGGGCTCGGTTGCAGAGGAGGAGGAGGAGGAAGCCAGGCCCAGTCTGGCGGCAAATACGCCCAGCTGGGCGGAGCCAGGATCGGCGGGAGGGGCGAGGAGAGGTGGAGCGGGGGCAGGGACCGAGAATTCGCGAGAAGAGAGCAGGCGAGGCCGGACGGGCGGTACGGCCGGGGAGGAAGGGGAAACTACCACCCGAGGGGAAGGGGAGGCGACTTCGACAGCAACAACAGGGGAGGGAACTACGACGGCAGGGGAGGGAACTACGGCTGGGGCCGGAGCCGGGGAAGGTACTACCAACACGCGGACCAGCAGTACAGCCGGCAGGGCAGCCGGCAGTCCCGGAGCGAGCCCCAGTTCTCCGGCCAGGAGCCCAACGACAATAGGAACCTTCGCCGTACCGTCAGCGACCGCCCGCCAGACACAGGGGATCGGTGAAGTGCCTGCTTTCCAGCTGCAGCCGGAGTCAGGCTGACTTCAACAGTGTGTGTGTGTGTGTGTGTGTGTGTGTGTGTGTGTGTGTGTGTGTGTGTGTGTGTGTGTGTGTGTGGTGTGTGTGTGTGTGTGTGTGTGTGTGTGTCAGTGTGTGTGTGTGTGTCCAGGTGTGTGTGTCGTGTGTGTGTGTGTGTGTGTGTGTGTGTGTGTGTGTGACTAGTGTGTGTGTGTTTGTGTTTGTGTGTGTTGACTCAACAGTGTTTGTGTGTGTGTGTGTGTGTTGACATCAACAGTGTGTGTGTGTGTGTGTGTGTGTGTGATTGCATTCAACAGTGTGTGTGTGTGTGTGTGTGTTGTGTGTGTGTGTGTGTGTGTGTGTGTGTGTGTGTGTGTGTGTGTGTGTGTGTGACGTCAACAATGTGTGTGTGTGTTGACGTCAACAATGTGTGTCAGACTGACTTCAACAATGTGTGTGTTTGTGTGTGTGTGTGTGTGTGTGTGTGTGTGTGTGTGTGTGTGTGTGTGTGTGTGTGTGTGTGTGTGTGTGTGCTGACTTCAACAGTGTGTGTTCGTGTTTGTGTGTGTTGACATCAACAGTGTGTGTTTGTGTGTGTGTGTGTGTGTGTTGACATCAACAGTGTGTGTGTGTGTGTGTGTGTGCTGACTTCAACAGTGTGTGTGTGTGTGTGTGTTGACGTCAACAATGTGTGTGTGTGTGTGTTGACGTCAACAATGTGTGTGTGTGTGCTGACTTCAGCAGTGTGTGTGTGTGTGTGTGTGTGTGGACAGCTGGAGTGGAAGGTGCCACTGTGTGCGTTGTTGCTGTTCCATTGACGGCAATTGTTGCTGTTCCAGTGACGACAACACCGGTGTTGGGGACTGTTCACTACTATAGCCAGCAGTACTCTCGCAGAGTCGTGGTGTTTATGCAAGCAGCCCGCCCAGTCTGTTCGAGGTTCTGATTGTGATCTCCCAAAAGTCAGGCGTCTCCAAATGTCACCAGGCTTTAAACAGGTGGTTTAAAAGAATGTATTTTTTAGTGTTTGATTATTGTTTTATGTGTCAATTTGTTTGTTATTGTTGTTTTTAAAAACGTCTCTTTTGAGCATATTGTAATATTGAGAAATGACCTTTTTGTTTGCTTTTGGTACTACGTCACGTACCTGAGCGTTGGGTAAAGTTTTTTTCTTAATTTGTTTTTATTACATGGGAATGCAGTGTGAACACACCATGTGAAAGTGAAGCTCTGGACATGTCCCCACATCGCAAATTAAGACGATTTAAAAATTATTATACGGTGAATGAAACAGAAGAGAGGTTTATTTTTTATACTGGCTTACAACGCCGTGATTTTTGACGAGACTGTCGACGGAAAATGGCCGTTTCCCCTGGGGAATGTGCCTGGACACATCAGTATTTGTCCACATCAGTTTAAACCCCGACGTCAGCTACGGTCCGTTGAACTGACCAAATTTACCGTCATACCAGCCATGATCACGGCTTCCTGTCTGTGTACAGCATAATGTAGAGCGGCA
This sequence comes from Alviniconcha marisindica, assembly GCA_018857735.1. Lineage (NCBI taxonomy): Eukaryota > Metazoa > Mollusca > Gastropoda > Provannidae > Alviniconcha > Alviniconcha marisindica. The sequence continues at coordinate 334,939 of JABMCL010003660.1, forward strand.
GGGTTACTACAGTAAGTAGTGTAGTGTCTCTGTGTAGAGTGACAAACAACGAGTACGCTCACTCATCAGAATTGTCGATTAACTTGTGGAAACGAGTAAAACAACAACAAAATCAACACAGTTCTCTTTGGTCAGCAACTGACAGTCTTGCCAACACCCACTTTGTATAAACTCGCGTGTGAATGGGCACGGTCAGCACGGCTCGGCAAAGAACCTTGCGGCCCAAAATACACAGGAGAGTAGAAGAGTGTTTATACATAGCCCCACAGTCATCATTACAACCAGTGCTGCACGCAGAACAGCTGCAATATCTTCATTCATTGGCTTAGCCAGGTTTGTGACGCCGGTTGGTAGTTCATTAGTTCATGATACTGACGTACAATAACAGTATGCTTGATTCATCCCATCGGGAAATTTAAGCTGTCGTTTGACCTCATATTAAAGCATAGTATAATAATTGAAGATCATCACACACAGACACCACACACACACACACACACACACACACACACACACACACACACACACACACTCGTATACATACAACCCCTGTCTGTCTAACAATATAATCTAATGTCATTTTAAATGAGACTGTTTACGAATCCCATTTTGAATGAGTTTGTTTGCGAACGTCATTTGAAATGAGTCTGATGGCCAACGTCATTTGAAATGAGCCTATTGGCGAATGCATTGCTGCGAGGGCGGCAGAGATGTTGTCAGTTGACTGAAATACACTTTGCTGTACGCCCGTCAGATACTACGATGTTATAAACCACCGTGAAGCGCTTTGCAAGGGTACCCCCAAACTCGCTTTCCGGCATCCTTCGAGGAATGCCGGAAAGCGAAGCTTGGAGTGTGGGCGTACTCAGATATTTAATGCTAGCTTGTACCTCTCGTCTAAAGGTTACATCTGGGTGCAGCTGCAATACGTTGTAACAATGCATGTGCTGGAAGCTTTGGGGCACAACACCCCCTTCAACCTGTGCATTATAGTTCATGAATGTATTGCTTACTCCTAGCAGTCAAGTCAGTATGGAGATCGACCATACTGTGTCATCATCTCATCGTTGACTCTGTGAAAAGAGACGTCTGTTGGCTTCATTCATGATTACAGATATGGCTTGTCGGGAAAGAAACAGAGGAATTTGAGAGAGCAGGAATCATATTTTAGTTACGAGAAAGCCCGACGAAAAACAGCAGTTTCATCCATGAGAGAGAGTAATCGTCATTTTTTTTTTTTTAAGCATGAGAGAAACCGGCAGACGTCGATTTCGCTCATTAGTTTTTGTGAACAGAGTGCATGCAACGGGACCAAAGCGTGTAGAAGTGGGTAATAGTATGCATGAAATCAGTCAGCATAGTTCATTTCAGTGGTGTTTTATAGACACCGCCTTTTGGGCGACTTCAGTTGCTCCTCACAATTACCACGGAACCCCCGACAAAAGACCGCCACAAGTAAAAAAAAAAGAAAAAAGAAAAGAAGAGTGGTCTTAACCCGTTAACTGCCGTGATATCACTTGAAAAAGGCCAATACAAGTGTGAAATTTGAAATTCTTAGGTCTTTTTGTTTGCCTTTTCGCATTGGCATGAAAGGATTTCCGTCAAAGCGCACAGTACAGAAAAAAATATTTAATATAGGACCAGATAATGTACTGTTTTGCAGGCTGGTGCGGGCATTTTTCAGCCCGGAAATTTTACAGGCTGTGGCAGTGAAGGGGTTAAACTAGTCTTTGGCTAGGGGGTTGCAGATACGGAGAGCTGTTTTATGAAAAGTGATCTGTCGTGTCTTTCATTGGGGGTTCGAAAATCCATTGGATCACACCGACCTACCGCCTGTTGTCAATGCAGCAATTTGGTAGTGGCAGCGTGGGTATTAAAGGGGACACCAGTCGAAGAAGCATCACGGGTTGGCAGTGGCAGCATGGGTGTTACCAGTCTTTTTCTGTTTTCATTGGTGAAGACTGAACAAACATTGCTGCGCCCCGAGGTCAGATTCGAAGCAAAAAAGTACTTCAGTTGCATAAATATTGACAGAATCATAAGAAGCCCGCAAATGCAAGTATTTGCACGCTTTTCTACGTTTTCTTGCCAACATGTGTCTTGTCTTTGGGTTCTCATATAACATAACAATAATAAAAATATAAAAAACAAGAAGAAGAGAAAAAGAAAAGAAATATATATGTAAATGTATGTATTCGACCTCAGTCGTGTTGTATTGACACTGATTTTAACCTTACACGTTTCACCCTCAGTGAAGGAACTGTCTTAAGAATGAGTCGCTGTGGTGGAAGGACGCCCACACACAGCTGACGTTTTGAACCAGATTTAAAAAGATCGGCCGCCGCATTTGTTATTTCTGTCCTGCCCGATGTGTGCGCGGTTCTGAAGAAGAAGGCGTAAACTTGTCAACCACGGAGTCTAAACGAGCCTTTACTTTCATCTGGTGTTGGTTTCCGGCACTGTCTAATTTTCAGAAGCTTGCACAGTCAAAGCAGTTTCACCAAATTTCGCACCAGTGTTGATGGGGATTTTTCTTTTTTAGTATTTGTACTTACGCTGAGAAATTCCATGACAGTATTAGTACAGTGACACAGGACCAATAATAGGTTTGTGATTTTTAATTTTTATTTATTTCATTTGATTGGACGGAGCGGACCGAATGCCAATTAAAACCACCTCATTTGGGACCTAAGAAGTTGTTCAATGAAAAGGCCACACTGCCCTTCAAGGATGTTTATTCCTCAGTTTAGCCGATTGTGGTATATGCAGGACTTAATACGATCAACATACAAATCAACAATGCAGTAACCTTACACTACAACAGGTCCTTTCTACACTCAAAGACCACACTCGCGGCCAACCGGAGTGGAGATGAAGGATAAATTGTGGGGAAAGAAAATCGATTTACAGGCAACTGCCCAATCCATCGGGAACACCCAGCCCCAGATCTGATCATGGCCTGGGAATCATATTTGAACGCAGAAGGAGAAGACCATGTACTGGGATAGCTCAAAGGTAGAGCGCCGGACATGGTCGCGGTAGGAGGGGCGGGAGAAATTTCTTTCCAGGGTCAGCTGTCTGTACTGACTCTTATTGCGGTATCCGTTGCACCCCTGTGTGACCGCAGTAACACGTAAGAGATCCCGGTCATCCTGCCAAAAGTGTAGGTGGCAAGTTACAGCCAAACACGCATACACCGTGTCAGCGTAAACTAAGGAAGCTGTTCACCTGCATAGAACAAGAACAGTAATCAGAAATTCATCAGTCTAAAAGCGAGCAAAACTGTTGTGTGATCATTCTACACGATTGTTGCACTCAGCGAACGTAGCGTAAAAAATAGCACCGTGACAGCTTTAAATTTGCATTATTATAGATTCTCAGGGTGATTGCAGTGTGGTGGCCTCAGTGGAAGACCAGTTTCTCTCTGTCAGTTTTGCGCATAATTGATTTGATTCTCCTTTCTGTCTTCCCCTTCCCCAACCGTCCAATGTAACACTTTTTTGTGGTTATCTTTGTGTATTTGATGCTTACTTGCACGCATATTGCACGAGAGGGATATGTGTGCCCCCGCCCCCTACTCCCTTTATTTTTTAAACGTATCAGATAAACTCTTGTGCCATTATTATGCAGTCATATAACGTATTCAGTTGTTTTTATTGCTTCTATCCATTGCATTTTTCTTTCTTTAACTTCGTGAAATCTGTTATTAATAAACCGGGCTGATGATACCGGCATGTCCTAGCTTTATGATTTTACTTTTAATGTTTTTAAAACTTGGGCAATATCGATATATATATATATATATATATATATATATATATATATATATATATATATATATATATATATATATATATATATATATATGTCTCGTTTTATATTTGTGTTTGGACTGATTTGGTTTATTTGATTTGAGGATGGTTTTACAATTTTTAAAAAACTTTAATATCGAAGGGTTACAAAACCTTTAGTTACAAAAAAATGTGTGCTTGATGTTTTTGTAGATTGTCTTGTTTTATATTTGTGTTTGAACTGATTTGGTTGATTTGACTCGAGGATGGTTTTATGATTTAAAAAAACCTAAAACTTTGGCAATATTGAAAGGTTACAAAACCTTTAGTTACAAAAATGTGTGCTTGATGTTTTTGTATATATATGTCTTGTTTTATATTTGTGTTTGGACCAATTTGGTTGACTGGACTCGAGGATGGTTTTATGAAAAGAAATGTGCATTTTTGTATGACAGCGCTCGATCGCGTTGTCCTGATGTCGGCCTGTGCGGTTTACAGGACGTTAAAATCCAACTGCTCACTCACTCATTCACGCTTGATCGCGGTTGACAGGACGTTAAAAAATCCACCTACTAACTAACGTGTAGTTGCTACCACCGGACGCTCGTGAAACCCGGTGCTTCGTAGCGGACTCTGTGTATTTTTTGTCTTACATTTGTGTATGAGTTATGATTTTGTAGATATGATATAAGAAAGGGTTAACATACGAGAAGACTTCTGAAATGTACATATGAGAAAGGGTTAACATCAAACTCCACGCACTGGTTTACGACATCCTTGCTCCAACCATCGCCATAATTGATAACGTCGTAGATCGCGAACAACTGTCAGCTAGCGTACAGTTTTTTTCGTTGGTGCTCAAACGGCAGTAAGTTTGTAACAGACAAACTGTTACAAAGACAACATTAGGGGAAACGTCTGAGACGGGGTGGAACGCATATATGGGCTTTTCCGTGCGCATAGAAACCAGCTTGAACTGAACTGAACTTTAGCATCCCGTCAGCCGCACAGGACAGTCTCGAGACGAACAAACACTATTTATATCACATATTAATAAACTCTTTCACATCACGGTGGAGAGAGAGAGAGAGAGAGAGAGCTCGAACACGAAAACTTTAATACTCAAGGATAGTAGCGTTAGGTCCATTTGGACCTATCTAACAGCCAGTCCTTGCTATACTACAAACAGATAGGCACCACTATACTACAAATAGAGAGAGAGGAAAACTTTCTTCGCTGCTTGAGTCCCCACACGGTCTAGATATATACAGTTTATATAATTACAGAAAGGTAAACATACTTCTGTCAGTTAATGTAAGCAGCGGGGCAGCACTGAGCAGTTGCGCATTATGTAGCACTCAGCATTCACTGGCAGCAGGCTTAATTAACTTCTCGCCCTTCCGCCCACGCTTGGGTTTCAATTAGAGATGATAAGCCGCTTAAAAAAGTCATTATGATGTTCATTATGACCGTATCAGTCGCGTTGTCCATTCTTGGGACGTGCCTTGTAGGCAGCCCCCGAAGGGAGGCCGGGAATATCTGATGTCACCCTCCTGTCTGGAACCGCAGGGCTGTCATTTGATTCCCCTTTCCTATCTCCTCTCGTGTTCTTTTACCTAGTCCTGTTGCTATTTCTGTCTTGCCATTTTTCTGCTAATGGTCCATTATCCTGACTTTTTACCTCCAGAAGAAAGAAAGAAAAAAAGCTGGTGTTTTTTCAGCAGGCCCTTAAGGTGTCGAGGGTGTTGGCTGCTGTTGACACTAGTGGGAGGTCGTTCCATTCCTTAATGCTTCTGGGGAGGGATGAAAACTGTACTGTGTGCGGCACTGTGGTTGTTGGAGTTGCTGGTCGTGGCGTCAACGCTGATGATCTGGGAGCGGCTGTAGTTTGCAGACAAGTGCTTCAGTGTGGACCAGGTTGTTGTTCTTCATCTTCCAAAGCATGGTGAGTCGCATCGCCCTGCGCCTCTGTTTGGAGAGTGGGTCTCTTCAACCGGTTCATCACTGCGCTGACACTAGAAGCGTTGTGGTAACGACTCGGGACGCATCGTGCAGCCCTCCTGCGTGTGGATTCAATCTTGTCAATGTACTTCTTGGTGTGAAGATCTCACACAGTAAGTAAGTAAGTAAGTTGGTGTTTTACACCCAGTCAACCGGTACGGTTATATCAGGGCGATGATCCCACACAGAGTGAGCATACTCAAGCACGGGTCTTACGAAGACCATGTAAATTTTTCACCCCAGACCCTGATGTTGCATCCTAGGAACACTAATGTCCTGATGGTGTCAGTATGGCTATCTCAGCTGGCTTCCTAGTGGATGAAGATGCCGAAGTACTTTGCCCACGTCACAGTGGCGAGCGTTTGTCTATGGAGATTGTAAGCGAAGTCAAGTACTTTCTTTCTCCTTGTAATGGGCAGCCTGGTTCACCTTGCTGGATGGAAGGCTGTGTCCCGGCTCTTCTCCCATTCTGCAAGGTGGAGGCGGTATTGCTGTAACTGGGTCTGGTCCAGATGGGAGAGGATCGTCCTGTATACTGCAGTGTTGTCTGCGAACAGTCTTGCTAGTGAAGTCAGGTTCCTTGGGAGGTCATTTACGTAGACCAGGTCAGACACGGTCCAAGCACAGAGCCTTGAGCTACCCCTGACTTAACACTGGCGCAGTCTGAGCGGGTACCCTCCACAACCGCGTGTCGTCTGTTGGTCAGGAAACCGCCAGTGCACCTGTTGACCTCTTCTCTGATTCCATAGTAATGGAGTTTGTGTACTGTAGTTTTGTTTGTCGAATGCCTTCGCGAAGTCCACAATGAGGATGTCGGTCGGTCTGCCACCTTCTATGTTTTCTGTAAGATCTTCCAGCTCCAGGACAGGCGTCCTTGTCTTGCCGAGTGGAGTCCAGCTTGCTCTTGAACACATGCAGGGATGAGGCGTCACAAACTGCAGGTGGTAATGAGTTCCTGCTGTCTACAACTGTGGAGAGAGAAAAGAGAGAGAGAGAGAGAGAGAGAGAGAGAGAGAGAGAGAGAGAGAGAGAGAGAGAGAGAGAGAGAGAGATGCCCACACATACTTGTGCAACATCTGAGTTTTTTTCCTCTGAGTTTTGTGCCCTCTTGTTATCCAGCATCCATTCCCAGCAGATTGGTTTGGCGCTGCATCGGCCATGCGTTTACTTGTAGGTCTCTGTCACGTAGTCTCCTCGCTCCCTGCGATAGCATCAAACTCATAAGACTGTCCCATGCAGTCATCTCCTCAGCTCACAATTTAAAACAGTCACCCAGGAACGCCTCCAGAGGCGTGTCTGGTTGACTTTTTATTTCTTTTATTTCGCATTCCATTCCACTTCAGTGTGTTTGTTAATGTGTTTGCGTTGGCGTCAGGTGTTCCTACGCCGCCTTGGGCAGCCGAAGTGTAAACGTTTATAAATGCCATGCTTTTCTTTTCCTCGCCATTTCTGCTTTCGATACTTTTTTTTCCTCCCCCCCCCCCCCTTTCTTTCCAGCAGAGATAGTCGGAGGACGCTGTGATTGTCTTTAAGCCGATTTATTGGTGTTGGGTACCAGTGGGGATGATCACGTAGGCTTTGGCCGTATGTGGCACGCGAAGGGTCCTGTTTTACGATGTCTCAGTACTAGCTGTGACATGAACCCCACACTCCATCCACAAACCTCGCTCCGTCAAAGCGGTAATCAGTTCGAAATGTTCCATTATTGTTTTGCCTTTTTCAAGTTTGACATGCGATCTCACATGTTGTTCACTACAAATAGCATAATACCATTGGCACACGAAGTGCCATCGTCATTGGCAGCAGGGTCGTCAGTGTGGAGTAGGGCCTGCGTGTAATGACTCAAGATACTCGCACTGCCGGAAGCGTTCATCAGAGCTACTGAAGACCTCAAAGTTCGAGCGGCATTGTTTTTCAGTCCGACTTCTTCGGATATCGGCCTATGCCAGTGCGCATGTTCACACACAATACAAGGGAGACAGTGCCCACTCGAGCTGTCTACGTTGTCGGCTACACAGCCTAAACTATGGGTAGCAACTGCCGTCGTCCCCGCAGTGTTCTTCAGCAGCGGAGATCCGTGCGTTGACGGCAGCAGAGTTTCTTGCCAGCTCGGCCTTTTTAGAATGGTTGTATGGTACGTCGAAGGAGCCTTAAATCACGTGCTTGTTATTAAGATTTTGGCTCCCTGTTCTAGTCATCTTTATTACCTTTTGAGGTCGCACACCACTAGCATTAATTGGTAGCAATGATTTGGCTAGCTGTTGACACTGCCATCGTGGCAGGAAGTTCCCGAAATGTGGGAACTCTTTTGTCATGGACGTCATATTTTTACCTCGGGGCGGGCGTGGAAAGAGTCCGGTGATGGTGTGTGTTGGTGCATGGTGTTTATAGCCAAACTCACATTAGTAAGACGTGTTAATACGTACACTAACTTGGTCCACGCTACCCTGTGCACGTTCTTGAACTTAATCAATTTGTTCGTCACAAATATGTCATACGAATATCAAACCGCATTGACTGAATACACGTTTGGCAGAATAATTACTCTGGTGCAGTCACTGAATCGGATCTGTGCATTTTCTTTCTTCTTATTTCTCTCTTTCTTTCTTTCATTCTTTCTCGTAATGTGGTCCGGAGGTGACCCAAAATCCAAGCACTGGTTTACGACATCCTTCCTTCAACCACTGCCGTATTTAGTTACGCCATAGGGTCCAGAAAACTGTCAGCTAACGAGCAGTTTTTTGTTGGTGCTCAAACAGTAGTATAAAACAAGGCGTGTCATTTATAGCTGCCAACAAGGTTTACACCAGCACAAATAAAACCACCATCGTTTGAATCGAGACGGAACTCTCTTTTTTTTATACTCGGGGTGGAATGCGTCTCATGTTTACGTGCGTGCTTTGGCGCTAGGTTGCTTCTAAAGTCATTAGTACCCAAACATTTCGGAGGGCGCCGACCGCGTCGCTGGACAGTTGCGCGGAGATAAAGAGTGCTCCTTCAGTGGCGTAACTAAATCTGGCAGAGTTTGGAGGAAGGTGCCGGAAAGTGATGCTCGGAGTGTGGAGGTGACCATATGCGGTTTACGGGACGTTAAAATAACCATAGTGTTATCACTGTAGGCTGTTTCAAGTCTACAGTCATTAGAACGTTTTGTTTTCACTTTATTGACTTCTACATTACATTAGTTTGACATTCCTTTTTAATTCGTTCACTGCAAGCTTATATATATATGTATGTAATTTGACAACATTCCATTGATATGCTGCTTTTTCGTTACTTATAATTAATGACATTTAAGAAAATGAGATATGTTGCAGTGGTTTCATGGATCCACATTAAAACAAATGACATTTTAAGAAATATAATTTGGTGCGTTTTATTTTCCTTGTGTGTGTGTGTGTGTGTGTGTGTGTGTGTGTGTGTGTGTGTGTGTGTGTGTGTGTGTGTGTGTGTGCGCGTGCGTGCGTGCGTGCGTGCGTGCGTGCCCGTGTGTGTGTGTATGTGTGAATGAGAATGTTGCTCTGCATGATTTGAACTAAAACGACGTTGTCTCAGCAGAGTTGTTACTCAAGCATTATTTTAAACACTGAATAAATGTCTTCCTACAGAGCCATAATACATAGGCATTTCTGACTTTGGAGAGAGAGAGACGCAAGACGCAAAAGTTTATGTGATTGGCCAGTGGCCTTCACAAAGGTTATACTAATAGTTGCAAACTGTACTTTAGCAAAGTGTTCAGAGGAACATGTAAATCATAAGAAATAGCAATCACACGTATATCCAGAATTTTTACAGTATGTAGATGAATATACACAAACATGAAGTGCACAAACGTAACTATACAGTCGCGTCATCATTCACGTAATAGCAATTCTCTTCGTTTAAAGGCTAAGTACAAGAATATGGTAAAGTTCTTAATAATGACCTTGTTTTCAGTTGACAGTAACAAAACAAGTCGAAATTTAATTGGCTGGCTATAAAATTTATCGTAAATTTGACGTAAATCTTTTAGAGCAGAACAACACAACGTGAAATGCACTTTATTTTCGACAGCAGCTCTACACAAAGGACATATGGTGTCTGTGTAGGCGTGCGTTTTGTATCGCAAAAAATTTCACAACTATAGGACTTACACCGAAGCTAAACTTAATAAGCGAGTTCCTTATATACTTATTAACATCAATTGAAAGATATACTGCTTGCACATGATTCGTCTCAAATTGTCTGTAAAAATTAAATCTATCACTTGCATCAATTCGACTCTTCCAGTCCTGCCAGCAGTTGTCATTGAGTCTCTGTCTAAAACAACGTATAAACAAATTAACTTCCTGAACTCCCTTGTTCTGCCATACGTACCCAAAACCAAATCTAAACAATGTTGTGCGAATTTTGGTCACCCAGTTAATTTTTCCTTGTTCGTCTAAATGCAATAACATCAAATAGGCTTTGTACGGTAAACGTTTTTCATTCATTCTAGTAATCTTAAGCCAATAACGTACTGCACGAACATATGCATTTATATACAATAGGTACCTTGCAGTATCTCCATATATCATATTGTTTGGTGTCATTTGACCCACCCCAAGAAACCTTTTTAATGCAAACATATGTTTTTTTCTCTCTCTATTTGATAACAATAATTATCCTCAAGGCCCCAGATCTCTGCGGCGTACAGAAGCACTGGTTGCACTTTAGAATCGAAAAGTTTCCCCAAAAGTTTCAAAGACTGATTATCAAATTTGTACAAAACACTCAAAATACCCATGACTGCGCTTTTACCTCTTGCAGCCAAGTCACTGCAAGCAGTACTAAATCGTAACTTCGTAGTAAAATACAAACCTAAATATTTATATGCATGGAGAGAGAGAGAGAGAGAGAGAGAGAGAGAGAGAGAGAGAGAGAGAGAGAGAGAGAGAGAGAGAGAGAGAGAGAGAGAGAGACTCGGTCTCGAAACTGATTTACAAGGATAGGGGAGGGGGGGAGAGAGAGAGAGGGAGGGACTCTATGGGGCTAGCTGCACAGGCTGCTAAAACCGGTGACAGGCCGCCGTGAAAAGAACAGTGCTTGTTCTCTGGATAAGGGAAGAGTATATTATTACTCTCCCACTTCCCCCCACAGCTCGTTCCCAACAAAGAACAACGTGAAACATGTATGCAGGAGGACCCTTTCTCTGAAATCAGCGAACGCAGCACTTAGTGTCTGTTTTACGAGGGCGTTCATCTTGATCAGGTTCTATTCAATTGCAGCCCATCAACCCGACGGAGCAGTTTTGTCCGAAGTCTCGGTTACCGCTGGAATGACGCAGCGCAGGGGCTTGAACTTGGAACTGACAGTTAAAGAGGGGCGGGTGAGCGCGGTGTGAGGGCGGGTAGACTTGTCTGCCCTGGGTCAGGCAATACGGGTACGAGGAGGCAGACAATGCGGACACGCAATCTATCTTGGGGGGAAACCCGAGCCTCGTCAACGCCGTGGGACTTGTCGTCCTGGCGGTGATCCGGGTGGCTGTCCTCCCCGCGTCTCCTCGCCCCTTCTTTGTGATTCACGCACACCCGTTTGCCACCTTTTCTCTTCAGACTTCTCAACACCGTTTAAGCATCAGTTACCTGTACTCCTCCCCCCCCCTCCCCCCCACCCAACACACACACCCCTTCTGCACATTTCCTACTTCTACCGCCCCGTCCGCCCCGTCCTCCCCGTCCTTTTTTGACATTACTGCTTACTCCTACCCTCCTTCCTCCCGCAAACACTTCCTCTTCTGGCCGCGGCTATGCACATTTTCTGAATCCTTTCTCGTTGCCGTGTGGATCCTAGGAAGACAGTTTGTCGTTGTTAAGATTTCACCGCCTAGACTGACTTGCTTGCTTAGACTGACTTGCTTGCTTAGACTGACTTGCTGACGGCCCGTGAGGATCAGAGGAGAATGACTGCCACATCCTTATAGCCACGGTACACCGTCAGACTCTGCTTGGAGTGTGAAGAAATCACTGCTCTGTCTGTCTGTCTGTCTGTCTGTCTGTCTGTCTGTCTGTCTGTCTGTCTGTCTGTCTGTCTGTCTTCTCTCTCTCTCTCTCTCTCTCTCTCTCTCTCTCTCTCTCTCTCTCTCTCCGTCTGGTCTGTTTCTGTCTCTCCCTCACACTCTCTTTGTCAGTCTGCCTCTCAGTTCGGAGGCGCACGTTGCTTTTCTCCCAGGCTCCTTCTGCCTGCTTCGTCAGTCTACAGATGCAAACTGAAGACAGTGAAGAAGAGCGTGTCCTACGTCACTGACGCTGTCCTGCAGAGTTCACTTCCACACCGCCTACACCACACCCTCCGACACACACATTTTCAGCCGGTTGAGACTCCTCGGCACGGAAAGGTAATGCAAAAGAGTATTTATAAAGCGCTCACATCTAACGATGACCCGCAGCGCACAATACAATAGCAACTGGGTCGACAAAATATATACAGAACAAGAGTAAGCAAGTAAGTAAGTTTGTGTTTTACGCCCAGTCAAATCGCCCTGATATAACCGTACCGGTTGACTGGGCGTAAAACACCAACTTACTTACTTACGCCCAGTCAACCATTACGGTTATATCATGGCCAACAGAACAAGAGCTGACAATGAAACCCTACTAATTACATAGACATACTACAACACCTCATTCGGCGTCTTTCTCGTCACTTCCAACACAGACACACAGACAGACACAGACACACACAGACATAGACACACACACACACACACACACACACACACACACACACACACACACACACACACACACACACACACACACACACACACACACACACACACACACACACACACACACACACACTCACACACCCAGCACACACACACACACACACACAAGATGAGCAGCTCAAAACTTTACTTCCGCCTTCATGTTACGAGTGATCTCCCCTGAGCTCTTGGCGACAGCGGAGCAACTTGGGAAACGTCAACTGATCTGGTTTTGCAATGTTTTAACAAACAAGGGCAAAACGAAATATATCTCACTATGGACTCTTGCACCTTTCTCTTTTCAGTTCCAGTGCCTGCATATTTGTAGAACATGCAAACTGAGTGCAGCGGAAGTTTACTTCGGCCGTTTAATAAGAAAAAGTCATCACGCAGACACACAACCAGAAAATTGCTCTTGTCAACCAGAAAATACTCACAGCTATGTAAAAATGACTCGGGACTAAATGGGTTTTGCCTCGAATGCATTTGGCGAGTGACAGGACCCCCCTTCTCCCCTCAGCCTTCCAACTATGACAGGAGTGTTTTTAGCGTAATGCGTAATGCGAAAACCACTCCAGAGTGATTTTTGCTGTATGGCAGGTTGAAAACCACCCCGGACTGGTTTCGCCGCGTGGGAGTTTGATTTTGGCACGTGACGCCCGGACAGAGGAAAACCGTACCCGGTGTTCATCACATTTTGGTGAACTTCAAGCACGTTCCGGCTCTTAAAAACTAGAAGGCATACTGCGATTAAAGCCTATCGTGCTAAAAAGAAAAAGAAAAAAAGAAAAAAAAGAAAAAGAAAAAAAGAAGAAGAATAAGAAGAAAAAGAAGAAGAGGAAGAAAAGAAAAGAAAAATAGAGGACGAGAAAATTACAGAACTGGGAGCGTCCTGGCCCAAAACCCAAGTAATTTCAGTAGGCTGGGTGTGCTCCTGCTTAAACTTGACCGAAACTGACACCGTGCCATGTGTACAGAAAGATTTCAGATTAGGCTTCTAGCAAAGAGAAACTGTACCCTGCTACTATGAAAATCTGTGCATTTAGTCTGAAGGGTGTGTCGTGACCAGCATGCGATTGTAGGGAGCTGAGGGGCCGACTGGAGTGGATCACCTGACCCCTCAGATCTCTTCTGATCGGGGTTCGCCCGGCGTGTGCTGATAACGATCGAGTCACAGCTCCATATAGTCAGCCGTCAGACTCATGTAGGTTGCTGTAGGCTACTATACGCTGCACCACCCCCCCCCCCTTCACCCCCACACACCCTCCCCCCTTCACCGCTCACCCCCGACTGGGCGTTATGCCTACACGAAGTATGTATGTTTTATACAACGCCCCCCCCACCCCCCCACCCCCACCCCGACGAACGTGCATAATTAAACCATGCATTAGATGTACAACTCCGCCCCCCCCCCATCCCCCAACTTCCTCCGCCTTTCCAAGCGCGACTGTTGGCCTGACCCCTCCCCCCCCCCCCCACACACACACCTAGCGGATCTGGTGGCTGTAGGCCGGTTCGAATCTCGACTCCCCCCCACCCACCCACCCAAAAAAGAAAGAAAGAAGAAAAAGAAAGAAAAAAAAAAGAAAAGAAAAAAAGAAGAAGCAATAATCACTTGCGGAAAATTAAGGTTACAGCAGCCGCAAGAGCAGCGCTACCCATTCCTGTCAGTGTGTGTAGCATTTTCGTGTGTCCAAACAATGGTATGGCTGGCAGAGTGGGGAATCTTTAACGTGCGCACAGATGTTGACGCGTGCTGACACCGTGGCGGGAGCTGTAAAAACACTGTGAAAGAGTATGTACCGAAAGCTGAAATCTTCGGGGCAAGCCCCTTTGTCAAGCGACAGAACAACGCTTAAACGGTGAAAAATGAAATGTAGGCTACTTATCTGCTTGTGGTTGTAATGTCTTTGACAAAATGGTTTACCCCCCAGAATTCGCATGTTGTGTTGTGTCTTAAATTAAATAAGCGTTCTTTTTAACCTTTCATGTGTTTGGGGAAATCTCAAGCTGGGCCCAATTAAAGCCTACAGGTCTCTCAACCATGAGGTGACCACGCTCGATCGTGCTTAACCCCTTCACTGCCCCATCCTGTAAAATTTCCGGGCTGAAAAGTTCATGCACACGCCTGCAAAACAGTATATTTTCCGGCCCTATTAAACATTTTTTTTTTTTTTTAAATCGACTTTCAATATTGTGCGTTCTGATGAAAATCCGTTTACATGCTGATGCGAAAAAGAAAACAAAAAGGCTTAAGATATTATTTTTTATTACTTTTAGTGGTCGTTTTCTTGAAGTATTGTGACCGTGAAAGGGTTAATAACTTGCCTTTCGGAGAGCTGAGAGTGAGCACTACTCACTCTGCGCTACCATTTCTCCCTCGCCTGCACCTTTTCGCTCTCAACTCGGCGTCCAAGCAGCCGGAGAATGTTGAAGGTCTTCGCGATGCCTGAGTGTCTGGCGATGCCGGAGGTACTTTGGGCTGAGAGGACATCCGATCCGCGGCCTGCCCAGGTCCACAAAAAGCCTGACAAACAATCCACAAAGCAGCCTGCCTCTTCAGCTGCGTAAACGCTATTTGCTAGCCACTTCCGACTTTCTCTGCCTGTAATCCTACACAAGAGAGCCTCTCTAATCGCTTAGGTTTTGCTTGTGCACACACATCGATGATTGCCGTGTCAAGAAAGATTCAGCCTCGCACTTCTAAGCAATCACTTGTCGGCTGCGTTGTGAGGTTTGTCAGACACGGACGCAAGGGCGCATACAACAAAAAACAAACAAAAACATATTGTTCGCTTTTCCGGCCGCATTTTTCCTACTGTACGCGTTGGCTTCCAGCGTTGAAATCAAGGCTAGGCCTTGAGCGATAATCAAGTGTACTTCCGGTCCACGCTACCTTTATGAATAAAATCTTTCGTCGGTTGTGTCTTCCGTTTGTAGTGTAAATACAGAATGTTAAAATGTTCTGCCTCGTTAGAGCGGCATTTGAATGCTTTCAAATAATATCCCATAAATGTGATCCTAAACGAAAGACGCTGAATGACAACGATACCCGGCTTGTGACGAAATATTAATAATAGTTTGATGCCTGTCAAAGACTGGGTCTAAAGGCTCTTCCCTTGCTTCGCTTTCTTCTGGAATGGCATGGCTTTGTCTGCGGACTGTTGCTTACATAATGGACGTGGCATAATAGGCTCCACCCATTCCTATGTGGTGTTTTGCCGGCCTGGCCTCTTGACTGACCCTACACCAAATCCCCAGGGACAGTCGTCAGAACTGTCAGTAAAACCTCTACGTGACCCAATTACCACCATGACCACCCCCTCCTTCCCCCAATAAATACAGGCAGTTAAAATTAACATGACAATCAAAAATACAGAGATCAAACCAAACAACAACAGCAACAACAAAAACAAAACAACAACAAACAAACAAACAACAACGGCAAACAAACAAACAACAACAGCAACAACAACAACAACAACCACAACAAAACAACAACCACAACAAAACAACAACCACAACAAAACCACCACAACAAAAACGACAAAAATCGTTTCCAGTCCACCTGGCTGAGAGGACTTTAAAATGTAATGACTAATTATAAACCCCAAACTACACGGCTTACAGGCCGTTAAAATGCAATGAGTAATGAATAACTATAAACCCCAATCTACACGGCTGAGTGGCCATTAAAATGTGATGACTAACTATAAAGCCCAAACTACACCACTGACAGGACGTTAAAATGTAATGACTAACTATAAACCCCAGTCTACACAGCTGACAGGCCGCTAAAATCTAATGACTAACTATAAACCCCCAACTACACGACGGGCAGACGTTAAAATGTAATGACTAACTATAAACCCCAGTCCATCCGGCTGACGGGACGTTAAAATGTAATGACTAACTATAAACCCCAGTCCGTTCGGGGCACACTCCACGCAGAGTCTCGTCTGCTCGCCCACCAGGTCCTTCAAAAACGGTAGGCCAGTAGTCGCTGCTAGGAGTGTGCGTGGGAGAAAGGATGGAGGTGTACTTCTGATGAAGGGTTTGAATGCCCATTCGTCGGGGGGAGGAGGGCTGTATAGATACTTCGTGTCAGGGGAAGGGAGGGTGGTGGGTGGTGGGGTGGCGGGGGTGTACCTCTGATGCGGGGTTTTAATGCCCATTCGTGGGGGGGGGGGGGGGGGTGGGAGGCTGTATAGATACCTCGTGCCAGGTATAACGCCCAGTTATAGGTAGGGTGTAGGGGGTGGGGGATGGGGGCGGATCGGGGGCGGGGGGGGGGGGGGGGTCAGAGCACAGCAGCCTAGTACATCTCTACACCAGAGCTGCAATAAATGCAGTGATATTTTGCCCTGATGTTCATATTATGAGCC
This sequence comes from Alviniconcha marisindica, assembly GCA_018857735.1. Taxonomy (NCBI): domain Eukaryota; kingdom Metazoa; phylum Mollusca; class Gastropoda; family Provannidae; genus Alviniconcha; species Alviniconcha marisindica. The sequence goes on from JABMCL010003660.1 coordinate 351,843, forward strand.
TATTTTGGCCCCCATCTTGTAAATATGTCGGCACCGTGTTGTTGTCTTTATTCTCATCCCCACCCAAACACTCCGAGACCGAAAAACTGAAAACCTCCGAGACTGAAGTGAAAAAAACAAAAACAAAACAAAAACGGAGGAGGCTTTTAACGGAAGCCACTGGGTGGCCTCCCCTTGCGGCGGCCCTGGCATCAGCCTCGCAGTCTAAACACCGTCAGTTTTCCATCTTGCTCTTCGCGGAGACTGCTCCCTGGCATCCGTGTCGGCGTGATGCAAACATAAAGCGAGCCTTCGTGTTAAATTGTTTTCTTACTCCACAGCCAGGCTTGGGTTTATTGTGATTGAGATTGAAGAAGTTGTTTCGCCGACACTGCAATCGGCTGAAGAACTTCCAGTCACGGTTTGGCGTAAAGGAAAGGCAACAAGGAAACGACGCTGGTTTGCCTCAGGTGGTGGTGGGGCAGGGGAACGGGGGGACTAGAGTTTTAATAATCCGAAAAATGGCATCCTTCCAATGTTGTGAGCGTAGACCCACCCTTGCGGAGCATAGCACTGATGTACAATTCATTCTGAGTTAAAATCCTTATCGCAATGCCTTTACTGACAATACATGTTGCGGTTGATTCCTCTCTTCTCCTGACTTCTGCTTTAAAGACAGAAAAAGAAAGTGTATTTTTGCTGGCTTGTTATTCTAGCACGTGTGTGTGTGTGTGTGTGTGTGTGTGTGTGTGTGTGTGTGTGTGTGTGTGTGTGTGTGTGTGTGTGTGGTGTGTGTGTGTGTGTGTGTGTGTGTGTGTGTGTGTGTGTGCGCGCGCGCGCGCGCGTACGTGTGTGCGTGGGTAGGTGGGTGTGTGCGTGTGTGTGTGTTTGACTTCATTACTGTTTTCAGTCACATAGCTCACCCTAGCACCCGCACGCCCACCCGCATCCGGACTCATTCTCTCATTGCTGCCTTTTTGCTCACAAAGAGTTCGACATCTGATGGTTTGTTGGCTACCAGCCCTGCAGCGGAGTCATACAAGACACAGAATCTCCTACCCCGCCCCATGCAGAAGTGATTGCCAGATTGATTGTCGGGGCCTAATGTCCCCGAAATGTCTTACCGGGTTAGTGTGTGTGTGTGTGTGTGTGTGTGTGTGTGTGTGTGTGTGTGTGTGTGTGTGTGTGTGTGGTGTGTGTGTGTGTGTGTGTGTGTGTGTGTGTGTGTGTGTGTGTGTGTGTGTGTGTGTGTGTGTGTGTGTGTGTGTGTGTGTGTGTGTGTGTGTGTGTGTGTGTGTGTGTTGTGTGTGTGTGTGTGTGTGTGTGTGTGTGTGTGTGTGTGTGTGTGTGCGTGTATGGGGGTGTGTGTGTGTGTGTGTGTGTGTGTGTGTGTGTGTGTGTGTGTGTGTGTGTGTGTGTGTGTGTGTGTGTGGTGTGGTGTGTGTGTGTGTGTGTGTGTGTGTGTGTGTGTGTGTGTAGGGTACCTTTGTAAAGCTCATCCCAAGCGTGGACCAGAGATACTACAGAAAGCGTAGGGTAATGTCCCGAGTGCTTGCATGGACATCGGTCTCCATCCTGACTTCTCCCACGCCCATCTCTACCAACTCTCCGCCCATCTGCCGTCCGTGCGAACCTTGTCTTGTCTTGCCTGTCTGGGGACGTCTGTTGGACAGTATTCACACGAGTCACTGGATAGTTAACGACTAGACAACCGCGGCCGCGGTCATTTCAGGGCGAAACGCAGTTAAAGTGTCGCCAGGAGAAGGAACGCAAGATCCGACACTACCGTGGCGGTCATATTCGGGCAAAACACAGTTAGCGTGTCGCCAGAAGAGAGAAAATTTTGTACTTCTCAGTTCTTCTTCAAATGTTGCTTTACGTCCACAGAGACCGTACGGACTATTAGGGACGGGGAGCCCAGGACATCCATCTCGACTCTCACACAGCTCCTGAGCTCTGAACTTCTTAAAATGTTGCTTTACGTCCACTGACAGAGAACACACGGACTATTCAGTAGGAACGGGGAGCCAGGACGTCCACCTCAACTTTGATACAGCTCCTGACATGGTGCATGGTTGTATGCTGTATACAGAACGCGCCGACTGAGACAGCAGCAGTTCCACGTGGCACCAGCCATGTAACAACCAAACAGCGCTGTAAGTACACCACTTGGGTGGATATTCAAAACGCGTTATAAAAGCGACCGCCACTCATTCGGAACCACATACGTCAAGAGCGCAGTGAGTCTGCTTGAGTCCGGAGAATAGTGCTGTATAAAAGCGATCAACAACAACAATATTTAGCCGGTTTGGCCTAGCGCTAAAGGGAAAGGGTTAGGCTGGTAAGCAGAGGGATCTCGGTTCGAACCCGCTTCGGCTCTCCTTTTTCTTCCAAAGTTGTAGTGTGTGGACACTGTCTTGTGACTTTGTCCCTCACAATTAATGAAACATTAAAATGGCTCTCATCGCTGCCCATCTTAATGCAAGAGTCATTCTGGTGGTGACAGTGTAGCGACAGATATATAATCTCCCTCTCACCCCACCTCAATACCCTCTTCCCCCCTTCTACCCGTCCCTAATAAGCCTTATGGTTTCTGTGGACGTTAAGCACATGTTCACTTAACAGTATTTAAAATCGACTTTGCCGTTTGTTCTTTTCGGTGTTTGCTTGTCTCTTTTGCCTGCACTGATGCTCTTGTTCTTTCCGATATCATTCTTCTAAGTCACATGCACATAGACTTACCTTAGAATTTAATATTATGAGGGCGGCAACTACCAGCGGGCACAAAGCCAAGGACATCACTCCATCGATCGCCTGAAAGAGAGAGGAGTTGAAAGAGTGTGACGATCGTCGCTGGACGATCTTCCTTGAAAGGACGAGAGAGGGCCATCGTCAATCAGACGAACATTGGAACCGTTTCAAAGTCAACGTTGGGGGAAACATCTGAGAGACGGGGTGGAGCGCATATGGGCTTTTTCGAGCGCACATATACCATCTTGAACTGAACTGAAGGGCGGCAAGTGGATGTGTACATACAGCATGCTTAAAAACAAGTTTTACTCCTCCCATGATTCGCCCTGATGATATAACTGTATTGGTTGACTGGGCGTAAAACAAAAAAGAACTTACTCCTGCCATGACTCCCAATCGCAAGTCCACACATAAAGCTGAGCTAATTCATTCAACCATGGGACCCGATACCTGAAATAAATAAACACAAAAATAAAAATATGAAGGGTTTTTTTTTTTTTTTTAAGGGGCCAAAAAAGCCATTAAGGGCGGAATGTCGGAGGTGTGTGGCAGACGGGCTGTCAGAGGGCACAGTGATGGATATCTTGTCATGCAAATGGGTGAAATGAAGACTGTGCCAGCCGTAACCGACACGGGCCGAGTTACCGCCTTTAGTCTGCCGCACAATCACGAGCGGTGCCGTGCCATTGTGCCCGCGCCTCCCGACGAGCGTGACAAATGACTGACAACCATTCTACTGCGTCTACTCAATCCAGCCGCCATTCTCAATGGCGATCCCTTTGCCCACCTACCTAATTATTTCTCCCCACTAGTTTTGGCATTCGTGGCGTCACTGACAGGTGCTAAGTCCTGGTGTCGAATTGGGCTTAGACGATGCGCCGTGGCAGATTCGATGAATCTGCGACAAAAAGTGAAAAGTGCAATGGGAAGCCGAGACTGACGTGCGACAGTGTTAGCTGATGTCCGTCTTAAAACACAAAACTAACTATGCCCCCTACCAAAACAACAACAACAATGCCCCCCCCCCCCCCCCCCCCCCCCCCCCTGAAAACAAAAACAACAACAACAAAACCTCGAAACACACAAAAAACAAAACAAAAACACCCCTCCCCTTCCCCCTCTGAAAAGAACAACACCCATAAACCGTTTTGTTTTTTTGTTTTGCAATCCACAAATCAGGTTTTAAAAAAAAGGAGAAAAAAAGGACCCACCTACCGTGTAATAGAAGGAATGTTTCCATAAAATGATTTTTTGTAGGCCTGTTGAGGAGCCCGGCTTTAGCCAATGAAAACATTAGAAACATTTTTATTATAAGAAATATTTCCCCCAGGTTCAACCAAAGAAAGAAAGAAAGAAAGAAAAATGTCTCATAAAATGGAGGAATATTTTCATAAAATGGCTATTCGTAGGCCTACTGAGAGTTCCCAGCTTCTGCTAATCAGAACGTAAAAAAAAAAAGAATAAAAAGAAAAGAAGGCCGCGCGAAAAGCCCGAAGCGTCACACACACACACACACACACACACACACACACACACACAACACACACACACACACACACACACACACACACCCCTCCCCCACCCCCCAAAACAACAACAAAACAACAGCCTACAAAACAACAACAACAACAACACCCCCAAAACAACAACAACAACAGCAACCACAACAACAAACCAACCACATGAGCGTGACAGTCGGCAGTGAAGGTGTCACCTCTGATGACTTGCAAAACAGCGGGGACCGAATAATCATTATCAAAGCCGGAATGCATCAAATATTCTTGATTTGTTCGAAGCGGACAGCACTCCGTCACGGACTGACAGCACTGAAATTATACCTTTTTTCTCCTCCATTTCAAACATTCCCTTTATTTCGATGCGCAAGTGAATAAAGTGACAGGAAAACTAAGACTGTAATCTGCAAGTCAGCTCCGCACAATAGTCTATTTGTTATCATCGGGAAAAGTTATTCCAGGGACCGACAACAAAAAGTTTTGAAAACGGGAGGCAACCTCTAAAGCGGCGAGATTACCTCTCCTGGTGGAGACCGTTGTCTGGCCCAAGGGAGGTAATTGTAGGTTTGGAGTGCACGAGTGTGATGGTGTACTGAACGTTCCGACAGACGATACAGCGTGGGATAGATGGGCCGGGAGACAAGGGAGATTACCATCGATAAACTCCGCTACCGCGTGCTGCTTTTCATTCCCAGCTGTCGGGAAGAGCTGTAACTCTAGCCAAGAGAAGAGCACTCCGTCTGGTGCGCGCGCAGATTGCAGATAGGTCATAATGATAGGCAGTCGTCGCCACCATGGCGAGGTAGAAAATGACCTCGCGTAGATTTCGTCTGATCGCCACTTTTAATAATCGCCTTTGATTGATCGTGGCGGGGGTGCTTGACTCTCTCCCCCTACCTCCCCTCCGCCCTCTACACCCCCACCCCCGTCTCTCCCCCCCCCCCCAACCCCTCCCACGCCCTACCCCCCCCCCCTCCACGAACTCCCCCCCCCCCCCCCCCCCAAACGCCCCCCGGCCAGGTTTACGTTATTTTTTCCTCGTCCGTCACCGATTCAAGCTCTCCACACTGAAGAACGACCGATACTTGGCTCGGATTCAGTCACTGTACGACTCCGACTAGGCATATATATGTGTGTGTGTGTGTGTGTGTGTGTGTGTGTGGTGTGTGTGTGTGTGTGTGTGTGTGTGTGTGCGTGCGTGAGTGCGTGCGTGAGTGCGTGTGTGCGCGTCAGTGTGTGTGTGCGTCAGTTCATGCGCGTGCGTGCGTACGTGCATGTTTGTATGTGTAGCCGCGCGCGTGTGGAACAGTGTGTGTGTGTTTAAGTGTGACTATAGTAGGAGTGAGAGCTGAAGCTCAGTTATGAGTCGCGTATCGGTATGGGTATGTGTACTTGTAAATTGTTCTTTTTAAAATTATTTCGCATATTTATTTTAGCTTGTCGGTGCATGTGTGTGGAAGCTAAAACTGATTTATTTGACCTCCCCTTGTCGAAAGGGCTATTTTAAGCCAAAGACAATAAACCATCAAAGCGTCAAAAAAGCGTCCGACTAGGCATATTGGACCTAACGCCCATGGCGTAGATGGCGGTAAGATCGGTAGCCTAAAGCCTCCGTTGGGCCCACGTGTCTCCGTCGCTCTGTCCGTTCTGGATGGCTATCATCTGGACCTCCATCACACTCCAGGCATCGACAACCAGTCAATACCCCCCACCGCCACCCTCAAGTTTCCCTCCCTCCCCTCCCTATCGGCGGCGCATGGGAAAATTAGCGGGACCGCATTCTGACGGCGGGTAGCCGTTGTACTGCTTCAGTAGGAGCGTGTTGCTGCTTCACGCCTTAGAGGAGGTCTGCACTGGACCTTAATATTCAGTGGCGAACTTGGTGGCCTACAGGAGGGTGAAAATGACTCTCCCCACACAGAGCTCAGGAGCTGTGTTCAAGTCGAGGTGGCCGTCCTGGGCCCCCCGTGCCTAATAGTCGTTATGGTCTCTGTGGACGTAAAGCAACATTGAACTTGAACTAAGACGAAACAGATCTCAAGAGCTGTGTGAAGGTCGAGGTGGCCGTCGTGGGCTCCCTGTCTCTAATAGTCCTCGTGGTCTCTGTGGACGTAAAGCAACATTGAACTTGAACTAAGACGAAACAGATCTCCCAGCAGGAGCTGTATGAAAGTCGAGGTGGCCGTCCTGGGCTCCCTGTCTCTAATAGTCGTTTTGGACTCTGTGGTTGCCGTAAAGCATACTCTCCCCACATTGTAAGCCGGTTTGGCCTAGCGGTAAGGCGCTTGGCTGGTAAGCAGAAGGAACTCGGCGGTTCGATTCCGCTACGGCTCTACTTTCTCTTCAAAAATGTAATTTGTGGACACTGTCTTGTGTGAGAGTCGAGGTGGATGTCCTGGACTGTCCGTCCTAACGAGCCTTCTGGTTTCCGTGGACGTAAAGATTTATTGCACCGTGCTTCGGCATTGGTCACAACTTGTCCCTAATATGTCAACTGACATCTGAGGACATAAAGCATCACTTCATCATCATCATCACTGTCTTGAAATTTTATCAGTCACAATTAATGAAACAAATGGTTGTCATCCTGCCTATCTTAACCCCTTCACTGCCCCAGCATGCAAAATTTCCAAGCTGAAAGACGCACACACGCACCTGAAAAGAGTATATTTTCGGGTCGCACAGCACATCTACTTTTAATGCTATGCGCTTTGATGAAACTCCTTTCACATACCGGTGCGAAAAAGAAGACAAAAAAGCTTAAGTGTTTTAAATTTGGCACTTTTGTTGGTCGAATCAAGTGACATCATGGCAGTGAAGGGGTTAATGTAGGAGTCATTCTGGTGGTAACATTGAGTGTAGCGTTAGGTATAGTCTCCCTCTTCCCCCTCGCCCTCATAATTATACCCGTACTGGTTGACTGGGCGTAAAACGCCAGGTTAATTACTTACCCTCTACCCCCTCTTCCCCCATCTCCAGGGATCTCGGTCCCCCAGAGTTCAGGAGCTGTGTGAAAGTCGAGGTGGCCGTCGTGGGCTCCCGTCCCTAATAAGCCTCCGGTTTCTGTGGACGTAAAGCAACACTCAGCCATATCGGTCCCCGCCAGTACCTAGTCTTCGGAGACAACTCGGTGTAAAACCGGTTTAACCAACCGACCAAGCTGGCGCTGCGGCGGCGGCTTTCCGGCCACTTGTGTATGAAGACAAGCCGCGACCCGCACAGCTACTTCAGCAGCTGCACGCCATCGCCGGAGGAGTCAGGGTGTCGGGCGGAAGCTGGCGGAGATCTGGCTGGAGAGAGCGGTGGGCGGTGGCGAGGGCTTCGTGCAATTGACTTCCATTCACCTCGAGTGTCCAGGGAGGCGCCCCTTCCGGCACCGTCGCAGACTGCGGCCAGACAGGGGGGCCCCGTCTTGTCTCTCGTCTCCCGTCCCATCGCTCATCTACCCCTCCCCACCTCCCCGTCTCCTCCCTACACACACATCCTCCCCCCCCCCCCCCCCAACACCCCCCAGCCCCGCCGTCCGGCCGGTGGATGGAGCCAAGAGAATTAGCCCAACTTTCATTCCAGCTACGCCGTTGTAGCCGAAAGTGTCTGTCAGTGGCCCAACGACGACGTTTAAATTGACAGACTGCAGTCGCCAAAGGGACGGTGGAGGGGGGGGGGGGGGGGGGTACGTGGGTGGGGGGGGGGGGGGGGGGGTGAGGGGTGGCAGTCGTAGTTTTTTTTTAAGTTTTTATCGCAGCCTCAGTTTAATCGCAACATCATCATTGGATGGAATTGTCTGGAATCCTTTATGATTCACTTCCGTCTCCCCTCCGACTCCCCATTATCACTGGGGGCTGGGGGTCGGGGGAGGGGTTTACACACACACACACACCCACACGCACACGCACATACACACACACACGCAC
>JABMCL010003660.1:365000-377500 GCA_018857735.1 Alviniconcha marisindica
TATATCGGACTGATTGCTTGCCTGGACCTAAAGTAGCAGAACTGGTGCGCTCGAACAGATCTCCACTTAACCCTTTCATTGCCAAAGATACATCTGAGTGTTGTTCAGCCCAGCTGCATTGTTTCACACATGGGTAAAATAAGTTGTCTGCAAATGTATCCTTTCTTTCCAACTCAAAATAACTGTAAACTAGAATCATAATAACATATGGAATTTGATGTGTTATAATCAGCCGCGGAAAAAGGTGTCTGATTGAAGATAGTAGAGGGTTTAACAACAAACAAACAAAACCAAAAAAACAAAGAACAACAACAACAAAAGAACAATAAACAAAAAAAAGACAAAAAAACAATAAACAAAAAACCAAAATACACACACAACCACACACAAAGACTACTACATACATACATACATACAAGTACACACACACACCACACCCCACCCCCACACACCCCCACACACACACCACACACACACACACCACACACAAACACCCACACGCACGCACGCACGCACGCCCCGCCCCCACGCCCGCACGCACGCACGCAAAAATTCACCCCCCACACCCACCCACCACACCTAGACACACATAAAACACACAAAACTGGAACCCCACACACACACACACACAAAACACACACAAAACCCCACCACACCACACACACACCACACACACACACACAACACACACACACGTTTCCCCTAAAACTCACACACACCCACGCACACCACCACACATCACACACACACACACACACACACACCCCACACACACCCCCAAACACACACCACACACACACACCACACACACACCCACACACACACCAACACACAAACACGCACCCCACACACACACAAAACCCCCCCTCTCCCCCCCCACACAAAACACACACACCAACACACCCCCACACACACACACACACCCCACACAAACCCCACAAAACACAAAACACACACCCCAAAACCACATACACACACACACACCCCTACCACCCTTTTTTCTCTCTCCCACAACACCCCTACACACGTAAACACACACACACACACACACACACACACACACACACACACCCCACACACAAACCCCCACACACACACACACACACACACACACACACACACACATAAAAACACAGACCCCCCCCTTTTTCCCCCTTTTCCCCTTAACCACACACACACACAAAACACACACACAAAACAACCCCACACACACACACACACCCCACCCCACACACACACCCCCACACACACACCAACAAAAACACACACAGAATTTTTTTTTTTTTGTTTTTTTTTAACACCACACCCCACACAAATCAAATACTCCCCTCCTCCTCTCTCTCTCTCTCTCACACAACACACACACACCTCACACCCCCCACCCACACCACACACCCACACAACACACACACCACAATCAAACACATCACATTTCACCCCCCCACCTTTTTTTTCTCACACACACACACACACACACCCCACAAAACACACAAAAACGCCCCACCCACACACACACACCCACCCCACACACACACACACACACACACACACACACACACCCAACAAGACACAGAAAGGAGCTCAACGTCCACTGAGCCTATGTCCCACGCACGCCGTACCCCCACCCCTACCCCCCACCCCTCCCACCACGCCCTCTTTGTCTCCCGGCTGCCCAGTATGCTTGGAGACCGTTCATTGTCCAGCCGTCAGAGGCGTAGACGATTAAGGCGATTAGGCACTGACCAATCCGTCTCCACCTCTCAGCCGCTACACAAAAGGTGCCGTGCCGATAATCTGGGTCCGTCTGCCCGCATCGCCCCCATCGCAGACAGCACGGCGACTCTGTCAGGCGCCTGTCAGGCAGGGGAGCGCCGCGGGGTTCTGCAAAGCTGTCCTCGCAGGAGTGGTGGAGTCTGGAACCAGGCCTTTCCTGCTACCAGACGTCAGCGTCGGTAACCAGGCCTTTCCTGCTACCAGACGTCAGCGTCGGTAACCAGGCCTTTCCTGGTACAGGCCTTTCCTGCTACAGACCTTTCCTGCTACAGACGTCAGTGTCGGTAACCAGGCCTTTCCTGCTACAGACCTTTCCTGCTACAGACATCAGTGTCGGTAACCAAGCCTTTCCTGCTACAGGCCTTTTCTGCTGCAGACCTTTTCTGCTACCAGACGTCAGTGTCGGTAACCAGGCCTTTCCTGCTACGGACCTTTCCTGCTACCTGACGTCAGTGTCGGTAACCAGGCCTTTCCTGCTACCAGACCTTTCCTGCTATCAAACGTCAGTGTCAGTAACCAGGCCTTTCCTGCTACCAGACGTCAGTGTCGGTAACCAGGCCTTTCCTGCTACCAGACGTCAGTGTCCCGTAACCAGGCCTTTCCTGCCCAGTATCGAGACCGTTTTCTGCTACCAGACGTCAGATGTCGGTAACCAGGCCTTTCCTGACCAATCGTTCAGTGTCGGTAACCAGGCCTTTCCTGCTAATCTGGGTACCGTTTCCTGCTACCGACGTCAGTGTCGGTAACCAGGCCTTTCCTGCTACAGGCAGGGGAGCCTTTCCTGCTACTCAAACTGTCAGTGTCGAGTAACCAGGCCTTTCCTGCTACCAGACGTCAGGTCGGTAACCAGGTCCTTTCCTGCTACCAGACGTCAGTGTCGGTAACCAGGCCTTTCCTGCGTACCAGACGTTTCGTCGGTAACAGGCCTTTCCTGGTACCAGGCCTTTCCTGCTACCAGACGTCAGTGTCTGGTAACCAGGCCTTTCCTGGTACAGACCTTTCTCTGCTACAGACGTCAGTGTCGGTAACCAGGCCTTTCCTGCTACCAGACGTCAGTGTCGGTAACCAGTGCCTTTCCTGCTACCAGACGTCAAAGTCGGTAACCAGGCCTTTCCTGGTACAGACCTTTTCTGCTATCAGATGTCAATGTCGGTAACCAGGCCTTTCCTGCTACCAGACGTCAGTGTTGGTAACCAGGCCTTTCCTGCTACCAGACCTATCCTGCTACCAAACGTCAGTGTCGGTAACCAGGCCTTTCCTGCTACCAGACGTCAGTGTCGGTAACCAGGCCTTTCCTGCTACAGACCTTTCCTGCTACCAGACGTCAGTGTCGCAGGCGTCAGTGTCGGTAACCAGGCCTTTCCTGCTACCAGACGTCAGTGTCGGTAACCAGGCCTTCCCTGCTACCAGATGTCAGTGTCGGTAACCAGACCTTTCCTGGTACGAGACATCAGTGTCGGTAGTGACTCATACTTCAGTGGCTGATTGGCTCTCTTGCATATCGATGTCCGGCTTGTGAGATACGGAAGACTATTTGTAAACACCGGTTATGTGTTGTCAGTACAGGCTATGCAGCCGCAGTGAACAGGTTCATCTTTGATTTTGATCGCCGGTTTGTGTGTGTGTGTGTGTGTGTGTGTGTGTGTGTGTGTGTGTGTGTGTGTGTGTGTGTGTGGTGTGTGTGGTGTGTGTGTGTGTCGTGCGTGGTGTGTGTGTGTGGTGGTGCGTGCGTGCGTGCGTGCGTGCGTGCGTGCGTGGTGTGTGTGGTGTGTTTGTGTGTGCGCCGCGCGCGTGTGTGTGTGTGTGTGTAGTGTTGCTAAGTGTTTTGTATGTGTATCTGCACATGGAAAACACAACCGAAGGAGCACAACTGAGTGAATGTGCATCTTTACAAAATGTTCCGAGAGAGCAAATGTCCATGCGGTAAACAGCAAAAAGAGCGATTGGATCAGTATGTACTGAACATGGCCAGGTTTTAGAGTGTGTCCTGATGGTTTCAACATTTTTGTAAAACAAGGCTTACACAGTAAGTATTCATTATGCATGGAGAAATCTCAGCTAAAAGAACCAGCAGACCAGTATGTTAATAACAGGCATGACCGTTGAACAACGACGAGGCCTTGTAGCCATCCCACAGATCGCGAACTCGGTGAAAAACCGCAGATACTGCAGCCATGCTACGGACCATTCTTATTAATATTCATGAGCGACGTCACGTGAGGTCAAAAAAATCGAAAGCGAGATTAGGCACAGTACTGGACCGGCATTCTTCACGTAGCTAAGTCACGGCGGGGGTCACCAGATCGGCTAAAATGTGCAAAATTGGCAATCCGACCGCTCTTTCGACCTCGTGACCCGGCGTGACCTAGCTCGTTAAGAATGACGGCCCAGGTCGATACAGTTCCCAATCTCGCTTTCTCTGATTTCGTGACCCGCAGTGACCTATTTAAGAATGGTCCGAGGGTGGTTGCTCACTAGGCTTTTAGCCGGGCTACAGCCAAGTTAGTCGCGCTGTTACAGTGGACCTAAAGCGAAGAGGCACCAAGAATGTGTAATCATCATCATCATCCTTATCAGCATCATCACAATAAAAGTGTTTCTACAGCGCCAAATGTCGCCCTGAGAGACGATTCTAAACGCACAGACGCACAGACGCACACACACACACACACACACACACACACACACACACACACACACACACACACACACACACACACACACACACACACACACACACACGCACACACACACGTTGGGGACATTTCTAAAAGACGGGATGCAGCGCATATGGGCTTTTCCGAGCGCATTGATACCATCTTGAACTGAACTGAACACGCACACAGGCACCCGCACATACGAGTATATATATAAATATATATACACTAAACACAGTTTGCAACCAATTTAAGCAGACAATGAACAGGGAGTTGCGGCGGAGGAAGATAGAACCGCGTAGTGGTAAACATGGCAGGTCTATTGCTTTGGAAAAAATAAATGTCTTGAGTTAAGGTTTGAAGGAGTCTAGAGAGAGTTTCTTTCGCGGAGGAAAGGGAAGGTCGTTCCATGTAGAGGGGCCGAAGACGGAAAAGGCGCGGGAACCTACAGCAGAAAATCTAGTACATCTGCAAATCTCCCCAATCTCCCCACATCATTCCTTTCCGCCACGATCTCCACTGGCTACCAATCAGCAGCTGGATTCAATACAAAATCGCTCTCATCTGTTTCCGCATTGTCTCTGGTACAGCTCCTCCATACCTCTCTAAGTTGCTTCATCTCATGTCATGTTTTGATCAATACATGTTTCTTCCCCGTCGATAGTTCGTGTTCTACATTTTCATTGTTCTCATTGTCCCGTTTTCTGATCCGTTTGCCGTTGCAAAGACGATTTGGGTATCCATGCCCCAAGACTGCACGTTTTGTGTGTGTGTGTGTGTGTGTGTGTGTGTGTGTGTGTGTGTGTGTGTGTGTGTGTGTGTGTGTGTGTGTGTGTGTGTGTGTGTTTTCTCCTATTAAAAAGGATTCTTCTTCCTCTGAATGCTCGCAGTCCGAGTTTGTTTCAGAGTTTCTTGATCGTCTGACCTGCTCTGCGTGGACTCCATATATTTGCCCCTCTATATGGAATGACCTCCCCCTTCCTCTCCGACAGAAACCCTCTCTGGACTATTTCAGATCAAAGCTCAAGATATTTTTTTTCAAAAACAACAGACCTGCTATGTTTTCTGTTCCGCGCTATCTTTCTCCGCCTCAAGTCTCTGTTTTCTGTAAGTTAAGTCGTGTACAGTCAATATACTGGAGTGTGCGGCTGCCTCTGTGTGTGTGTGTGTGTGTGTGTGTGTGTGTGTGTGTGTGTGTGTGTGTGTGTGTGTGTGTGTGTGTGTGTGTGTGTGTGTGTGGTGTGTGTGTTGTGTGTGTGTGTGTTGTGTTTGAGCGCGCGCGGTGTGTTTGTGTGTATGTGTGTGTGTGTGTGTGTGTGTGTGTGTGTGTGTGTGTGTGTGTGTGTGTGTGTGTGTGTGTATATATGCGTGTACGTGTGCGCTGAGAATAGTCTCTACGGACAAGATTTTGCGCTTTATAAACACTTAAATCATCATTACTACAGCTACGTGGATCAAACAGTTATGACAAAACTTCACTTTGCAAACCGCTATGTCGAATCACCACGACGACTCCCCACAACGCTACGCCAGAACTGGCCGGACCACAAGAAGGGACGAAATATCGCCTCAGTGCTAAGCCACATTTTAATAGACCGACAAATCTGCGGCGTGTAAAGGAACTGGTGTCGCTGACCGTCCCTTGATCTTCCCGAGAGTGCCTGACAATGGTAGCCATTTGTCCCGAAGCCCAACGCGCGACATAGGAGAAAGACAGCCTGACAGGACGAAGCTTAGCAGATGCGTGCCATCCTCGTCCGCTCCGGTCCCGGGGGCCGATCAGGCGATTAGAAAACAATGGCGACCCGACGAGAAGCGTTCCTAAAGTGAGGGCCGCGAGGAGGCACGATTGGACCAGTCACGTGGCTGACATTGGTTGGTCCACCGTGCGTGCATTGTTGTTGTCCTCTAGTTGTCTGCAGAGTCAGGGTGGATTGTCCTGTCATGTAGTTCAGACATTTGTAATGAAAAGGAGGAATCGGGTTTTGATCTCCTGGGGATGGTAGAGACGGTCGTGTCGGAGTTCGGGGTGTCAAGGCTTTCAGCGAGTTGACGAGAATGTCAGAAATTGAAGTGGGACGAAATCTCTATGGGCAAAACTTAAAAAAACAGCACTCCCGACTAAAAGAATTAATGTGACTTTGCAGCTTCATAACTGTATTAATTAGGAATTAGTGAAGGAGGACGACTTCACATAATCATAGTGTGATTGACTGATTGTTCCCAGTGGTTAATGTTTCTGATTGTTCTGAATGAGTAATGTTTCTGATTGTTCTGAGTAATGTTTCTGATTGTTCTGAGTGAGTAATGTTTCTGATTGTTCTGAGTGAGTAATGTTTCTGATTGTTCTGAATAATGTTTCTGATTGTTCTGAGTGAGTAATGTTTCTGATTGTTCTGAGTGAGTAATGTTTCTGATTGTTCTGAGTGAGTAATGTTTCTGATTGTTCTGAGTGAGTAATGTTTCTGATTGTTCTGAGTGAGTAATGTTTCTGATTGTTCTGAGTAATGTTTCTGATTGTTCTGAGTGAGTAATGTTTCTGATTGTTCTGAGTGAGTAATGTTTCTGATCGTTCTGAGTGAGTAACGTTTCTGATTGTTCTGAGTGAGTAATGTTTCTGATTGTTCTGAGTGAGTAATGTTTCTGATTGTTCTGAGTGAGTAATGTTTCTGATCGTTCTGAGTGAGTAATGTTTCTGATTGTTCTGAGTAATGTTTCTGATTGTTCTGAGTGAGTAATGTTTCTGATTGTTCTGAGTAATGTTTCTGATCGTTCTGAGTGAGTAATGTTTCTGATTGTTCTGAGTGAGTAATGTTTCTAATTGTTTTGATTGAGTAATGTTTCTGATTGTTCTGAGTGAGTAACGTTTCTGATTGTCCTGAATGAGTAATGTTTCTGATTGTTCTGAGTGAGTAATGTTTCTGATTGTTCTGAGTAATGTTTCTGATCGTTCTGAGTGAGTAATGTTTCTGATTGTTCTGAGTGAGTAATGTTTCTGATTGTTTTGATTGAGTAATGTTTCTGATTGTTCTGAGTGAGTAACGTTTCTGATTGTTCTGAGTGAGTAATGTTTCTGATTGTTCTGAGTAATGTTTCTGATTGTTCTGAGCGAGTAATGTTTCTGATTGTTCTGAGTAATGTTTCAGATTGTTCTGAGTAATGTTTCTAATGTTTCTGATTGTTCTGAGTAATGTTTCTGATTGTTCTGAGTGAGTAATGTTTCTGATTGTTCTGAGTAATGTTTCTGATTGTTCTGAGTAATGTTTCTGATTGTTCTGAGTAATGTTTCTAATGTTTCTGATTGTTCTGAGTAATGTTTCTAATGTTTCTGATTGTTCTGAGTAATGTTTCTGATTGTTCTGAGTGAGTAATGTTTCTGATTGTTCTGAGTGAGTAATGTTTCTGATTGTTCTGAGTGAGTAATGTTTCTGATTGTTCTGAATGAGTAATGTTTCTGATCGTACTGAGTGAGTAATGTTTCTGATGTTCTGATGAGTAATGTTTCTGATTGTTCTGAGTGAGTAATGTTTCTGATTGTTCTGAGTGAGTAATGTTTCTGATTGTTCTGAGTGAGTAATGTTTCTGATTGTTCTGAGTGAGTAACGTTTCTGATATTTAATGCTACTGAAACGGTCGTATCAGGGCGAAGCACAATCAGTTCAGTTCAGTTCAAGATGGAAAAGTCTATACTGATGCGTTCTACTACCCCGTCTCAGTCTGAGAAGTTTCCCGCACGTTGCCTTTGAAACAGTTCCAATGTTGGTCCGATTGACGATGGCCCTCTCTCGTCCTTTCAAGGAAAGATAGCCGAGCACTTCCTCCTTCTGTGCACAATCATACAATCACAAGCGTAAGTCTGCTTCAACGTACACATCATGCAGTCACATATCATTATATGCTGCAAAGGGATTGGTAAACACGAAGCTGACAGAGGGAAGACAGAAATAAGACAGCCAGAACTCGTGGCAGCGAGTGAAGCGTGTAAGTCTACATTCTAACCTACCCCACGTTTAACGTGGATACCATTTCATAGCTCTGGGTTCTCTACAAAGAGGATCTGAATTTTCTGCGTCCGTGGAACCTTACGACAAAGGCACGACGGTTGAATGAACGAGAGAATGAGTGAAATGGTTACGGTGGGGTTTAAGACTGATAAGGGTGTGGCACGGTGGTCGACTGTTCTAATGTTCCAGCTTGATTGTCTGATCTTGCTACTCGATAATGTACATTTATTTACTGCTTGTTTTTCAGTCGTCGTTTCCTAGTATGTTATTTTATTTGTATCTTACGGTGTGCAAGCTCACACAGTAGTTTGAGCAGAGAGAGAGAGAGAGAGAGAGAGAGAGAGAGAGAGAGAGAGAGAGAGAGAGAGAGAGAGAGAGAGAGAGAGAGAGAGAGAGAGAGAGAGAGTGGAAGGAATGAAGTATGCTTTCTTACGCCCAGTCAACCACGACGATTATATCAGAGCGAAGCACATTTCATCAAAACACAGTAAATGTTAAAAACATATACATGCTAAAACTAGTATATCGACAATAAAAATTATTTAAAAAAACATACATCAAAAAGGTAAGTAAGTAAGTAAGTAAGTAAGTAAGTAAGTTGGTGTTTTACGCCCAGTCAGGTATAAAAAAAAGGTATAAAAGGCAGGCAGAACAAAAACAGATCCTCATAGTTCAGGAGCTGTGTGAGAGTCGAGGTGGCCGTCCTGAGTTGTCCGTCCTAACGACTGAGCCTTCTGGCTTCCGTGGACGTAAAGTATTGCACCGTGCTTCGGCATTGGTCACAACTTGTCCCTAATATGTCAACTGACATCTCAGGACATTAAGCATCACTTCATCATCATCAAACAGATCCAAAAGGTGCTTTATTTAAAAAAATCTTTCCAGAGAACTCAGAATGTTTAATTGTGTAGAAGTCCACTTGACCCATTACAGAGAGAGAGAGAGAGAGAGAGAGAGAGAGAGAGAGAGAGAGAGAGAGAGAGAGAGAGAGAGAGAGAGAACTCGAACTCGAAAACTTTATTTTACAAGGATTGTGGTTTAGGTTCAGTCAAAAACCTGTCTAACAGCTAGTCCTTGCTAAACTACTGATGAGTAGATATCAAATTACAGACATTATTTATATACATAATTATAAGCATGAATGAGTGAGTGAAACGTTATACATGAGAATTTCCACACAAAACATAACGTGTTCACAGCGCCAGATGAACACATGCTGTTATATTATGAGCATACAATCAGCAAATAAAGCAACAGCACATCTGATTAGTTCATATGACTAGTATCGAAAAAGAAAACCGAAGCAGTCAATGCTTATCTATAAAGAACAGTAAGGGAGAGGGAGAAGAAAAAAAGAAAAAGAAAAAGAGAGAGAGAGAGAGAGAGAGAGAGAGAGAGAGAGAGAGAGAGAGAGAGAGAGAGGGGGGGGGGGGGGTGGGGGGGTGGGGACTGGTGGGTGTTCATGTTCTTCCTTTCCGTTGGGGTTTGGTCTTACCCGCTGCATGTGAACAAACCAGCATACGGTGCTCGCAGCAGGCTTCATAAAAGGAGGGATGGAGTACGTGCGACCTCAGTTACGGACACGATGATCGAAATCCTGTGCAGACAAATAAAATCTGATGCTATCAGTCTATCGTGGAAGCAGTCGCATAAAAGATCTCTAGCAAAATGTTTACCTTTTTATGCCTTTTATCGAAACTCGCTCCAATTTCAGTGCAGTTATTTGCCGAGGACAAAAAAAAAAAAAAAACCTCTCTGTAGAACCATGGCCGCAAGTCTCACGTGAATACAAGCACTTCGCTCCGTGTTTTGTCAGCCTCGTTTTCACATCTCCTCCATCGGAAAAAGGTGGCGCCACGGAAGCGATAGAAATCTCTGGATACTAAGCTCGTGCCGTTGCCGTGCCAACCGTCTCCCGTGTCAGATTGTGTGATTATTGTGAGGAAATGACAATCTCAAACCAGTCTGCAAAGTTTTGATATTCAGCGGTGCTGACTTGCTGGCGAATGGCCGGAACTAGGACGGAGGCAGGAGCAAGCGGAAACCTGAAGCAAGTGGCGATTTCCTGGTTTGGCGGCCGGACAGATAAGGGGTTAAGCGAGGTCCAGCACTGGAACCGGCGGGCAGAAGACTCCATCGATACATTGTTCCCTGCCAGGCATCGTCAGTTCCGGCATTAACCCATTATTTTGTCCATCTGCCGTCCCGTATCGAGGACGCACTGTTTTTGTCAGTCTGTTACGGTTGTGGTAATTTTGACATTCTGCTGGCTTGAATCTATCAAGAAAGGGTTCTTTATAGTGAGTACTAAGAGTATTTTTCTCTGTCCCCGGAAGACCTTTTCTTTTAACAAACAACCCCCCCACACACACAAAATACACACACACACACACACACACACACACCACACACACACACCACACAATACACACACACAACACACACACACACACACACACACACACACACACACACACACACACACACACACACACACACATACACACCAACACCAACAACAACAAAAAATAAACAAACAATCAAACAAACAAACAGAAACAAAAACAAGCGAAAACAAACAAACAACAACAAACAAACAAAACAACAACAGCAAAACTAGAACGGTAGGCTACCCACGCCTTCTTTCTTCGCCAATACTGAGCCTGCTTGTAGCCCCCAATATTGAGTTGCTAGCCACATGACCTGCGATTCTGACGTTTGTGGGGCTGACCCAGATATGCAAAGAAACCTTGAAACCTTGTAAGAACTTGCCCTATGTAGACAACACGTACTCATTGACTCAGCATCAGCTGCAAGCAACGTTCATGATCCCACAACACACAGATATATCGCACAACACTGAGTGACAGACTAAATCATCAGAATGATGAGCGTGGCTGTTTCTAGACGAAGAATTAACGAACCAGTCGGTTCTACAGCAAACAACACTCACGATCACCTTTTCTCCGTCCCTTACTCGTAACACTTCGAACTGTCTCCAGCCTGCCTCAAGTAAACGTGTGTGTGTGTGTGTGTGTGTGTGTGTGTGTGTGTGTGTGTGTGTGTGTGTATGCTTGAGTGTGTGTGTGTGGGGGGGGGGGGGGGGGGTACAGTCCGGTAGTCGCTGACTGGAGTATGCATAAGCAACAGACCAATCTCAGTGCTGGATGGCTCAGGCGCCGAGTACGCAGACCACAGAACCTCACTGACCTAGGCTGAAAGCCGAGGACTGCCGTGTAATGGATGTTCGCCTCCTTGGCCTGAACCTGGACAACGGGTCGATTAACAAAAAGAAAAACAAGACAAGACCCGACTATATCCGACGGATTTAATCTCCACTCTGTACGCCCCCCGCTTGCACATGGCCAGGGTATCACAGGGCTCCCTTTCCACGGTCCCCACCACGGATCAGGTTCCTCTTTGCCCCAGGGTGGCTGGGCAGAAATTGATTTCCCTTCACCCATCCTGACATGCCCCGCCCCCTCCCCAACACCCCCTCCCCCACCCCCTCCCCATCCCTACCCCCTCTTGTTCTCGGGAAAGCTCGGCTCTTCTCACACCTTGTGCGGAAGCGGCCCTGGCGCCACTGCCGCGCGCATAGCAGTCTTCTTATTTCCTGCGACTTACGCTTGGCGCAGCGTCTAAGCGAATTTGTGCCACGAGCTAACATTACCTGAGAACAGAGCTCAGGAGCTGTATGAAAGTCGAGGTGGCCGTCCTGAGCTCCCCCGTTCCTAATAGTTCGTAGGGTCTCTGTGGACGTAAAGCAGCACTGAACTTAATGAACTATAGCTGAGGTAAAAATAGATTTTGTTTTCTTTCCGGGTACAGGTTATCGACAAGAGGGCATCTAAAGTGGCCTGTTCTTCATGAGTAACGTTTTAGGATATATGAAATAAATAAATCCAGTCTCCTCTAGAGATTTATTTTATTTTTAAGGGCATTGGTGAAGATGAGACGAGAAAGGGGAAAGGATGTCCCAATTTTCGCCTGGCCTAGGTTGCACATACACTACGTCATATCTAAGGGTCACGTGTTTCGTACGTCCGGTTTCAAGATAGCAATA
>JABMCL010003660.1:382500-387500 GCA_018857735.1 Alviniconcha marisindica
TAAAACAAAAACATTCTAAGTAGTAGGCATCAACGGAACGAAACGAATACACAGAATCTTTATTGTCAATGTCTATGTGTGTAGGCATAGAAATGTGCCTAGCGACTGCATAAAATTACAACATAATACGTAAATGTACAACATATAGTGAAACAAAGATTCACCCAGGCATTCATACACACTAGCGGCTCACTGAGGCCAACACAATCAAATAATCACATACATTCACATTAAAAATATACACACTAAAATCAGAGGCAACGTGCTAAAACACAAGCCATTATAGTAAAATAAATAAATACTTCAGTTAAATTAAAGACAGAATCTCCGGAAGAAGACATCAACCCAACGCAACAAAGTTAGGATTCTAAATGGCAGACATCAACTCACTGATATGAAGACAGGACCACCCAGAAACAGACATCATCCCAACAAAATAAAGATATGATTATAAATGGCAGACATCAACTCACTAATACGAAGACAGGACCACCCAGAAACAGACATCAACCCAACGAAATGAAGATAGGATTCTAAGCGGCAGTCGCACTGATATAACCGTCCTGGTTGACTGGGCGTACAAAACGAAGTTACTTACTCTAAGCAACAGACACCAACTCACTGAAAACAGGCTATACAGAAGCAGACATCAACTCAACGGTACGAACACATGTACATGATTTCCAAAAGCAGACATCATCAACCAAACGGTACGAACACATGTACAGGATTTTCAAAAGCAGACATCATCAACCCAACAGTACGAACACATGTACAGGATTTCCAAAAGCAGACATGAAACCAACGGTACGAACACATGTACAGGATTCCCAAAAGCAGACATGAAACCAACGGTACGAACACATGTACAGGATTCCTAAAATCAGGCATCAAACCAACGGCACGAACACGGGTACAGGATTCCCAGAAACAGATATCAAACCAACGGTATGAACACATATACAGGATTCCCAGAAGCAGATATCAAACCAACG
This sequence comes from Alviniconcha marisindica, assembly GCA_018857735.1. NCBI lineage: Eukaryota > Metazoa > Mollusca > Gastropoda > Provannidae > Alviniconcha > Alviniconcha marisindica. Next base: position 383,496 of record JABMCL010003660.1, read on the forward strand.
GTACGAACACTGGTACAGGATTCCCAAAAGCAAACATGAAACCAATGGTACGAACACGGGTACAGGATTCCCAAAAGCAGACATCAAAACCAACTGTACGAACATATGTACAGGATTCTCAGAAGCAGACAGGAAACCAATAGTACGAACACATGTACAGGGATTCCCCCGAAAGCAGACATCAAACAAACAGTACAAACACATGTACACGATTCCCAAAAGCAGACATGAAACCAACGGTACGAATGCATGTACAGGATTCCCAAAAGCAGACATCAAACCAACGGTACGAATACATGTACAGGATTCGCAAAAGCAGACATCAAACCAACGGTACAAACACGGGTACAGGATTCCCAGAAGCAGACATGAAACCAACGGTACGAACACATGTACAGGGTTCCCAGAAGCAGACATGAAATCAAAGGTATGAAGACAAGATTCGCGGTGGCAGGCATTCACTCAGCGGTATGGAGACAGGTTCCCGGTGGCAGACAAGCATGTGCGCCAACAGAATGGGTGCAGATCGCACTGACGGCCGTGTGCCATCAGCGTGCTAATTGCATGAGACCACCTAAGCTGCCGACGAGAAACAATGTTTTCGAAACCCTCGTTTTCGCGGAGTTCCCATTCTGATAGCATCTCTGAGAGCGTAGTTACTAGGTTTCCTGCCTTTTGCTCATGCAACGTGTCCGGTAACTCCTATAATCCCACACTGTTTATCAATACTACCACAGGAAACCATGTTGCTAGCGTGTCACAAAAAAGAAATGTGTATATATATGCGGAGTGATTTGACGTGCAGATATGTAGCATAACACGACAATACAGTAAACTACCAACTGACGTTTTCGCGCTCCCCTTGCCTAAAGTAATACACAAGTCACTGGATTGTTTGACGTTTTCGCGCTCCCCTTGCCTAAAGTAATACACAAGTCACTGGATTGTTTGGATGACTGACCGAACTTGTGTGTAAATCATTTACGTACATAGCAGTAAATCTTTGGGAGGTTCCAGATAGCGGCAGATATACCACATCTTCGTGCATCGTGCCTTCCCACAACACATTAGAACACTAGAGATTAGGGCTTTCACATCAGCACTGCTAAAGAGTGAAAACTGACGCGGCGTTACACTGACATGCAGCAATGCCGAAGATTGGTGGCCTTCGCAGGCAGGCAAAACTACAGCGCCGGACAGAGATAATAATGATAATAAAAGTATTTTTAAAGCGCAAAATCTTATCCCTATAGACTATTCTAAGCGCGTGCGCGAACACACACACACACACACACACACACACACACACACACACACACACACACACACACACACACACACACACACACACACTTGTGTGAAACTCTTCAGCAGTGCTGATGTGAAAGCCCTAATCTCTAGTGTTCTTATGTGTTGTGGGAAGGCACGATGCATGAAGATCAGGAGCAAGTGTCTTTCAGAAACGTGGCCCACTCCAGATGACGTCCAGAAGGGGGTCATCAGTGTTGGAAGCGACTTTCGGAGCTAACAAGTCACATTATTTGTTCTCTGTAAGTGCCGAATGTCTGCTTCTTCTTCATTCCATTCTCGTTCTTCTTCTTGTGAAATGATGATGATGAAGTGATGCTTAATGTCCTCAGATGTCGGCTGACATATTAGGGACAAGCTGTGACCAATGCCGAAGCATGGTTCAATAAATCTTTACGTCCACGGAAGCCAGAAGCGCTAGTTTTCTCCTTTATGCCCATCTCCTTCTCCTCCTCCATGCTCTTCCTCTTCTTTTGTCAAACACAAGAGACAAAACCCAAAACACACGAAAGGTTAAAAAGAACGCTGTTTATTATGACACAAAACCCAACATGCACAAAGCACATGAGACATTAAATTTCAGTTAAGTAATTCGTACCCTACAGTGTACAGTGATCTTAACACTGTTGCGGGGTTGACGCCTGGAGGGGTGGAATGGAGGTGGGGGGGGGGGGGGGGGGGGGGGGGGGGGGGGGGGGGGGGGGGGGGGGGGGGGGTTGGGGTTGGGGGGGGAGATTCTTTTTACTTTACGCCCGGTCTACCGTGTAGTAAGTTCACACAACTTCATTATGTTAGAAAGTTATATTAACTTACCAACAGGACTACGAACTATCAACGCACATGTATTGTGGCATAATAATATGCAGACTGTTTCGGAATAAGACCTTTCGAGGATAAAGACTTTGCGAGCGGAAAGTTGTGAATAGTTCTAGGTTGTTGTACTGCTCTTAATGGTCACCCTGGCTGAGACCTTAAAGCGGAGTGGTTGCCGGGTAGGCTGGTCAAGTTCCACTTGTTTAACGCCGAGTTGTCCCCCCGAAGGTACTGGCAGGGACCGGGATCCCAGAAGGTGGGGGGGGGGGGGGGGGGGGGACTATTGGGCGATTCAGGCGGGGTTGTTAACTCCCTTGACTTTTGCCCGGCATCGCTTAAGTCCCTTGGCTACTTTTACTTCCGGTGCGTACTTTCTACACAATGGAAGGCGGTGACAGTGAATTTTCGAATTTTACACTGCCAACTTTAAAGGCATTTTGGAGGCCCGTAGTCAGAATGTGTCTGGCAATAAGCAATAACTTTTTGCTCGTGCTATAGGATGCCCCAAAACGCATTTTTTCTATGAATTCGCGATCTTCTAGGTCAGCCAAAAAACGACGAAAAGACACTTTTGTTCCACCCTACATCCCCTTTCCAGGGTAATTTTTGCAACTGCAACAATATTGGCATTTGTACTGCTTCGCGATTCTAGGTTCAACTTCCACTGTTATACACAGCGTGAAGCAACGCCTACTCAGAAATCGGCCCGGAAGTGCGCTGCGACCTCTCGCGACTTCTTGCGCGAAAGATTACAAAGCGCATTCACTCTAGCAAACCAGCTTCGCTGAATCGCCCAATACCTAACACTATAATTATACACTACCACCACCAGAATGACTTGCAGTAGGATGGTCAGAGATGAGTGATTTTCATGTTTAATTCACTGTGGGGACAAAGCCACAAGACAGTATCCGTAGAAGGGGGAGGAGGGAGACTATGCCTAACACTATACACACTACCACCACCAGAATGACTTGCATTAAGATGGCCAGCGATGATGAGATTGATTTTCATGTTGCATTCCTTGTGATGGACAAAGCCACAAGACAGTATCCGTAGAAAGCCGGGGAAGAGGGAGACTAAACCTCACCCTACACTGTCACCACCAGAATGACTCTTGCATTAAGATGGCCAGCGATGATGAGATTGATTTTCATGTTTCATTCCTTATGAGGGACAAAGCCACAAGACAGTATCCGTAGAAAGCCGGGGAAGAGGGAGACTAAACCTCACCCTACACTGTCACCACCAGAATGACTCTTGCATTAAGATGGTCAGCGATGACAGTGATTTTCATATTTCATTCCGTGTGAGGGACAAAGCCACAAGACAGTATCCGTAGAAAGCCGGGGAAGAGGGAGACTAAACCTCACCCTACACTGTCACCACCAGAATGACTCTTGCATTAAGATGGTCAACGATGACAGTGATTTTCATGTTTCATTCATTGTGAGGGACAAAGCCACAAGACAGTATAAGTAGAAGGGGGAGGAGGGAGACTATACCTAACCTTACACTGTCACCACCAGAATGATTCCTGCATGTAGATTGACAGCGATGAGAAGATCTTCATGTTTCATTCATTGCGAGAGACAAAGCCACAAGACAGTATTCACACCTACAACTGTTGGAGAGAGAGAGGAGAGGAGTGCCGAAGCAAAGCGGAACCGAACCACCGAGGTCCTTCAATGCCTACCACCCCGCCAACGCCTTACCGTTAGGCCAAACCGTGCCGTGCTCCCCTCAAAGCTGGAGATCTTTGCTCAAAGCACTCATTCAGGACTGCCAGCACCATGCCGCTGCAGTAAACACGCTCGTAGTAGGCAGCAATTTCCCTGAGAAGCATCCTTCGCCCCATCGTAAGACTTGTGTTTGACATTTATT
>JABMCL010003660.1:392500-407500 GCA_018857735.1 Alviniconcha marisindica
GACACAACCTAAAAGGAGAAAATACCGAGATATCAACACACGACAAAGAAAAATAACCGAAACGGGAGGAACATAAATCTCGACCAAGGCAACCCGTCAACGTACGGTCAGAAAAAATAACCAAAGGGCAGTTTACAAGAACACAAACAATTTTGTTGTTGTTGTGTATTATATATAAAATCATCAGTAGGCTGTCAACATTGTTATTAATATTGCGTCGCATATGGTTCCTCAGCTGTAATCACGATGATGACAAGAATTGTGATGGGTGGTCAACAAACGTGTCTTCTTTGAGCAAGAGACACGTGTTATTAGGCCGACACTTTGTTTGTGTGCACGTGAGTGAGTGAGTGAGTGAGTGAGTGTGTGTGTGTGTGTGTGTGTGTGTGTGTGTGTGTGTGTGTGTGTGTGTGTGTGTGTGTGTGTGTGTGCGCGCGCGCGCGTGCGCGTGTGTGTAAATATGCGTGTGTGCACAATTGTTTCTACGTTGTTTTATAGCACAAACGGCAGCCAAGAACAACAACCCTGCGATGAACCAGACATCATCAAATTTGATACAACGGCTGAAACCACACACAGCCGTCCGTGTCAAGCTGCACGCAACAATATTAAAATATTATGTGTCCTGGCCCCCCAAAACATAAAAAACAACAACACCCGCTTATTTCATCATCGTGAAGGGGAATACATTTCGAAATGCTTTATCCGATTATTGTGGCACACTGCATAATTTCATGAGAACACGATGATGCAGATTTTGTACATGAATATTTTATTGATGATGGGGGCTGTCCAAAACCCATCAAATTGGAGGATGCCAGCCTGGGGAACAACAGCAAGCCATTGACCATAATATCGGTATTAACCCTTTTAGCGCCAGCAGTTCTGGAATGAATTAAGCGGCTCCCGGAGCCAGCTGTTTTTCTGACTCGGGCCCCAAACGTACAGTCAGTATATATAAACTCCCGCAACTTCCTTATTTCTGAATCAATTCTTTTGCAATTTGTTTTGCAGAATAAAGTAAAATGGTTCACATTTCCATCAATTCAGTGTTACGGTACTTCTTTCATGAGTAATTCTTACAAAATGGTCCCCAGAATGTGACATAGGCGGGTAGCTTGGTGGGCATAGTGTTGCGACATAGGCACCATACGGGTCAACAGCGAAGCAACAATAATAACAGTAAATCGATAACAGATTTGGCGATTTCTTTGCATGTTTGGTTTGATTTACAAGGCTTTATACAAAATGACGATACGATGCAAAGTTTATGGCGACGTCAACAAACCCGTGCAGCAAAATAGGCCATGCTCTGCGTGTGAAAGTTGAATGTTGACGTCGAGTTGTCTGCACCTATCCCGTCATTGTTGCACAGAAATGGCTGAGATGACGCCATGCCTGGGCTCTGGTCAACGATTCCACTGTTGAACGCCTGAAGACTTTGTGGACTCAAATAATAATAATAATAATGACAAAGGGTATTTGCATAGCGCCCGTCTTCCGCACAAGGAAGAGAGAGAGAGAGAGAGAGAGAGAGAGAGAGAGAGAGAGAGAGAGAGAGAGAGAGAGAGAGAGAGAGAGAAAGAGAGAGTGTGTGTGTGTGTGTGTTTTGGGTATCACTCAACGTGTGTAATATTTCAAAATAAAATCTTTAAAAAAACTGAAGAGTTTTTGTCCGTACACCACACACACACACACACACACACACACACACACACACACACACACACACACACACACACACACACACACGCACACACACCACACACACACACACACACACACCACCACCACCACCACCTCCACCATACACACCACCACCACCACCAACAACAACAACAACAAGAAATTGTGTGCTGGACTTAGAAGACAACTTGATTCATCAGAATTTAGGAAACGTCTTTGTCGTACTGCAAGAAATTCATGGACTGTAGTCATCTCTCCTACACACAGAAGAAACAGGAAGGGAGAGGAGGAGGAGGAGGAGGAGGAGGAGGAGAGGAAACAGGAATCTCACCGCCACCACCATGAACAACAACACCAAAACCACCACCACGACCACCACCATGAAAACACCACCACCAGAAACACTTGTCTTGATATGATGCCCTCGGTTGCAAGCTGCTCTTGTTATCAGTGTATATTTACCCTTGCCATTTCGACCCGAGGCAAACCTTGTCCTTAATACATCAAAACACATAAAAGGTTCAAAAGAAAGCTATTTATTAGGACAAAACACAACCTGCAACCTTTCGGGGTAATCCCCTTTATCAAGCTACAAAACGACACTTAAACAACAGTTAAACGGTGAAAAACGATGAAAAATGAGATGCAAAGCTAAACCACTTGTCTGTGTTTGGTTGAGCTATGTTGTTTTCCTGTCCAGTGCTTGGAAGAATCAAGTTGTTTGTCGTAATAAATAGCGTTCTTCTGAACCTTTTATGAGTTTGGATTTTGTTTTAGAACGCTAGCAGTCGTACTTGTTTCAGATCCCCCCGCTCTTCCCCCATATACCAGCCCAGCAGCTGAGGACATTATGACACACATCATCATCGTCACAAGGTGACTCTTTGTGGTTGATGGGACGCTAAAATCCAACACTTTAACTAACCTTTTCCATATAAATGAGCCATTCATCTGTCTCCCCCTTTCCGTGGGATAACTAACAAAGATGGTATACAGCTATACGTGTGGCGGATGTGTTCACCTTGTCTGAACCAAACACATACTGCTGCACTGACATGCATATCCTACCTCAGTCTGGCGACAAGATGATGGTCAAGTTAATCTACGGTCGACGTCCTCGCCCTAACTGACAGGCAGAACCCACTTAATTGGATAGCGCCTTACCGAACCAGTTCGGGTTAGACAACCGTTTACACACGTATTTACGAGATAACGCTTTGCACGCCATGAAATCTCTGTACATCCGCTGGGAAACCCGCAACAAAGTGTGCGCCGGAGGGAGACTTCATTGGCTGTCTGTTCGGGAACGCATCCATTACAAATCTCAGTCTGCCACATACCAGTCAGTTCGCGGGAATACCCCTCTCTGTCTCTCTGACTCCTTCGTGTCTACACTGACTACACCCCTTCTCACCCTCTCAGATCAGCGTCTAGATATTCCCTTGATGTTCGGAGGCCCATGGATTTCTGAGACGAAGCCATACGGCAAGCGAACCTTCAGGTATGTCGCTCCCTCTCTCTGGAATGTCCTGTCTGGGAGCACCAAGGAAAGGGACTCTATTGAATCTTTTCGGAGCTGTTCTGAAAACGTATTTATTCTTATATGACTGACAGCGGCACTTTCTTGTTTTGATGGTGGTGGTGGTGCCATGGTTATGGTGATGGTGATAGTGAAGGTGTGTGTGTTGTGTGTGTGTGTGTGTGTGTGTGTGTGTGTGTGTGTGTGTGTGTGTGTGTGTGTGTGTGTATTCCCGAAACAATATCTGTTCATTACACATTTATAGTCTATCTTTTCACCTTTGCAGTCTCTCTGTATGGTCATGTTTCCATCTTGGGTTTCTCTGGGCTGAATTCCTGAGTGCTTTTTTTGTTTTTGTTTTTGGAGTGGTTTGTTTCCTAAAAAACACACAAAATAAAATAAAATTTACGTTCGTTTCCGCTGTATGCACCTTCCACCGTGAACATTCAACCTTTTGCTCGCACATTTATATGGGCCATGTATAAGTTTTCATTCACCTCTTCATCGCAAAGAACCCCCTACCACTGAGCTCGCAGAGCTTGTGTGTCGCACGTGCACCCTCCAAATACAGGATCTATTTGGCTCAGTGGCCATAGGTGGTATAGACAGACGGACCTCGGTTCCATTCCGCCTCTGGGGCTCTCCTTTCTCTTTGTCTTCTGAGATGAAGCGATACGGCAAGCATCGAACCTTCAGGTGTGTCGCTCCTTCTCTCTGATACATTTGCCAGGAAGCATAAAGGTAAAGGACTCTATTCCGTCTTTATAGAGCTGCTCTGAAAACGTATTTCTCCGAATATTCCTGACCGTGTCACTTTATAATTATTCACTTTGTTGTCTGTCAGGGAAGTGTGTGTGTGTGTGTGTGTGTGTGTGTGTGTGTGTGTTTGTATGTGTGCGTGCGTGCGTGCGTGAGTGCTAGTGTATGTGTGTGCATGCGTGCGTGCGTGCGTGCGCGCGCGCGCGCGCGCGCGTATGTGTGTGTGTGTGTGTGTGTGTGTGTGCGTGGACATATATAGTTAATGATTGCTAGGTGATATTGTGTATGGTAGGCTACAATAGTTAAGGTTCTGTTAGTTGAAATGTATGTTAATGTGGTTTTTGGAATCTGTGGGCATGTGCGGCTGGCCCGGTAGCCTACCTCCGGCCGAAGCAATCTCAGACAAGGGAATCGGGATCTGCAGCTGTCCCGGAATCCTCGACTGAAGCGCTCTCGTAATTATAGGTGTAGCACGATCTACGGTACGCCTTCTCAGACGGATTAACCTTGCAGCCTGTTTCAGTCTCAACCCCGGCTCCCTGCTCTGTGTTTTGTGCGATGGTTTCCGTCGTCGTTCGGAAACTGCATGCAACACAGATTAGGAAACGATCAAACCACGGGGGAAGACTGACTGGTCCTCAAAGTTCATAAACAGAAGTGTGGAGTAAGTAAGTAAACATGGTGTTTAACGTCCACACAAACCATAAGGCTTATTTGGGACGGGGAGAAAGGGGGGGGGGGGGGGGGGGGGGGGGGGAGAGGGTATGGAGGTGGGGGAAGAAGGAGATTATATATCTGTCGCTACACTGTCACCACCAGATTGACTCTTGCATTAAGATGGGCAGCGATGAGAGCCATTTTTACTCCTTCATTAAGATGGGCAGCGATGAGAGCCATTTTAAATGTTTCATTAATTGTGAGGGACAAAGTCACAAGACAGTGTCCACAAACCACAATCTTTCTGAAGAGAAAGAAGGGCCGAAGCGGAATCGAGCCGAGGCCAACAAACGTGAAGCGGACATGGCGGGTTTATATATATATATATAAACGCTCGATGTCAGTGACGCTATTTTTTTTTTAACGTCGACCCAAACACTGGTCTCTTTTTTCTTCCTTCCATGTTTTGTTCCCTTCTTCTTTTTTCTTTTTCTTTTTTAAAATCTATAGGCAGAATTGCAGAATTGCGTGTGGTATAGTCGCGGCGTTCCAGTATCTGTTTCGAGTTGAAGGTTAGTGTTTGTTGATGTGGAACTGTGCACGCTGGTTAGCATTGCTCGAGAAACTATACAGTTAACCGTTGCATTTAAATGCATGCCTGGTTCTGCTCAGTGTTGCGGAGATAACAGCCGCTATCTGTTATCTTTTAGTTTTTCTCCAGCTTGGACCACAATGTCTGTTTAAGTTTATCTAGAGGGGCGTTAACTTCAAACATCGCTAAGTTTCGTTCAGTTAAACAGACGGGAAGGGCCAGGCCATCCGAAATCGTTGCATGTTTTAGTGGTGTTTTCGTTCTCTCCCTCTCTGTCGAGATTCATCTCAATTAAAGGAACTATCAGTCCTTTTCTGGCTCAACTTCTTGTGTGCTTGGGGCAGGTTAGAAGAACGTCATCCGCAGAAAAAGATGTGCGACTGAACGTGCCGTTCTCGGATTTTATATCGAATTTATAAGGTGACATTTTTGGACACCGTCACTACTACTACTACTACTACTACTACTACTACTACTACTACTACTACTACTACTACTACTACTACTACTGCTGCTGCTGCTGCCGCCTGTTGCTGCAGCTGCTATTACAACTATTACTATTGCTATTACTACTACTACTGCTGCTGCTGCTGCTGCTGCTGCTGCTGCTGCTGCTACTACTGACTGCTGACTACTGCTACTACTACTACTACTACTACTACTACTACTACTACTACTACTACTACTACTACTACTGGGGTCCTAAGCCCTAGGTGTGTTCACAGTTTCGTAATTAAACTAAAACAACCAACATTATAACACTAACACTTGTTTCACGAGCTCATTACCGCGTTGTGCGCTCTTTTTGCCCCCGGGTTTCATTTTGACGTCATCAAAATGCCTTTGACGTCACGGATAGAACACCAGGATCCTCTCAGTTTTGCGTACAGGCCACGAAACAGATGCGATCATTTTTGTCACCGATAGTTTTTTATTTGTTTGTTTTTATCTCTGTGGGGTGAACTTTTGATGACGTGTTGCAGTACTATGGGCGGAGGGGGGGGGGGGGGGGGGGGGGGGGGGGGGGGGGGGGGGATGAAGTCCCCGAGAAAAGGTGGGGTCTATTGGGTTTTACCCCACTCCAGTTTTAACTCATAAAGATTGGTAATTTCTAGGTACAATTAGCTGCAAGATAAGAAAAAAATAATGCAACAGACAAATCATGACTAAAATAAATCAAATTCATATATATCTAAGTCGGTTGTTCGCCAAATCTGAGAAAGCTAGTTCCTTTAAAGCTAAATTGCAGACATGTTTACAAGCAAAAAGCAAGATGTGATTTTTTTCCTTTTGTTTGGGTCGTTTTCGGTAACCGATCCATTTTCTAGCAAAACGAAAGGCTGGAGGGATAAGGAAGAAAGCAACGTCTCGACTACTGTTTGGGTCGTTTTCGGTAAGTGGTCTGTCTACTAACAAAGAGAAACACCCGAGCAAGCGTCAGTTTCCTGTTTAGTATAGATCGTTTTGGTTTGCTGATCCGTCCACTAACAAGTCAAGAAAGACGCAAGTGTCAGACTTCTGTTTGGGTTCTTTTCGGTTTGCAGCGCTTAAACGGTCTCAAGCATGACTGGAAAACCAATGAAATTACAGGAAGGAGAGTGAGAGACAGTCATGGACCAAGTTTTTGACAGTCCTGTAGCTAGCTACAGTCACGACAGACCACAGACTTGGAGCAAGTCATAGAGTGTCTTGAAGGAGAGATAGTTCCAGACCATTTCTTTAAGTTTATGTAGTAAACTATAGTCACAACAGACCATAGACATGAGTAACTCATAGGGTGTCTTGAACGAGAGATACTTCCAGACCATTTCTTTAAATTTGTGTAGCAAACCCTATTCACAACAGACCACGGACGAGGGAATTCCCGGACAAGATTGAGAGAGAGAGTCCATAGAACACTACGGAGTAAATTGCAGACAGTCTCGGAGCAAGTGAGTATAAGCTAATTTCGTCAGTTCTGGGATCTTCACTTCCCATCACCCGTACACGGTTTCCCCTCAGGAGGTGGGAATTCCCAGACAAGAGAGAGAGAGAGAGAGTCCCCTTTGAGAGAGAGAGAGAGAGAGAGAGAGAGAGAGAGAGAGAGAGAGAGAGAGAGAGAGAGTCCCCTTTGGAGAGAGAGAGAGAGAAGAGAGAGAGAGAGAGAGAGAGAGAGGAGAGAGAGAGCAGAGGGGAGAGAGAGGAGAGAAGAGAGAGAGGAGGAGAGAAGAGAGAGGAGAGAGAGAGAGAGAGAATGTCCCCTTGAGAGAGAGAGAGAGAGAGAGAGAGAGAGAGAGAGAGAGAGAGAGGAGAGAGAGAGAGAGAGAAGAGAGAGATCCTGAGAGAGAGAGAGAGGAGAGAGAGAGAGAGAGAGAGAGAGAGAGAGAGAGAGAGAGAGAGAGAGAGAGAGAATGTCCCCTTGAGAGAGAGAGAGAGAGAGAGAAGAGAGAGAGAGAGAGGAGAGAGAGAGAGAGAGAGAGAGAATGTCCCTTTGAGAGAGAGAGAGAGAGAGAGAGAGAGCAGAGAGGAGAGAGAGAGAGAGAGAGAGAGAGAGAGAGAGAGACCGAGAGAGAGAGGAGAGAGAGAAGAGAGAGAGAGAGGAGAGAGAGAGAGAGAGGAGAGAGAGAGAATGTCCCCTTGAGAGAAAAAGGAGAGAGAGAGAGAGAGAGAAGAGAGAGAGAGAGAGAGAGAGAGAGAGAAATGCCTGAGAGAGAGAGAGAGAGGAGAGAGAGAGAGAGAGAGAGAGAGAGAGAGAGAGAGGAGAGAGAGAGAGAGAGAGAAGTCCTTGAGAGAGGAAGAGAGAGAGAGAGAGAGAGAGAGAGAGAGAGAGAGAGAGAGAGAGAGAGTCCATAGAACAACACTACGGACTAAACTACAGACAGTCTCGCAGCGAGAGACACGGCCGAGGGGACAGTCCTTGTGGATAGCAGCAAGCTAAGGTCACAAACACAAGCAGCGACTAAACTGATCAGCGCTGCAGTCCAGCGGTTCAGCCGAGCCCACAATGGTGAGTGTTTGCTGATTTGATTTAAAACGAGGCGGGCCCAGAAACGTGGGACGGGGTATCCCGGTAACGCCGTCCCAACGCCCTCGCTCACCCTGTCGGCTGGTGGGAGCTAGGAGTGGAGGCACTGAGCTCATGAGTAGAGGCCGCCGGGTCTGTGGGGGAGAGGAAGATCCCTCTCGCACTGACAAAGCACCGACAGCAAAAAGCTGGGGTGTGATAACAGTCTAATGAGAACTTGATGTCTTCGGTATTATCGCGGTTCTCTTAGGACATGCTCTTCGTGTGTCAGCGCCCTTGGCCTCCAGCATAGCTCAGTGACGGAAAACTCGTTTGAGATATTAATTTTAGTTTGGGAAGTGAAGAGAAGCATGCACATGCGTCAGACGGACGGACGGACACACACACACACACACACACACACACCACACACACACACACTCACACACAATCACACCAAAAAAAGCACCAAGAGAGAGAGAGAGAGAGAGAGAGAGAGAGAGAGAGAGAGAGAGAGAGAGAGAGAGAGAGAGAGAGAGAGACGCACGGACGGACGGACACACATACACACACACTGAGACGAACGGACACACATACATACGGACGGCACAAAATTATACACATACAGACGGACGGACACACACATGCGGTCAATCGCAATATTGTGTGAGGGTGCCGCCTGCAGAGATTTAAAAATAAAATAAAATTGACAGACACACGCTCATGCAGATAGATATAAAAAGACAGACAGACAGACATACAAACATACGCACAGAGAGAGAGAGAGAGAGAGAGAGAGAGAGAGAGAGAGAGAGAGAGAGAGAGAGAGAGAGAGAGGAATGAAATGAATGAATGAATGAATAAACTTTATTTTACGAAGGTAGTGGAGAAGAGTCGAGGTCTTTTTACATCCAGCCCTCGCCCATGAGGGAAACTACTATTAACTAAGGATACAATGAGCTACAGTATGTTGAGTATATGTACATTTATACACACCATGTTAAAATGGACATCAGTAAACCGAGAAACAAGTCAATAATGATCATTAAAAATAAAATAATATATATACATATAAAATTAGCTTGATCTGGGGTAAACACATACACGCGCGCACGCACATAAGATTAAGAACATGTTTGTCATCGAAAACTACATGCACATAGAGCACAGACACACAAAATGTATGGGCTGCCTGAAGCAGCACAACACAGGTTGGAGCAGCACATGGATATATATATATATATATATATATATATATATATATATATATATATATATAATATATATATATATATGATTATGGTTTCACGTAACACCTAAGAGAGATAACATATGAAGCGTAAGACGCTTTTTAAACACTGAAGGACTGACTGGAAGCCTCAATTCGCTGGGCAATGAGTTCCAGAGAGCAGGACCAGAATAAACCAGGCTGGACTTGAATAAATCTATCCTTGGTATTGGCACATTTAGCTTCCTTGATGAATTCCTCGAACTTTGATTAATCAATAATTTTGTTGATAGATAAATCGGTGCCCTACCCGATACAATTTTGTGCACAAAACGCGCTTTGTCACTCATTAACCTAGAAGATAGCGGGAGAATTTGAGCCGCTTTGTAGTCTTTATCGGTAAGGCTAGTTCGTTTTAGAAGAACAATTTTGATTGCTCGCCTGTGTAGTGACTTCAAGGGTTTTGCAAAGAGTCACTTGCTGAGTCCCAAAGAGTTGAAGCATAATCTATACCTGACTGAATGTGTGCTTGAAAAAACGTTTTCGGGCATGAAAGTTAAGAAAATGCTTTATTGTTGCTGATTGGTAGACTTTTTTTGGCCGTAGTTTTGCACAGGTCACGAATGTGGGGGCCCCAGGTCAGATTATTGTCTATTGTAACACCTAATACTTTGTGATCAGATCACTGACCTCAGTTATTTGTTGGTTATCAACGGAAAGGTGGCGCAGATGGTGAGTGAAGTAGTTGTCGCTTCTGACGCGTCGTTAGTATCATGTACTTCGTTTTTGACGGGTTAAGAGACATATGATTAAGATGTGTCCATTCAACAACATCAGAGAGACATGACTGAGAACAGATGTTATTGCAGGTACATTCTGTCCAGAGGTGTGAATTGTCGTGTCATCTGCTAACATGTCACATTGTGCAGAAGGGATATGTAAAGGTAGGTCGTTTATATAGATGGAGAACAGGAGAGGTCCTAGGACAGATCCTTGAGGGACTCCAAATAAAACTGTCTTAAATTCCGACTGATTGTCTTTGAAGGAAACCTTTTGGAGGAGGCTGTTGAGGAAGGAGCTAATCAAACTAAGGGTGCTCGCTGATAGGCCGTAGAGGGTTAGTTTTCTTAGAAGTAGGCCATGATTGATTACGTCAAAGGCTTTAGCAAAGTCAATGAACAAGGCCCCACACAATTTGTTTATGTTGATTTCGGATAGCCAGGTGTTGATCAGTTCTGTTAAGGCTGTGTGGCAGGAGTGGTTTGGTCTGAATCCTGATTGCTTTTCATAAAACAAGTCATTAACAAGTAAATGCTTCATAACATGTTCGTTGATATGTTTTTCTAACGGTTTTGACAAAATAGGTAATATAGAAATGGGTCTAAAGTTTGAAGGATTCGATTTGTCACCAAATTTGAAGAGGGGGATAACTTTTGCTTCCTTAAATACCTGGGGGAAGGTGTTCTTGTCAATACAAAGGTTATATATATAGGTTAGAGTTTTAGCAATAAAAGGTGCCGAGAGACGCAGTATTTTCCCGTCTAAACCATCAGTGCCTTTTGTGTTTGATTGCTTTAAATGACATAAAGATTTATACACTTCCCTGACTGTCATAAAAGGGAGCGCATTGGCTTCAGAGAGAGAGAGAGAGAGAGAGAGAGAGAGAGAACACACACACACACACATACAGAAAAGACCCCCCATAACACACACACACACACACACACACACACACACACACACACACACACACACACACACCATACAAACACACGCAAACCGCTTGTCTTATAGTACGATGCGAAGCTCTGTACAGGGCAGTGCAAGGCGTTCGCGCGTTATTACTTCGCGTTGCATTAATACTTCCGGCTGCGTTCAAGCTTTGGATCAAGTGCGCTCAGAGAACTGAACACGGCCCCTGCCCCCCTTTCGTGACTGATCACACACAGCTTCAGCCCCACCTTATTGATTTATTCGACTAATCGATCACACACTGGCAGCTGTGCACGGTGTATTCTGAGCGATGAAAGCGGAAACACGACGTTCTTTATCGTTCAAATTCATTCATTGAACTGTGTGCGGTTTTTTTTTCTTCTCAATCTGTCATGGTCACCTTCATATAACCGTAATGATTGACTGGGCGTGAAACACCAAGTTACTTACTTACTCATAGTACCATAGTGAACAAACTGAGCGCAGTCAATTTAGGCAGCGTGTTTGCTTGTCCAGTTTTAGTGTATTGATGACCCCGTGGGTCCTCCACTGACATTAATGACAGCCATGGGTTTGTGTGGCACGGCGTAGATCAGGCGCTCCACAGTTGCCTTGGAAATGTTGGCCCGAACCTGGACGATCGCCTGACGGAGATCTGCTATATGGAGGGTACCAGACAGTTCATCGTTGGCCTGGTGATGTTGGCCCAAGCCTAAACAGTCTCCTGGTAGAGATCTGCTCCCTGATGATGTTGGCCCGAACCTGGACGATCGCCTGACTGAGATCTTCTGCAGATCTATGGAGAGACCCTTGCGGTTCACATGGGTGATGTTGTTGGTGTCGTGATGCGGTTGGTGCATGTCTGAACGGTCTTCTGTTAGAGAAATGCTCCCTAGTGATGTTGGCCCAAACATGAACGATCGCCTGGCAGGGATCTGCTGCATGCAGGGTACCAGACAGTTCATAGTTGTCCTGGTGATGTTGGCCCAAACCTGAACGGTCACCTGGTAAAGATCTGCTCTCAGGTGATGTTGGCCCAAATCTAAACGATCGCCTGGTAGAGATCTCGTCCTTGATGATGTTGGCCATAACCTGGACGATCGCCTGACGGAGATATGCTGCAGATCTATGGAGAGGTCCTTGCGGAGGGTACCAGACAGTTCATAGTTGCCCTGGTGATGCTGGCCCAAGCCTGAACGGTCTCCTGGTATAGATGGCTCCCAGGTGATGTTGGCCCATGTCTAAACGGTCGCCTGGTAGAGATCTGCTCCCTGATGATCTTGGCCCTAACCTGGACAATCGCCTGACGGAGATCTGCTGCAGATCTATGGAGAGACCCATGCGGGTTACTGTTGTCCTGGTGATGTTGTCCCAAGCTTGAACGATCGCATGACAAGGCTCTGCTCAGTGCATGGAGGGGACCAGGCGGATTAGTGTTGCCTGGATGATGTTGGCCCAAGCCTGAACGACCACCTGACGGAGACCTTCTGCATGGAGGGGACCAGGCGGTTCACGTTGCCCTGGTGATGTTGGCCCAAGCCTGAACGATCACCTGACGGAGACATTCTGCATGGAGGGGACCAGGCGGTTCACGTTGCCCTGGTGATGTTGGCCCAAGCCTGAACGATCACCTGACGGAGACATTCTGCATGGAGGGGACCAGGCGGTTCACGTTGCCCTGGTGATGTTGGCCCAAGCCTGAACGATCACCTGACGGAGACATTCTGCATGGAGGGGACCAGGCGGTTCACGTTGCCCTGGTGATGTTGGCCCAAGCCTGAACGATCACCTGACGGAGACATTCTGCATGGAGGGGACCAGGTGGTTCACGTTGCCCTGGTGATGTTGGCCCAAGGCTGAACGATCACCTGACGGAGACATTCTGTATGGAGGAGACCAGGCGGTTCACGGTTGCCCTGGTGATGTTGGCCCAAGCCTGAACGATCGCCTGATGGAGACATTCTGCATAGAGCAGACCAGGTGGTTCACGTTGCCCTGGTGATGTTGGCCCAAGGCTGAACGATCGCCTGTTGGAGACTTGCAGCGAGGACAGGTCGACGGAGCATATGGTTGAGTCGCCACTGCGGAGCATCGGTAAAAATTGGTGAATGGGTTTTTGAATCCAGACTGAGAACCGGCCAGGGTACGTTGCGGCAGATGTTGTAGTGTTGGAAGTAAAAGTCCTGCATGACACTGCGGAGGGGTGGGTGGGGAGAGAGAGAGAGAGAGAGAGAGAGAGAGAGAGAGAGAGAGAGAGAGAGAGAGAGAGAGAGAGAGAGAGAGAGAAACAAACAAAGAAACAAAAACAAACAAAAAACAAAGTTGAAAGAAAAAGAAAAAAAGAAAAGAAAAAGAAAAAGAAAAGAAAAAAGAAGAAAAAAAAAGAAGAAGAAGAAAAAAGAAGACAAATCCGACCTCGCTTTCGATTCCGTGATCCACCCTGACCAAGCTTATTAAGGATAACACCGGGCCGGATCAGTACCGTGTGCAATCTAGTTCTCTGTTTCGTGACCCCATCAGTGACCTAGCTATCTCATAATTTTCATTAAGAATGGTCCATTGCAGTCTTGTCTTGCAATGGTGATGAAGGGTCGGCGGGCAACACCAGAGATTCTCCCCTCTGTCTTTGGTAACACCATAAACTGTTCACATGTGCATGTCAGAAACGGCGTTTGCATGCAACCACTGGGCTATCAGTCGCCGGCCGACGGCCATGCAATCTTTCAACTGATCTCAATTGGTGTTGTTGTTTGAGACTTAGTAATAGTTGAAGCTATATGGTGGCATGTCATATGTGTGTGCGTGTGAGTGATGTGTGTGTGTGTGTGTGTGTGTGTGTGTGTGTGTGTGTGTGTGTGTGTGTGTGTGTGTGTAATGTTCGATAGGCGATAATGGTAATTTAAGCTACAATAATTAAGGTTTTGTTTGCTGAAATGTATGCTAATGTAGTTTTTGTGATAAGATGTTTGTACAGCGCAGTGAGTTTAACTCTGGTTAAAGAATAGCGCTTTATAAAATTATTATTATTATTATTATTATCTCTCGCCACCCTCTGGCCGACGGCTGAGTGTTGGCCAGTTCTCCTTCTTCAAATGTTGCTTTACGTCCACAAAGACCGTAATGTCTATCAGGGGCAGGAAGCCCAGGACGTCCACCTCGACTTTCACACTGCTCCTGAGCTCTGATCTCAGTATTCGTCTTCTTCTTCTTCAAATGTTGCTTTTTACGTCCACAGAGACCATAAGGACTATTAGGACCGGGAAGCCCAGGACGGCCCTACCTCGACTTTCACACAGTTCCTGAACTCTCCGTGCGTTCAGTTCAATGTTGCTTTACGTCCACAGAGATCGTACGGACTGTTAGGAACGGGGAGCCAAGGACGTCCACCTCGACTTTCACACAGCTCCTGAAGCTCTGGCTTAATCAGTCAGAGCCTGCCTACAATCAACACACCTCTTAGAAAGGACTACGGGATGTCAAAGTACCACTGTAAAAATACGCTTTTATGTGGTTTTTATGTACGGCTTTCTTTTAACATAAGATTTTATTGGTTGCAACTTGCTGATACATGTTGTTAGCATGATAATTGTAAGATCAGTCTAATATCACGTATGTGAAAAGACTTTAAATAAAAACGGAAGAAGAAGAGAATTATGTGCGAGTTGACACTGTAAAGTTCCGTAATGGGATGAATAAAGTATTCTGTATTCCGGCTGTATTCTCTTATGTAAGCAAAGCAGCGCTCGCGCTGACCTTGGAAACGATGATGAAGCGTCTTACCTGGGGTGTGCGCAGTTCGAAGCGCGAGTTCAGAATGGGACACACATTGTGTTGTTCATTCCACTTGTCAAGGTGGGCCGAGC